>OZ024800.1:11425610-12025610 GCA_964017045.1 Omphiscola glabra
TACTACTATACTACTACTACTACTACTACTACTACTACTACTACTACTACTACTACTACTACTACTACTACTACTACTACTACTACTACTACTACTACTACTACTACTACTACTATACTACTACTACTACTACTACTACTACTACTACTACTACTACTACTACTACTACTACTACTACTACTACTACTACTACTACTACTACTACTACTACTACTACTACTACTACTACTACTACTACTACTACTACTACTACTATACTACTACTACTACTACTACTACTACTACTACTACTACTACTACTACTACTACTACTACTACTACTACTACTACTACTACTACTACTACTACTACTACTACTACTACTACTACTACTATACTACTACTACTACTACTACTACTACTACTACTACTACTACTACTACTACTACTACTACTACTACTACTACTACTACTACTACTACTACTACTACTACTACTACTACTACTACTACTACTACTACTACTACTACTACTACTACTACTACTACTACTACTACTACTACTACTACTACTACTACTACTACTACTACTACTACTACTACTACTACTACTACTACTACTACTACTACTATACTACTACTACTACTACTACTACTACTACTACTACTACTACTACTACTACTACTACTACTACTACTACTACTACTACTACTACTACTACTACTACTACTACTACTACTACTACTACTACTACTACTACTACTACTACTACTACTACTACTACTACTACTACTACTACTACTACTACTACTACTACTACTACTACTACTACTACTACTACTACTACTACTACTACTACTACTACTACTACTACTACTACTACTACTACTACTACTACTACTACCACTGCTGCTGCTGCTGCTGCTGCTACTAATGCTACTGCTACTGCTACTACACCTACTATCCAACACAAGCAGTTACTTTGAGAACATTTCAGTTGGCAGTACACCATATTCAGAGATACAAATTAGAGACTAGCACCCGAGGAATGTTCTGGGGGACTGAACGAGCTATTCGGCGCAATCGTACAATTTGCGAAAGAGACATTACAATTTAAAAATAAATGGATTGCTTCAGGCACTAATGAAATAGCATCTTACTTTACAGACATAGTTTGCACCAACAAAAATGTGAGGCTCCGAGAGGGAAATTCTCCCTCCGTTAAGGACTTAACTACCCATCGATGGTGATACCACAACCGCGTCAATTATAGACCCTGTTAAAATGAACACTGAGAAATATTTTGGGATTTCAAACAAGACCAGTCATTATGAACTGTGGAGCGATTGCGTGTATTCAGATCAGTGATCATCATTTGAAAAAGTAAAGAAATAACAATTGAAAGAGATCATTATTTCGACTCTAAAAATTCGTTTGTATGTATATTGTTTTCTACATTTTTTTTTTATATTTTGGGTTGGGGGGTGTGTGGGGGGTGGGTGGGGGGGGACTTTAAATACAGGTTGTTATTTCACAGTCTGGCATGCATGGCGGCTAGCTATTTAGTGTATTCATTTATTTATTCAATTACAGACGAACAAATCCTCTTGTCCCAGCTACATTAAAACATATGACAAGTACGGGGGGGGGGGGGGGGGTAAATGGCGTTAATGATTCCTAAACACACACATTTTTTAATAAAAATGAGGCCAAAAGGATTTTAAATTGGGTGTATGGAGTCGATAGACGTAAAGGTATGCAAAGCTATTTTGTGTGTGTGTGTCTTTTATTGTCTCTTTTTTTTTTTTTTTGGAAATGAATCCAGGAGAATTGGTCAGGGAGCTCAGGGAGCTCAGGGAGCTCATGGAGCTGCATTTCTGTTGTAATTTTAAAATTGTACTCTTAGACGAGGTCATTGCCCTTCAACTGACTGGCAAACGAACATATAGAACCAAAAATAAAAACGTTAAGAAACCCCTGGCCTCAGCAGTAGTACACAAGTGGCCCGGCATCTTCAGTCCCCGCAGACACAACGAGACCGCAGCGCGATGTTTTCATCAACTTTCTATTGTTCATGTGCTAGACATACTCACCTTTTGTTGTACACCACACAGCGGCTCTCAATGGTGTGGGGGATGTTTACAACATTCGTCAGCACTATTGCGTAATTCGCTGCGCTGACATGGTGTGTGTTCTTGGGGAATACGTGGAGTGAGGGGGGGTGTGGTTGGGTGAGGGGGTACTACAAGGCGAGAACAAATACATTTGAGCACACATTGTTTGTCCGCTATTCACGTCTGCTTGATGCATCGAATACCTCGTATCTTGGCGCTGTGGGGTTTGTGGGGGGGGGGGGCATGGTTGGTATTGTGTAATGATTAGATCAACGGTCGATATCGTGAGGTGCATTATATTGACTTATTGCTGTAAAACTTGTATTTGTGGTAAATATTTAACTACTCAAGAAGACTGTCGTATGTCATAGATCTGCTTGGGAGCTGACCACAAGACGAGACTGTCATATGGCATAGAACTGCTTGGAAGCTGACCACAAGAAGAGACTGTCATATGGCATAGAACTGCTTGTAAGCTGACCACAAGAGGAGACTGTCATATGGCATAGAACTGCTTGGAAGCTGACCACAAGAAGAGACTGTCATATGGCATAGAACTGCTTGGAAGCTGATCACAAGAGGAGACTGTCATATGGCATAGAACTGCTTGGAAGCTGACCACAAGAAGAGACTGTCATATGGCATAGAACTGCTTGGAAGCTGACCACAAGAGGAGACTGTCATATGGCATAGAATTGCTTGGAAGCTGACCACAAGAGGAGACTGTCATATGGCATAGAACTGCTTGGAAGCTGACCACAAGAGGAGACTGTCATATGGCATAGAACTGCTTGGGAGCTGACCACAAGAGGAGACTGTCATATGGCATAGGACTGCTTGTAAGCTGACCACAAGAGGAGACTGTCATATGGCATAGAATTGCTTGGAAGCTGACCACAAGAAGAGACAGTCATATGCAATAGAACTGCTTGGAAGCTAACCACAAGAGGAGAATGTCACATGGCATAGAATTGCTTGGGAGCTGACCAGAAGTATTTCAGGTGACTTCCTTGAGCAACCAACATGTGTTGATCTAATCCGGGTTTTAGTTTATATGTCTTGTTAGCAATGTCTCGAGTTGAACACTATACCAAAGTTCGGGCCATTGGATTAACGTCAGCAAAGCCAAACCAGTAAACGGTTGATATCAATCTAGGTCATTATGTCATCGAGAGACACAGTAATTAATAATTATAGGTCAGGAGTGTAATCTTCCATTGATTAAAATGGTGTCTTGTATGTAAAACTTATGTGCAGCAGGTTAGGCCTGGGTTTAATAATAAAAAGACAATCAGATTGCCGACCTTTAACCTAATGTTTTACGATTTCAAGAGAAGAAAAAAAAAGCCTTTAGCATTTTAATTTTATTATCGATGCAGTCATGAAGACTGCAGATCTTCCTCGTTTTTTTGAATTTATCTTAAAGTAGCAGTGGAAAAGAAAGGCATCGAAATTTTCTTTCGTACTCTAAGACATAATTTAATTAGAGAAAGTGCATCGCTTTTATTCACGTCGAACTGATCACATAAATAATGTGGTAAGTTAACCCCCCCCCCCCCCCGAGATTAGAGTTGGCTGACCCCAGAGGTGTGTTCTGAGAGGTGATTAAGGTCTGATTACAGTTCGGCTTTGGGGAGGTTGGGGTTCGGGGGTCAGGGGGAGTACGGGGTGGGGAGGTAATAAAACCTGGTAGGTGAATGGTGTTGGGCTGGGAGTTTCGGTAAGATGTAATGATGGGAGGTGTTGGGTGTTGAACTGGGTGGTAATGTAATATGTAAATGTAAGGGTCAGTTTGAGGGGTATTGAAAGGGGTGGTAGGATGAGAGGTAAGGGTGGAGGTGTATGGTGTTATGCTGAGATGAAATTTAGATGGGAATAAAAAGTGGTGGGTAAGTGCGGCAGGGGAGGGCATGGCTGCTGGTGCATAAACTTAAGATGGTTCTGGAATTATAAGTAATATCGAGATGCTTGTGCCGGTCACCAGTATGACGTCATAAATGTGGCTTTTAAATGAAACCGAGCGAAGGTGGAATAAATGTGACCGTGTCTATTGTAAAGATGGGGAGTAGTGATAGTATTAGTAGAATGGTAGGGAATGGTATATCAGGGCGCCAGATTATGATGCGATGATGGACGCCACCGGTTGTGTGGTGGGGGTGTCTGCAGGAAGTTATAAATCGCCCATTCCTTGGATAATATCTTTATTAATCCATATCTGATGGAAATGGATAACAAGGAGCTATTCACGGGATGGGAATTTTTAATGGGAATGTTTGAGGGCAATGTTTGATGGAAATGTTTGATAAGAGTGTTTGATGGGAATGTTTGATGGGAATTTTTGATGGGAATGTTTGATGTAAATGACTGAGTCATAGCTGAAATAATTAGATCATATTTGGCATGCCTAGGTCATAGTTGGCATGACTAGGTCATAGTTGGCATGACTAGGTCATAGTTGGCATATGGTAATGCATGAATGAGATGATTGAGATGTAGTGATTAGGACAGCACGCAATGCAGGAGAATATTTGAGAATTTCGAAGATCGTTTTAAGATATGTAAAATAATAACATGTAATTACGAATACGAGTACTGTGGCTGTGGACGATCCAAACCAATCAATGATGAGATTTTTAGGATACGATAGAGTTAACGAAGACCTGGTGATTTGGGACGACGTTGGTATCGAATCCATTGTTGGAATATAGATGACATGAAGGGTAGTCAGGCCATCATGACATGACTATGTTGAGTAAACTAACTAATCATGATATAGTGATGATGGTTGGTCAAGCCATCATGGTGTGGCTATGTTCGGTAGTCATTCCATCATGGTGTAGCGATGATGGGTATTCAAGCTATCACGTTGTGGCGATCATGGGCAGTCATGGGCCGTCATGACGTAGCGATGGTGCGTAGTCAAGCCGTGATGTTGTGGCTGTGATAGGTAGACACGTCATCATGATGTGGCGATGGTGGGTATTTCAAACGTCCTGATGGCAGGGCCCCCGAGTCCTCCTCTCTGGGCGAGGTGACTTTTCTGGCGGCACACCGGAGAAACCCACACCTCCACCTCCCGTGGGCGCCCCAATCAATAATTCAGCCGAACTGTGGCACTGTCTCTCTTCTCGTGCCGGAGACGACGGCACACATCGCCGACCATCGCCGTTCGAATAGCAAGTGGCTAGGATGGTGGTCACGCAGAGACACGTGATCCTCTGTCTCGTCATTACAATTAATTGGATTGTGAACTCCTCTGGATAATGTTACCATGTAGTTTATAAACGACGGAGGGATTTCTTTTTTAAAATTCTGGAGAAGGGAAATAAGCGAAGTACAGAACAAGTGAAAATATTAAAAATAATTTTTGACGCATGGATTAGTTGTATAATTGTGTGTTTTTTTTATTGTGTTTAAAATATTCTAATGATCAATAAAATTGACAGAAAATTTTAAATTACTGGTACACGATACTTAATGTTAAATAAAATATACAATAGTAACGTGTCTTATTTATAAACCATAAAAGATCCCCAGTGCTGTGACTCGCGTGTTAAATTGTATCTTCGTTCAAGAGTTTCTGGCCGGACCGTTTTTAAAACAAGAATATTGTTTGTATATCCCGTTCTTTGTCAAGCGCACGCGTTTGGGCTTGTACGGATATCCTGTACTCCGTAAATGCATTTCCATCGACATGGTTGACTGCCTCATTGAATGTTAACACACGTGCTATCGTGTAGTATGGATTTTGTTTTAACTCATAAAATAAAGAAAATTTAATTTTTTTTTTTTAATGTACCCGATTTAAGTTTTTTAATACAATATACACTAGAGCAGCAAAAGCATTACTTTCTAATACAATGTACAATAGCACAGTACAAACATCACTTTCTAATAGAAAGTTTCTAATACACTGTATACTAGAGCAGCGAAAACATTTTTTTCTAATATACTCTACTCTAGAGCAGCACAAACATTACTTTATAATACAGTGTTCACCACGGCTGTAAAAACGTTTCTTACAATACAATGCACACCATCACAATACTTTCCAATACAGTGTTCACCACGGCTGTAAAAACGTTTCTTAAAATACAATGCACACCATCACAATACTTTCCAAAACAGTGTTCACCACGGCTGTAAAAACGTTTCTTACAATACAATGCACACCATCACAATACTTTCCAATACAGTGTTCACCACGGCTGTAAAAACGTCTCTTACAATACAATGCACACCATCACAATACTTTCCAATACAGTGTTCACCACGGCTGTAAAAACGTTTCTTACAATACAATGCACACCATCACAATACTTTCCAATACAGTGTTCACCACGGCTGTAAAAACGTCTCTTACAATACAATGCACACCATCACAATACTTTCCAATACAGTGTTCACCACGGCTGTAAAAACGTTTCTTACAATAAAATGCACACCATCACAATACTTTCCAATACAGTTTTCACCACGGCTGTAAAAACGTTTCTTAAAATACAATGCACACCATCACAATACTTTCCAAAACAGTGTTCACCACGGCTGTAAAAACGCCTCTTACAATACAATGCACATCATCACAATACTTTCCAATACAGTGTTCACCACGGCTGTAAAAAAGTTTCTTACAATACAATGCACACCATCACAATACTTTCCAATACAGTGTTTACCACGGCTGTAAAAACGTTTCTTACAATAAAATGCACACCATCACAATACTTTCCAATACAGTGTTCACCACGGCTGTAAAAACGTTTCTCACAATACAATGCACACCATCACAACACTTTCCAATACAGTGTTCACCACGGCTGTAAAAACGTTTCTTACAATACAATGCACACCATCACAACACTTTCCAATACCGTGTTCACCACGGCTGTAAAAACGTTTCTTACAATACAATGCACACCATCACAATACTTCCCAAAACAATGCCCTTCAACACTATATAATCACTGCTCGCATATTCATTAAAAATATCCAACGTATAAAGACAATTTTTTTAATTAGTGGTACGTGCAGGGCCATACTGGATTTGACAAAGTCGCCCGCTGTCCTTAAAACGCAAGATGATCCTTTTGATATCAATGCTTTTGGTTAATTTTTCCCACTATCATTGTCGTGACAAACAATACCTGTTAAACCATGTCCCTTTTGGGGGGCCTTTTTATTCACCTTGTCGCGGTTCGGGTGTCACAATGGATCCGCCACAGACGTACATACCCCCCTCCCCCGAGTTCATATCTAATTTGGCAAGAACTGTTGATCCTTACAGCTGCTAGCGTTATTGTTCATTGGCACTTAACGCTTTACTTTACATACGTATTTGAAACGTGGGATCAGCATAATTTGTAACTAGTCCAAGGCGAGCGCAGTAATGAATAATTACCCGGACAATAATACGGCGTTAAGTCGAAACAATCGATCTTTTATAATCTATGTTCCAAGTGGATGCTGCGTTGTTTCACCTTGTTGCCCCGTGCCTTGTTAAAATACCAAACCTTTAAAAATAAGGACCTTGAGGTTTCTTTGTTATTAAACTGTGTCGTTTCGATGGTCACTTTGTGAGGGTTTCCTAAAAAACAGTTACACTGTCCTATTTTTATCCCCCTGTATTGGCCTCAAGCTGTACACCGTTAAACATTTATTAACATGACCGGGTTCGGTGAAGTCTCTTGCTCTAAATACCCGGGACACTTGTCCTGCGTCACACTGATGTGTCTTGCTCTAAATACCCGGGACACTTCTCCTGCGCCACACGGATGTGTTTGCTCTAAATACCCGGGACACTTGTCCTGCTTCACACTGATGTGTCCTGTTGAATATAGTCGGGATAACTCTAAGGCGTCACAGTGAGGTGTCTCTCTCTATGTAGTCGGGATACTTTTCCTGCGTCACAGTGAGGTGTCTCCATCTATGTAGTCGGGATACTTTTCCTGCGTCACAGTGAGGTGTCTCCCTCTATGTAGTCGGGATACTTTTCCTGCGTCACAGTGAGGTGTCTCCCTCTATGTAGTCGGGATACTTGTCCTGCGTCACAGTGAGGTGTCTCCCTCTATGTAGTCGGGATACTTGTCCTGCGTCACAGTGAGGTGTCTCCCTCTATGTAGTCGAGACACTTGTCCTGCGTCACAGTGAGGTGTCTCCCTCTATGTAGTCGGGATACTTGTCCTGCGTCACAGTGAGGTGTCTCCATCTATGTAGTCGGGACACTTGTCCTGCGTCACAGTGAGGTGTCTCCCTCTATGTAGTCGGGATACTTGTCCTGCGTCACAGTGAGGTGTCTCCCTCTATGTAGTCGGGATACTTGTCCTGCGTCACAGTGAGGTGTCTCCCTCTATGTAGTCGGGACACTTTTCCTGCGTCACAGTGAGGTGTCTCCCTCTATGTAGTCGGGATAACTCTATGGCGTCACAGTGAGGTGTCTCCCTCTATGTAGTCGGGATACATCTCCTGCGTCACAGTGAGGTGTCTTATTTAATATTGTCAGCATAAGTCTAATGCGTCACGGTGACGTGTCATGTTAAATATAGTCGGGATACCTCTCCTGGGTCACGGACGTTGCCGCGTGAAAGAATCGATCAATACTTCGATTTTTTTCATTCATTCATGGTTGTTCTGACCCGGCACTAATACACAATAAACTAATCAAAACACAGACGGTCCAACTATATGTACCGAAATTTTGTAATGAAACATTTGACCGCAATGAACATGGCTATTCTAAAGCCGCATACCATTTTATTATTAAGTTTAGCGTGAATACCGTAAGTCTAATTTGAATTAGTAGCACAGAGACTTGTAGATCCGCAATTTTATTTGGCTGTGTTGTATATTTGGTGCATATATTTACATGTGTTTTCAAACAGTGATGTTATATTTCTGGTACGTTAGGACTGTAAGAAACTAAATTTTGTAAATCGCAACTTTGTTTCCAAGACATCGATTGAGCTGTTCGCCAGCTGGTATTTGACACCAAATGTGACGGAGCAGATTTTTTCCCCCTTCTTTAGAACAATGTTAGTTAGAAATGACCAACGAAAGTTTGTGCACTCCTACTCCTTCCCGGCCACAGTAGCGCAGACCGTGTGTTCTTTCATCTGTCTGACACTGGACAACTCCACGGCGATGATGTCCGACTCCAAGAACAACCCACTCCTGGAGGCGATTGAGCTCGGCGAGTTGGAAGCCTCCAAGACAAAATCCTCCCCCGGGTCCGTGCACAGAGACACGTCCGCGTGTCTCCCAGCGATCTTGATGACACCGACGGGCGAAGAGGATGGGGCGAGGCAATACAGTTCTAACGTTGACCTGCTAATGGATCTCTTCGATCCTATTGTTTTGTTTCCGGGTTCTGGCGGTGGATTTGTTGGCGAGTACACGCCGGGGCCAGAAGGTTCTCATACCACGGGTAATGATGTACGTCAGGAACCCATCGTAAACAACGAAAATCTTTCTGTAAATTTTCTGGGTAATGGAATGGCAGCGTACTCAGGTGACCGCACGAACTCTGCTGCGACACTGCCTTCATATCCTCACAAACTTTGCTTTGGTAAGATCAACGGACGGGACATTGAAATTGACGAGCGTCAAGCTCTGATTCCAAAGCGTCCGAATATTTCCGTTTCATCTCAAGATCTCATCACGTCAAGCGATTTAAAAAGAGCTCATCGACTCCATGGCAACGTCGACGCTAACTATTCTTGCCTGGATCTCCGCGTTTGTGTGGAGCATAACATCCGCTTTATTAACATTGGCGGTAGGAGCATGTGTGAAATATGCGCAGGTGAACCCAAAGGGCATTTTTATTCCTGTTCGGATCTCCAGAAAAATAACGACGGAAAGAGGAAGCGCTCCTCGAGCTATCGCGGCTCGGGACCTAGTCTCAGCGAGGCCGGCACCAAGCAGAGAGGGATAACCGACCGCTTTGAATCTTCCCATAGTGAACCTGCGGTGCTGGAAGCCGTTGATGAAACCACCAGACTCCTCAGCCCCAGGAAATCGTCACGCCACAAGGGGAGCGTGCCGTGCCTGCACGGTGCGGAACAGCTGAGGAAACTCCACGGGAGAGACATGGTGGCCGACACCGAGCATGGGGTGGGTGGGGACGAGCCAACGTGGAACCACGTTTATGTTTTATCAGACAACGATGAAGACTTGACGAAGGACGTCAGGTCTAAGAAGACTCAATCGAAGCGAAGCTGTGATTCTGGTCAGTATGCAATTTTTGAGCTTGCCTCGGAGGAGCCCAGCGGTCCCCCTGTCGGGCGTTTGGGTCAAGATATTCGACAGGCTGCGGTGGACGTCACACACGCAGACAGTAGTGTACAGTGCGGGTCAGCTCTCGCTCATCAAGCACCAAGGATGAGACAGTTTAGACGCCGATCGTCGTTGTCCGTGCCCAAGAGGACACATCACGCTCAAAATAAACCGGGGAAAACGAAAAAAATGTGTAAAGCGAAGAAAACCGTTGACTCGGGACCGCGAAACATTAGTACCGGAAGCGAGGGCGCGTCACCCCTTTCAGCCAATCATAGATCGGATACTAACTTGCCGGCTGGATCTCAAAAGACGAATACTCTGAAACACGCTTTGACCAAATCTTTAAAAAGTTTCGCTCGAAGTAATCCTAGACATAAGCGCCACATGCCTCGAACTTACCAGAATGGAGACTATCACGGGACTAACTCTTCCACTGTGAGAACCTCGTCCTTTCTGACGTCAACTACGAGTCACTCCTCGTTGTCCAGCCAAGGTAAAACGGATGACGAAAACGAGACTGTTCATAATTCGAGTTTTTATCAAAAGAACAGTTTTTTGCGCCAAGACAGAAGCAGTGCGTTGAACCGGACCAGACACCAGGAGGTGAGTAGCGATCCCCATGATCCCATTGCTGTTGTAATTCACGGGAGACATGCGCTCATGATCAGAATATCACAACTTTCCTCTTATTTTATAAATGTTGTTGTTTGTTTTTTGTTGGTTTTTTTTGTGTGGGGGTGTAATAGGGGTCGGGCGATGGGCGGATGCAAATTAAATATCTAAAACTATCTTGATCTTAATTAGAATTTCTAAGGTCCACATATTTATGAAATTTAGAGAAATAAATTTAAATTAACACGTCTAATATCACAAAGACGGAATAAACAGTGATTTGTGTTTTCTTGTTAAAATTAACCGATATAATGGGCGCATCGAAAATTTATAAAACATTAAGTGCGCGTGTGTGTGTTTTTCTTCTTTTTTCTGACCATGTTATAGCAATTGATTTAACTAACTTTATCAGCATAATTTTACCCTCCCCCCCTAAATATTTTTTTTTTTAAATACAATAATTGCGTGTGTGGGGGAAAGTGGGGGGAGGGGGGGTCGTTATGATTTGATTTTTAAAAATATTTTTTAAAAAATATTTCGTTCACTCTCCGCCATCCTATGAAGTCCTTCATTTATTAGGATGTTCAGTCGTAAAACAGACACAACCTGTTCACCCAAACATACAGACACAACCTGTTCACTCAAACAAACAGACACAACCTGTTCACCCAAACAAACAGACACAACCCTTTCACCAAAACATACAGACACAACCTGTTCACCCAAACAAACAGACACAACCCTTTCACCAAAACATACAGACAAAACTTGTTCATCCAAACAAACAGACACAACCTGTTCACCCAAACAAACAGACACAACCTGTTCACCCAAACAAACAGACACAACCTGTTCACCCAAACAAACAGACACAACCTGTTCACCCAAACAAACAGACACAACCTGTTCACCCAAACAAACAGACACAACCTGTTCACCCAAACAAACAGACACAACCTGTTCACCCAAACAAACAGACACAACCTGTTCACCCAAACATACAGAAACAACCAGTTCACCCAAACAAACAGACACAACCTGTTCACCCAAACAAACAGACACAACCTGTTCACCCAAACAAACAGACACAACCTGTTCACCCAAACAAACAGACACAACCAGTTCACCCAAACAAACAGACACAACCTGTTCACCCAAACAAACAGACACAACCTGTTCACCCAAACAAACAGACACAACCTGTTCACCCAAACAAACAGACACAACCAGTTCACCCAAACAAACAGACACAACCTGTTCACCCAAACATACAGAAACAACCAGTTCACCCAAACAAACAGACACAACCTGTTCACCCAAACAAACAGACACAACCTGTTCACCCAAACAAACAGACACAACCAGTTCACCCAAACAAACAGACACAACCTGTTCACCCAAACAAACAGACACAACCTGTTCACCCAAACAAACAGACACAACCTGTTCACCCAAACAAACAGACACAACCAGTTCACCCAAACAAACAGACACAACCTGTTCACCCAAACAAACAGACACAACCTGTTCACCCAAACAAACAGACACAACCTGTTCACCCAAACAAACAGACACAACCAGTTCACCCAAACAAACAGACACAACCTGTTCACCCAAACATACAGAAACAACCAGTTCACCCAAACAAACAGACACAACCTGTTCACCCAAACAAACAGACACAACCTGTTCACCCAAACAAACAGACACAACCAGTTCACCCAAACAAACAGACACAACCTGTTCACCCAAACAAACAGACACAACCAGTTCACCCAAACAAACAGACACAACCTGTTCACCCAAACATACAGAAACAACCAGTTCACCCAAACAAACAGACACAACCTGTTCACCCAAACATACAGAAACAACCTGTCAAGCACGACGTCGGTGCTCGGTACTAACTGAACTTAGGGGAACACCCCCAATCTCCCTCAGCTCGTGGGGCTTGTGATGACGTATTGAAATTGTCATGAAAGTGAGAGATGTATAATGAAAGAGAAGCACACAGAGAGGGGAAAAAGGACCCCCCTCCCACCCCTACTGTTAGCACGTAGCCTTATAAATGTAGGTTAACGAGATGCTCCACAAACATTTCGGAGATGAATGAATTAGTTAAGTTTCATTACTAGGTCATCCCATTAGTAAAGAAACCATCGCAAGGTCGACACACGTGACATCATCTAAGGCCACCACCGGGCTTTCATGTTGACGTAAGTAATTGACAATTCAAATATAATTATGCGCTGCCTGCAAGCAGGTCGTCCAATGTAATTGTCATGTGTTTTGGACACGACGTGTGGTCTGACGATAGTGACATCTAATATTTTAGGTGCGAAAACATATCATATTTTTTGTAAAGTATGCACAAAATTATATTTTCCTGTTTCACTGGAGCCGAACAAAAATCAAGCAATAGCCTCAATACAGAGAATGTATTGTGACACTGTGTGAGGACTTTAACGACACTGTATAATAATGAGTTTACGACACTGTACGATAATGGTTTTAGGACACTGTGTGACAATGGTTTTACTACACTATACGACAATGGTTTTACTACACTGCATGACAATGGCTTTACAACACTGTATGACAATGGTTTTACGACACTATATGACAATGATCTACGACAATGTATGACACTGGTTTTCCGACACTGTATGATATGGATTTATGTTCAAAATGACTTAAAATAAAACTTGAGCCCAAATGTTTGTATATCTGAACCTGATTTAGTCCGCTGTTTGGGTGTGCACAAATGATGGATCCCTTGTTTGTCCTGCTAAACTCGATGGATCCCTTATTTTTTAAATCTAAACCCGATGGATCCCTCATAGTTATGTCTAAACACAATTGATACATGACGAACTGACGTGTTAAACTGCACGTGTTATCAATCTGTGCTTTACCTGTATCGTCGCTAGTGCCATTTCCCACCGTGATGTGCACCACCTTTAGCTCACCTTGCGAGAGAAACATAAAAACGCAGGTTACCTGATACTCCCCTAGGGGCCTATGTGCCTAGTCCTCCCAAACACAATGGTATATTTGGAGTCGTGACGCGTGATTAAACTACGACGCGATTGGTTTCTAAAAATAAATTTTTTGGCGATTTCCTGTCGCAGAGGCTACTACGTACTGTTATAAGTATGGAGAAATTAATCTCTTATTCAGTATATGGCTCGTTCTAAAACAATACACAACAAAAAACGATACCATATGTTTTATACAATAACAAAGAATACGATACCTAAACCAGGGCCAATTACAAATAATACATTTTATTAAGTTAATAATGAATTACAAAATCAAAAAGAAAAGAAAATTAAAGTATTGACTTACAGAATAATGACTGGCTTGTACCGGTACAATGTTGAAGAAGATACACTGTTGTAAAAAGCTACAATGATGAAAAGGAACCTACACACACACGGCAAAAGCTAGTAAACAATTCTTTGTCTCGTATAGCAAAAATTCTCCTCTCGCTCAATCTCTCTGAGCGTATTTATAGCCTGTTTCATAGATATTTCTCGAGCGCCCTTACACCTTATTTTCCTTTCCAGATTTCTCCAGATTTGTCTACAGAATTCTAATAATACTACAGGCTATAGATTTTATTTAGTCGTAAACAAGGTCAAAGAATATTTTTAGTTAGCCACACCTTAAATGCGATTCCGAGCTTGGGGTCAGCTAGAGTTCATTCACGGGGAAAGATGACGGAAACACGTCGTCTACATAACAAACGTAAATTTCAATTACAATGCATTTTAAATCCTTTATTATATTAACGTTGCTCTTGTTCGTTGCTGGTTGGCAAAATCTTCGGATGGCTAATTAACCCACTTTCCGCCAACCCATCGAAATGAAACTTAGCACATTGACTCGTAATCGATGACAACAAATTCCATCAAACACCACCCCCCACCAAGCCCCCACCACACAAATTAGTTTTGTCTTTTTTACATGGAGAAGAGGAAAGAAAGAAGATGACATTGACTTCACAAAGTAAAATTCACGATAACTGCGCTTAATGAGATTATTTTAAAAGAATATCGCAAGCGCGTTTGGTGCGTAATATTTTCTTTGTTTCTTCTAAATTAGTAGTTGGTGAAATAAATCTGCTGTGTAAAAAAAGCGTGAGGCTCATTAGAATATTAATTTAGTTCAGGGGCGTGAACAAATCTGAGCCTTAAAGGTTGGAGCACTGATTGGGATTCTTATAAAGTGCGTTGCTTGTATGCATATTTACAGCCCCAACCCCCCCCCCCCTTTTTTTTCCGAACCCTATTGCTCGATATTACATTTTATATAAGGACTTAATTTGTTTCATTTATAGAACTTCATTTTATAATGTGCATAACTGTGAATCGGATGGGGTGTGTTGGTGCACGGTTTCCTCAATGGCGGGTGAATAATTTGCGTGCCGCTCTGTACGACTGGAGGGACATACATTTAAGCTCTGGCCACCATTCAATAAATGGACGAGGGTTAAGTTACAACGGGGGCGGACCATGAATTTTTTTAAACCACCCCCCCCCCCTTTTTTTCCACGAAAAAGTCTGCAGCTGGCAGAAAAATCTCTCTCCTCAATACAAAGATGCCACCCAGGGTGGAACACCACCCTTCCTACGCCCCTGCTTCACGCGTAACGTTTCTTCCATGTATGACCAGCAATCCTGAACAATTGATGAATGTGTGATAATCACAGAGCAAGGCGCGTAATTTACCATTTTTACAAGTATTTCTAAAAGTCAAACTCAAAAAGTTTTTGAGTGCAACCGCCGCACCGTTATCTCTACTTGAATAATCTCCAGGTCCGTTACACAATAGGAGTTTAAAAATGGCGCTAATGTTTTGCGATCTTCAGGTCCGTTATACAATAGGAGTTTAAAAATGGCGCTAATGTTTTGCGATCTTCAGGTCCGTCATACAATAGGAGTTTAAAAATGGCGCTAATGTTTTGCGATCTTCAGGTCCGTCATACAATAGGAGTTTAAAAATGGCGCTAATGTTTTGCGATCTTCAGGTCCGTTATACAATAGGAGTTTAAAAATGGCGCTAATGTTTTGCGATCTTCAGGTCCGTTATAAAATAGGAGTTTAAAAATGGCGCTAATTTCTTTCGAGACTCTAACGGTCTTACCAAATTAGTCAACCGTGAAGTGCAAAGTGTCACACACTTGAAGCATTGTTACAGCATTCCTGACCAAGTAGAATGTAATTACATGTTAATGGCGTAACAAAAACATATGGATTGATATATCTGGGGCCCCACTAATAGGGGGGGGCGGGAGGAGGGGGGATTAGTTATGCTCTTTAAAGGGAAGCTCTAAAATCTATGTGGACCTGTGCCGCAATAAAAGGTATGTGTGGCGCGATAAATTTGAAATCGCGTCGTAATAGAATGTTTAGAACGGTATGTACATCTCTAAGTCAGTAGTGGCCAGCCCAAAGGGCTTCTCGGGAATTGACGTGCTTTGCTGGGGATTCATTGTCTTGTAAGGTTGATCTGTCATAACAGTGGCTACTAGACAAGCAACATCAAGCGGGGGACACTCTCATAACAGTGGCTACCAGATCATAGACACATCATCAAGCGGGGGACACTCTCACAACAGTGGCTACCAGATCTCAACGAAGCAACATCAAGTGCGGGCATCGCTATAAATTAAACTATTAACACCACACTTTGCGAAGGTAATCTTTGAGCCAGGCTTTGACTCCAAATTGAGTTGTGGGCCGTTTGGGGTTGGGGCTAGGCTTTCTCTCCTCGCAAAAGGGTATCTGGTCTCTCGTTTGGTGTCACTTCAACGTCACAAGGGAGGATGACCACGCCGCCATCTGCTTGGATGTCGTCTACTGTTTTCAAAATGGCTTAACCATCGTTGACTACGTCGAACTCCAAAACACTATTTAAAGTGCAAAGTGTTAGACAGTGAATACATCAGTCGTCGAGAAGCTTTTTCTCCTCCATTGGAGGCGCATTTGTTTCAGGTCGACCGAAATTGCTTGGAGTTCTACGTCGAAGTTTGTTCTATTTTTGCCACTGGGCCCTGAAATCTCACCTACCGAAGGTACCCCCAGCCCATGGTTACTCCATGAGAGCACCATATCCAGCTCGGATTTCTCTTGCAAATCATAAGCTGTCAGTAAAGTCTTTAACCACTTGATCTAGGATAGTAGCTATCATCCTTTAGAGCTTCTTCCTTATGAGCGTCTGGGGAGCTGGCCTTTGTCACTACTGCATTTACAAGTGACAGACGAGTATCTGGAATTTCGTTTTATCCGCATTTATCACCATTTTTCACTTCGCATCGTAGGCTTCTGTCTGGTTTACATCACTTGCAGCCGTCTCCGCAGATGCTGCATATTCTTCCCCGCACAAAAATATGAACTAAGCGGAGTCCGTCCTCCAGGGCATCTATGTTTATACATTGTCCAAAATTCTTGTTGCCATCGTACGATTCGTTAAGAATGAATGGTTCCAATAGTCCTAGTTTGCAGTGATACCCACTTAATTCAGCTTGCTTGAGATCAAAGAATATGGCCAGGGTCTTCTTTTCATCTGTTAATGGTTTGGACAAATTGGATAACTTGGTCTATTGGAGGGCGTCTCTTGAGGGAGCCGCCTTGTGTCAGGGACAAGCTCTTATGTCGTTCTAAAAACCAGCAGTGTCGTGTGTTTACAATTCGTTCGGCTATAGTCTACAGGCACTATGCTAGCGATATCTGGCGATAGCGAGACGGAAGGTTGTCTGGTTTTAAATCTTTGGGAATAAGGATTCTTGTTGCCCTTTTCCACGCATTGGGCAGAACGTCTGTTGCCCAGGTTTTGTTTATCAGATCCAAAAGTGTTTGTTTCTCTTGTCTACTCCGTTTGGTGATCCTTTCATTTGTGGATCTGGCCCGCACCTGGTGCTTTGGCTGATTTGCACTTGTCTGGACCTGTCGCTTTGGCTGCAACTAGCACCTGGACCTGTCGCTTTGGCTGACCAGCACGTGTCTGGACCTGGTGCTTTGGCTGCGACTTGCACTTGCCTTGACCTGGTGCTTTAGCTGACTTTCGCTTGCCTACTGCCTTTCACAATCCGTTCAACGTTTAAGGTGCCATGAAAACTTCTTGGTTTCGAGCTACCTTTTGCCGTTGACTTTTGATCATTCGGCTCTCGTCACTCTCTGCTGTTTTTGGGGGCTTGTTTTTTTGTTTTTTGTTGTTGTTTTTTGCTTACCCATTCTTGAGACATTATCTTTTGTCAAGGTCATGAAATAAGACTTAGTGTGTGTGATGAGTGTGTGTTAAATGGGCTTAGTGAGCGAGTGTGAACGCTTTTCATGTCACGGACGGGTGCATGGATTTGTGGGGGTATAAAAGGGGGTGACAACATTTTGAGCAGTGCGAACTAAGTCAGATCTCGAGAGTCAGTGTGTGAGGTGGGGCGAGACATGTCTTTTTTTTTAGATAGAGCCACTGTGAGATGTTCTGCTGAGTAGAGCCACTGTGAAATTGTTCTGCTGAGTAGAGCCACTGTGAGATGTTCTGCTGAGTAGAGCCACTGTGAGATGTTGTGCTGAGTAGAGCCACTGTGAGATGTTGTGCTGAGTAGAGCCACTGTGAGATGTTGTGCTGAGTAGAGCCACTGTGAGATGTTGTGCTGAGTAGAGCCACTGTGAGATGTTGTGCTGAGTAGAGCCACTGTGAGATGTTTTGCTGAGTAGAGCCACTGTGAGATGTTGTGCTGAGTAGAGCCACTGTGAGAGGTTGTGCTGAGTAGAGCCACTGTGAGATGTTGTGCTGAGTAGAGCCACTGTGAGATGTTGTGCTGAGTAGAGCCACTGTGAGATGTTGTGCTGAGTAGAGCCACTGTGAGATGTTGTGCTGAGTAGAGCCACTGTGAGATGTTGTGCTGAGTAGAGCCACTGTGCGATGTTCTGCTGAGTAGAGCAACTGTGAGATGTTGTGCTGAGTAGAGCCACTGTGAGATGTTCTGCTGAGTAGAGCCACTGTGAGATGTTCTGCTGAGTAGAGCCACTGTGAGATGTTCTGCTGAGTAGAGCCACTGTGAGATATTGTGCTGAGTAGAGCCACTGTGAGATTTTGTGCTGAGTAGAGCCACTGTGAGATGTTTTGCTGAGTAGAGCCACTGTGAGATGTTGTGCTGAGTAGAGCCACTGTGAGATGTTGTGCTGAGTAGAGCCACTGTGAGATGTTTTGCTGAGTAGAGCCACTGTGAGATGTTTTTCTGAGTAGAGCCACTGTGAGATGTTTTGCTGAGTAGAGCCACTGTGAGATTTTGTGCTGAGTAGAGCCACTGTGAGATGTTTTGCTGAGTAGAGCCACTGTGAGATGTTGTGCTGAGTAGAGCCACTGTGAGATGTTGTGCTGAGTAGAGCCACTGTGAGATGTTTTGCTGAGTAGAGCCACTGTGAGATGTTGTGCTGAGTAGAGCCACTGAGAGATGTTTTGCTGAGTAGAATATTGCTATTGATATGGAATCATGTCTTAACTCAATGTGAACCAGATGGTTGTTTTACTGCTGACAGACTATGCCTTGTGTACTGTTACGCCCCTTATTATGTTCAAGGAATTTGAACAGGCTCGTGGTCTAGGGGATTTGAAAAGGGGAGATTTTAGACACACTATTGGCTAAAACAAAGACAATCAGTGCTCTATATAAATGTACTTTATTCCATGGAATAGAAAGTGAACAAAGATACATAAAATCTACATATAAAGAAATGAGTATAGGTCTAACACTAGTAATAACTAAACCTCACAGTAAAATAAACTAATACCATCACAAATCTAAGTTCTTGGAATACTATTTTTATTAACTATTTAATGGCCCCTTTTAGTACTAAGCACTGGGTTGCGTAAGCGACCGCGTCCTCGAAGAAATTCGGGGGCGTCCACATGGGGTTTTGCCTCTACGCGGCGTGGCGGACTAGTAGGGGGGACTTGTCCACCCGAAGCTAAAAAACCCCGGCCAAACGCATGACTCCCAACGCAACGGGAGCTGCCACTAACATGATTACTAGTTGCTGTTAATGGGTATGAGGCTTGGGTGGCCCTCAAAAAACCCATGCCGATGATTTTAACTACGCGGCCGTGAGAAAGCCGCCCCTAGGCAACAGTTTCGTCCCGCCACTACCAACGTCCCGACCGAAAGACTCCCTGGGCGGTGGGGGTTGGTAACGCAACACCAAACCACCGGAGTGGAAGCAAAGCCGTCCTGACCCACAGAGAGTTAACTGCGGACGCTTTAAACGCAGCGTCCTCGGTCGACCGGGCCTCCTCTAGGTCAAGGGGGAGGTTCCCGGCGCCCTCCCGCACGGGCTGGAGTCGGGTTAAGTCCTTCAGTGCTCTGGTTTGTGTGGGGGAGCGCCGGGGGGGCATTAAGAGCTCACGCTCGACGGCCCACCGATTCCATCTCTTATGCGACATTTGGAGTACTAAGCAAATGCAACGGTCAGCTATTCACGCATCCCTAGGTTCATCTTGTCTCTGTCTGTTACCGGACTACACAGCGCACTTATACTGTACGGTAGTTGGCGTGGCTTGACCTTCATGTGACCATTCCTGGACGCTGGTCATCTGACACGTCTACGCTAATGTGGTACGTAAAGAAAACGGCCCAACTTCGTAACAGTACCATGAAGCTTTAGTGTTGGTTGAATCAAACTAGTTCGTTGTATGACCAAGCAGTACACGCCATCTAAACTAGCCACCGGAATGAGAAGACCTAGAGACAACGAAAGATTGATATGGGACCAAATATTTGACATGAGCCAGAATAGTTGACATCCAGAAGTCGCCAAACGCCCGTCTGCGTGGTCAAGCTTTTCAACACGTTCCCACTTTACATGACCTCTTTCCCTTTTAAGACCGCTTCACGGATTGTGTCCTTTAGTTTGTTTTACACCACG
This sequence comes from Omphiscola glabra, assembly GCA_964017045.1. NCBI lineage: Eukaryota > Metazoa > Mollusca > Gastropoda > Lymnaeidae > Omphiscola > Omphiscola glabra. Next base: position 11,446,519 of record OZ024800.1, read on the forward strand.
CAAGCAGTCGGCGTTATACGTTTGGCGGCTGTCTTCCTTGTCTTCGCTCTTAGTTTCATACGTTCATGTAGACTCTTGTTCGTATAGGGTCTCAATTTCTGCTTCCCATTCGTTCTTGGGCTGGTCTTCCCGGAATTCTCAAGCATGGTGTCACTAAATTTCTCGTACAGGACAGCGATGTCGTCTGATCGACCTCGACCGGAGTGAGCTTGGTCCCTGTTCCGGTCTCGTTTGGTCTCGGTTCCGGTCTCAATTAGTCACCGTTCCGGACTGGCTTGGTCTCGGTTCCGGTCTCGTTATACCTCTGCCCGTTAGCTGTACGGAATCGCCAATGTCGCTTTTCGAGACACGCTTTTATCGTGTCAAGTTCCCCCATCTCTAAGAGGACTGGGAGGCGGTCCCTTCCAACCTCGCCAAAGAACCGCCTGTCTGCTCTTGGACTCGAGGTCCACTGAGATTTGCTGTTAAATAAATCAAAACAAGAACATATAACATAATATCGTTATTAAAGAATGCACAAATGGGATATTTTCCTCAGCAGATAGGTCTCTATAAATATGCTCTTCGCCATTCTTATAAATAAATTCTTATAATTGTCTAATCCTGAATGGTGCGTAGTTGGTGTAACGGTTGTTTCTGATATACGAATGTTGTTTGGAGTCAGTGGCGTGGATAGGTGTGCGGAGTGGGGGGGGGGGGCGGCCTCCATCCCGGACAGAAACTTTTTTCCAGATATTTAAGGATGGAAAATTCGACCAACTGCCGAGGTTTTTTTTTATATTATTGTCCCGCCTCGAACGGCACTGACCCTTTGTACACAACTGTAGGTAGTTGTTTCGGTCATTTTTGTAAACAACTGTTCCTTCACGCAGTCATAAGTTACTTGTTAAGTCTGCACATAAGGTTGGCTATCACTAAGTGTTGCGCACTGCTACCAACACCAACTGTCAGTTTTCACGAGATAGGGTTGCAACCATTATTTATTTATTTTTTTTGGCAGGAAAGATATGCGCTCTCCCATGTGCTTATTATTGCATTGATTGTGAATTTCTCCATTAAAATACTGTTAATTGCCCCCTCAGAATAAAACAAAATATGATTCCCCCCTCAGCAGCTCATGTATGAAATGAAAGATAATTGAATGGACTATATGTTACAGTTTAACTAAAATAAACTACCAATTAAACTACCACAAATGACATCCGAATGGGATTTAGTCTAAAGGGACCTGGGCGCGAATAGCGGCTATGCGTAGTCCATTCAATTCGTTCATTTCATACCTCATTTTGTCTTACAAACCCAACAAAAATGTTTTTATAGTTTTTTAATCCCAACCTCTCACTTCTGATACCCGGGTGCGAATAGCCACTTCGGGAAAAAAATGTGTTTCAGTAGAGCAGAGGCGGACCCAAGAAACTTGGACAGCAGTGAACCATGATTCAGTTACGGTGCTTGTCAGAAAAAACTACTTATCTAATATGTTTAAAGTTTCTTGTCGATAGGATAAGAGGGATCACTGTCATTGCCAGCAAACTGATACCACTACACACGCACACCTACACACAGACACTGATACTACCACTAGACACACACCTAAACATACACCCCAAAGCACACTCATTGTAGTTCTTTGTTGTATTTTTTTTTAATGCCAAATAAAAACGTGTATAAGGTTGTAAAGTCAATTTAACCTTATTAAGGACCTTTTGTAAGGAAACATAACAACACAGTTTAGAGAAATCTCTACTTTGTGTCCAAATTAGAACTGTTTTACTTGTCAGTGTCCATCCCTTTCACCCCCACCTCCACCCTGCAAACCTCACATTATTTCAATTCCTCCACCTCTGGGGCTATTTTGAGATCAGAAACCTATCGTCCTCCACCAAGGCAGTGAACTATGTTTTGCGAAATTGACCGACTGATAAAGCTCTTTTCTCGCCAGTGCCTTAACCAAAACAGCTTTTCTTTGTTGCTATATGCTGCTATAGGTCCACAGCTTGTATTCCTCTATGCCTGATCGATTTGCGGAATGTTGACAAAAATTAATCAGAAAACACCATAAATCTGGTAAACATTTCTATAAGGGAGATAACTCTAAATATTTGATTGATATTCATCAACAAATATGAACAATTCGAATTTTTAAAAATCTGGCTGATATTAATCAAATGTTTAAAATTGGGGGCCATCCATAATTACTTATTCTAAAAATAATTATATTAGACACCCCCCTCTTTTTTTTCCCTTGATTCTTCTGTCATTTAGGGCAACCCCCAATACGTACCTACAATAAGCTCTCAGCCCCTCCCCCCCACCTCGGCCAAAAAAAAGCATTCATAAACTATTAGGACACGAAATAAAATGAAATAAGGTCAAGTCAGCGTAATCTAATGTTTCCTAACGTGTGGCTTACACCACCCCACCCACACCCACACACCCACACACGGAGACAATTTGTAGATTGTAGAGCATATAATAGTATCTAAGACAGTGATGAAGGAAAAAGGGGGGAGGGGTGAGAGCGATCAGACCTGGGCAGCACTATTATGGAAGCGGGGGGGGGGGGGGGGGGGGGATGCATTTTCAGACAACATTTTCGTGCAAGTCAGATGCAAAAATATTTGAAATGCATCTGTTTCAAATGTAAGGTTGGGGGGGGGGGGGGGGGGTTGTTATATTAAAAAATGATTTTTGTTGTTAAAGTTCACCATCTTAAGCATTAGGACGGCTTTTGTTTTCTTCTTAATAACACATTTTATGTCAGCTGTTCTCAACATGTGGGTCGCGGTTAGTTATGATTGGCTACGCATTTGTTACGAAACTGAGTGCACGTTCATTATCTAACGACACGGTCAACAGAAGAATAGATGACATGTCTGCTCATATTCTAGATCAGGAAATATCCAGGAAAGTAAATCTGCTCCACTTTCATTATTTAGTATCCAGCTCGGTGAATCTGCAGACGTTACAAACTGTTTACAGTAACTGGTTTACGTGAGGTAAATTAATGGTTGCGAAATACGTTGAGTTTCCTTTTTGCAAACCTCTTGAAACAACAACTGATATGACACTGACAGCAGACAAAAGGATTACGTTGACCATTTCTGTGAAAGAACACTTGCACATGCTTGCAGACGAATTTTCATCGTAATTTCCAAATCTACCTGACACCCTATTTGCCCTTGCCAGAAGCCCATTCAATGTCAAAGATCAAGATGTTCCTGAGACAACTCAAGAGGAGTTCATTGGACGTATTGATCATTCGGTCATGGGGTAAAATAGAAGCTTGGAAAGCACGGTAGAAAGCCTGTTAAACTTTGGATCGTGGGTCTCCCCTCGCCCGCCCCCCCCCCCATTTTTTTACGCCAGTGCGGCTGTTTGGTTGAGCCCAAAGAAATAATTAAGTCAAAAGTTACGTCACACAAACAAGCCCAAAGTTGACTGCTACAGCCTGTGTGTTTACCTAATTTTTACTACAACCATCCAGACCATACTTATTTAGAAGTTTAATTTCAGGGACTCTTTGTCCTCTATAATCGTTGTATACTTCTTGGCATTGCACACTGTTAATTTTCGTATGCGCTTGCGGACGTACGCAATACAACGTAGAGTGGGGGGAGGGCACGCGCGAACAAGAGGGGTGGGTGGAAAAGGCTTATGTTTGACGGCTTCCTTTATGGACAACCCATTATATATCTGGTAGAATTCATGTCATCTAATCGTAGATATTATTTACCCTAATTGTTTTTTTTTTAAATGTTCATCTTTTCTCAGAATATTTAGGGATACATTTTGTTTTTGAGTCAGTTGTACTTCTATTCAGTCAGAATGATTGTTTAGGTTAGACATGATGTCCTGTCGAATTGTTGAGCCTAGTCGAGGGGGACGTCAGTTGTACTTCTAGTCAGTCAGAATGATTGTTTAGGTTAGACATGATGTCCTGTCGAATTGTTGAGCCTAGTCGAGGGGGACGTCAGTTGTACTTCTAGTCAGTCAGAATGATTGTTTAGGTTAGACATGATGTCCTGTCGAATTGTTGAGCCTAGTCGAGGCCGACGTCAGTTGTACTTCTAGTCAGTCAGAATGATTGTTTAGGTTAGACATGATGTCCTGTCGAATTGTTGAGCCTAGTCGAAGGGGACGTTATCGTGTTTGTTGACAATTTATCCTACCCCCTCCCCCCACTTTTTTTTTATATATATCTAAAAGCCACCACTGTTCATCTCTTATTATTGTATTCTCCACCCTTTAGTTTTGTGTGTTCGTGTGTCACGAAGAATGAAATCACAATGAATACCTTAGAGCAGGCCTGCACAATATACGGCCCGCGGGTCGCATGTGGCCCGCCAGCACCCACTTTGCGACCCGCGAAGTAACGAAATATTCGTTTATATTATTATTTATTTAATAGCTTTCCTCCCTGTCCTATTATCGTTCGGCAGCACAATTTTTCCTAAAGCATTACGGCCCGCGCAAGTTTTTCGTAAATTATTACGGCCCGCCTTACATTTTGAGTTGTGCAGGCCTACATTATAGCGTTTCCTACATCCAGGTCACGACTTCCGTTGCAAACTTGAATTGAACCGGAAACCTTGCACTGTTGCACAAATATTGCACCAATTGCTTTTCTTTTTTTTCTGGCTTGAACACCAAAGTTTCTTGCGTTGTTGTTTTCTTTATTTTATTTGCTGTGATCGGACGATCTTTTGTTTAAGACAGAAAAGTAGATTCAAGTAATTGAGACACTGAACATCAAAGAAAGGATAACCGATGGTTGACATTGGGGGCTCGTCCGGGATCAATGTCAACTTCTATATTCCTGGATTGGATCATTCAATCAAGTTCTTCCACTATTTCAATCATTAGTGAATAACTCAAGTCCTTTTAGTAAATATTACTTTAATTATCAGGAACACAAGGCACACATCTCTCTTCCCTAAGGTTCTACACCATAACTCCCGCACGACTACTACTTACGTCACAATACACATCAAAGTACGTCATTCAGACAAGCGCGTTCATTAACTAATAAAAACTATTTCACACTCCGCGCGTAAAAAAACATGCATTCAACGCAACAATAACTAATGAACTCCCATACTTGACAACACCGACTTAACATATTTTCAAATAAAGTGACGGTGTTGTCACGTAAGTTATTCTTTCTTTTTTTTTTTTTTCGGTGAATATTTCTCTAAGTAAATAACAACTGCCGGCATCTCACGTAACGTCGCCGGAAATCCTGAAGCTTACACATGTTTGTTGACGTCATCTTACACAGTTAGTCGTGTACTAATTTCTGATTGGTCTTATCAATCGCGCGACTTCCTTGAGTGCCCACGGGCGACTCATAGACACGATTGTAAATATTGTTTTGGAGTGTCATTTATTAATTGTTCAACGCGTACAAGATGGTCATGGCTTATTTATTTACTTAAGACGCTTTCGTTAAGCACATTACTCACCTATTGCCTAAAACGGTAACGGATTCAGGATTGGGTAACCCCCCCCCCCCCCTTAAATCCAAACACCAAAAAAGAATTACAAATTTTTTGGCACACAACTCTCTGTCTCTCTCTATCTCTCTGGCTCTCTTTCTCTATCCCTGCTCTCTCTCTGCTCTCTCGCTGTCTCTGCTCTCTCTCTCTGCTCTCTCTGTTCTCTCTCTCTGGCTTTCTCGCTCTATCTCTGCTCTCTCTATCTCTGCTCTGTCTCTGCTCTCTCTCTGCTCTTTCTCTCTGGCTCTCTCTGCTCTCTCTCTGCTCTCTCTCTCTGCTCTCTCTCTCTCTGGCTTTCTCTCTCTCTCTGCTCTCTCTCTCTCTCTCTGCTCTCTCTCTCTGTCTCTGCTCTCTCTGTCTCTGTTCTCTTTCTCTCTGCTCTTTCTCTCTGCTTCTCTCTCTCTCTCTGCTCTTTCCCTCTGCTTCTCTCTCTCTCTCTCTGCTCTCTCTCTGCTCTCTCTCTCTCTCTCTCTACCCTCACTCTCTTCCCCCCCCCCCCCCACACACACATTTTCCACTTTTCATGAATTCATTTGTCATAATTTTAAATAATGGAACACTTATATATTTTCATAATGATACCTTTGGTTGGCTAATGATTAATTGTGTCCTTTACTTAATCTCTCAGTGAGACCAGATCGTACTGACATACGTTTAGCCGTTACTATGACAGCCGTGTGTCTCCCCTGTGCTCGTCACGACAAGGTACTGACTTTGACTTTGTCTTACCCTGTTATTGTTAGTGGATCCCGATTATAATATGAGGTGGTCAAATCCGGTTCCAAACAGTGTAGACTGACCACAGGGTCTGCTCGTCGGCGATGATTATTTTCAGTGATAAAAATTCGACCAGACCAAAGAACGGAAAATACCAATGGTTCTCAACATATTGTAATCGAAGCGTAAACTAATCGGTAAACTATTATTATTATTTTTTTATTACTTGATAAGGAGAAGTGGGTGCCAGGAGGGCATACTTATGAATATTAGTTAATGAATATAAGTGTAGTATATTTATTGAAGTTCTGTACTTTCAAAGTGCACTTATATCACTGGTTGCCACAATGTCATTCCAGCACTTATATCTCTGGTTCCCTCAATCTCATTCCAGTATTTATATCTCTGGTTCCCTCAATCTCATTTCAGTACTTATATCACTGGTTCCCACAATGTCATTCCAGCACTTATATCACTGGTTCCCACAATTTAATTCCAGTACTTATATCACTGGTTCCCACAATGTAATTCCAGTACTTATATCACTGGTTCCCACACTTTCATTCCAGTACTTATATCTCTGGTTCCCTCAATCTCATTCCAGTACTTATATCACTGGTTCCCACAATGTCTTTCCAGTACTTATATCACTGGTTCCCTCAATCTCATTCCAGTACTTATATCACTGGTTCCCACAATGTCATTCCAGCACTTATATCACTGGTTCCCACACTTTCATTCCAGTACTTGTATCACTGGTTCTCACACTTTCATTCCAGTACTTGTATCAATGGTTCCCTCACTTTCATTCCAGTACTTGTATCACTGGTTCCCACACTTTCATTCCAGTACTTATAACACTGGTTCCCACACTTTCATTCCAGTACTTGTATCTCTGGTTCCCACACTTTCATTCCAGCACTTATATCTCTGGTTCCCACACTTTCATTCCAGTACTTATATCTCTGGTTCCCACACTTTCATTCCAGTACTTGTATCACTGGTTCCCACACTTTCATTCCAGTACTTATATCTCTGGTTCCCACACTTTCATTCCAGCACTTATATCACTGGTTCCCACACTTTCATTCCAGCACTTATATCACTGGTTCCCACACTTTCATTCCAGCACTTGTATCACTGGTTCCCACACTTTCATTCCAGCACTTATATCACTGGTTCCCACACTTTCATTCCAGCACTTGTATCTCTGGTTCCCACACTTTCATTCCAGCACTTGTATCACTGGTTCCCAAACTTTCATTCCAGTACTTGTATCACTGGTTCCCACACTTTCATTCCAGTACTTGTATCATTGATTCCCACACTTTCATTCCAGTACTTGTATCACTGATTCCCACACTTTCATTCCAGTACTTGTATCACTGATTCCCACACTTTCATTCCAGTACTTGTATCACTGATTCCCACACTTTCATTCCAGTACTTGTATCTCTGGTTCCCAAGAGCTAAACATCGGCACGCAGCTTGGTGCAGCAGGGCATATTTTTACCCATCAAAATTAGATGAAAGATTGATAACAGATTCGGATCACAATACATATTTCAGGAAGTGGCTGACGGGCTCCTACTCAAATATAGCTACCACTACTCCACGGTAATGGGGACAATTTTCATCCCCTGCTTGAAGTCGTAAGCCGAAGTTGGAGTCACATACAACTCTCTAATTGACGTCTAAACGATCATTTGACTTTGACCTGCTGCGCGGTATGTTTTATTTTTTCCTCAAGATTTGAACTTGCACCTCTTAGTCCAACTTTGTCCTGCTTGCTGCCTGATAAACGCCATGCGAAGTTAGCGTGTGCACCTCTGGACGAACATCAGACGTAATCAGAAATAGACCAAATCTTATCTTAGTACCCAACCCACCTATTTATAGCGGCCCGTAATGTAATTTTTAAGCAGTTTGTGCTTTTTGAAAAAATCCTCATAGTATATCGACCGTAAACAAGGTGAATTTATTCTTACATTGCGTGGAGATTTATTAATGTTTAAAATTATTGACCATCCAGTGTTTAGCTCTCCAATTATTTCCAGAAAATTACGTGTTTTCGTTAACTAAGTGCGTCTTGTGGGACTATTTTTCTAGCAGACGTTCATTTATATTAGGTTGCATCACCATCCGGATACACGTGCTTCTAATACACGTGCTTCTGATTCAAGATTTCAACAAGAGTTTTCAAAACGACTTTTTGGAGTAAGGACTTATAATAAATGAATAGAGCAAAGAAGTGACACCACCGCCCCTTTTTTTTAACACCCTGACACCATTTCGGTTTTGGATTTTTTGTTTTTGTTTTTCAATTCAGTTTCTGAAGATAGGACCAGAAATAGAAGACAAACTTATTCACTAATAAGCTGAGAATCTTTGTCCGACCAGTTTTGTGTATGTTCGCAGATTGACTTCATGGATAGATTGTACACTTGTGTATACAAATATACTGTTTCATACACTTTTGGATTACAATAGAAACTCTGGACTTGAGTCGTGTTTGACATAGCTGTGGCGTGAAGGAGACACTGAATTGTAAACCTATTGTCGTAGAGTACGCTATGCACCGGGTCCACGGACGTCGCACACGTCAGACAGTTGTGTGTTGCGCTAAGTACATCATCCATTGTGCTATCGACTGTACCGGCTTGCGTCACCGGTTCCCATGAGGGCGGCACTGACGGAGATAAAGGTTAAACAAATGGAGCCGAAGAGCGACGATAATGAGGTGACTGCCAAAATATAAGGCTTATCGCTAGTGTGACCTTTGACCTGTTTAAGAATACATAAGATAAAATCGATAGAGCTTTCTTGCTCCCGGAGTCGTCACTTAAGACATCTCACACGTGAGCTGTCTCAACTATCGCCTACCTTGTTTAAAGATGGCAGTGCTTTGAGTCGGTGGGGATCGGGTTTGTCATTTTTGGCGGGAAATATACAACACTCTTGACACCAAGTTTAGCTATATGTGTAGGCTGCAATATTTTTTAACCAAAAGATGTGTCGTTTTGTATCACAACTGTTTATCTAAAATTAAAGAGAACACTTTGCCCTGGTTTTAGACGCGTTTTTGGTCATCTTGGAATGAACTTATAAACCTGTCTCTTAAATACCATTCTTTTATTTAGTATTAAATTCGACAGTCTATTATGTGAGCGAAATCAAATATAGTCAAATATGGAGCTCTGTTGTATAACGTGTTGAGAGCTTCCAATAAATGTCTTAAGCGTGGAACTCGGTGAGTCACGTATTGAAAGTCCCGAAAAGATGTCTCGAGTCTCTTTTCCTCATTTAGTGCTACTCGGTTACATTTTTTTCTCAGGCGTGTTTCCTTTCCTCCTCTCTCACTCCGCTACCCAAGAGGTCGGAAACCTACGACCCGCGTGCCAGGCGTGACACCCCAAGGGATTGTCAACGGCACGCGGAAGATCAAAATCTAATAATAAATGACTTTTCGTAAATGTGATGAAGCAGGCAGGCATGAAGGTAGTTGGCACGGTGAATGTAATATCATTTAGTATTGCTAAAGGTTGCAGACCCCTCTCGCTCTCTACTGATTTCTCCTTGCCAGGTCTCTCTCTCTCTCATTCTCCCTCCCTCTCTCCCTCTCTCTCTCTCTCCCTCTCTCTCTCTCCCTCTCCCTCTCTCTCTCCCTCTCTCCCTCCCTCTCCCTCCCTCTCCCTCTCTCTCTCCCTCTCCCTCTCCTTCCCTCTCCCTCTCTCTCCCCCTCTCTCTCTCCCTCTTTCTCTCTCTCTCCCTCTCTCTCCCTCTCTCTCTCCCTCTCCCTCTCCCTCTCTCTCTTTATCTCACTTGAAAGTTCTATTTTCTTAAAATGTAAACCAAACAGCCATAAACCTGATGGCAAACTTCTTTTTGAGACATCTCATAAAGAAATGTTATGACTTCTCACTTTACAATTTGAATGTACACGTATATTTAAAACCTGTATTGCACTGGGCATCCAATGAAAACCCTTTGCGATTAGATATGACATTTCTTTTGCTGTCGTTTCCTGCTTTGAGTTTTGAGTTATCTCAAAGTCCAGTCTATTCATCAAACCATGTTACACTTATTTGTAACGTGTGTTTAAGTCACGTGTCGCTGTATGCACCCAACTGGTTGGAGTTGACAGTGATTTTATTTACTTAATGTTGGTAAACCTTTTTTTTAAATGGAAAAACATATTCGTTTGCAAAATTTTTGTAAATATCCTTGTCATGAATATGTATTGTTGGGCGTTGAATATTTAGTATCGGGCCTTGAATATTTAGTATCGGGCCTTGCATATGTAGTATTAGGCATTTAATATGTAGTATCGGCCCTTCAATATGTAGTATCTGTTTGGCCTTGAATATGTAGTATCGGACATTGAATATGCAGGAGGTAGTACCGGACCTTGAATATGCAAGAGGTACTATCGGACCTTGAATATGCAGGAGGTAGTATCGGACCTTGAATATGTAGGGTTTTGGCTATGATATTTTTAAAAAGCCCTTCTAAATGAATTTTATGGGGCGAAAGAAATAATTTTGAATGCGTGTGTCATTACTAGACCTCCAGCTTCCCGAAGCACTCCGCCGCCAGGTCATGGAGTCATTGTCCGTACGATGCGTTATTGGGATGAGTTGCAGTATTCCGTGACAAAGTGCGATGAGCAACGGAGCAGTGGTCAGCTGAACGTGACTTCTCAATAAAATGGCGCTTTCAATAACAAACCCGAGGAGTTTAAAAATAGACTCTGTACTTTAGTACAGTCGTGTCTAGCGTCACGCTACTACATGGCGTGCAGAGAAGGAAAAAAAAGGGGGGGGGGGGTGTCTGTTAACAAAAATGGGGTTGGCCATTGGTAAAGTCAGGAAATCCTTAGCGGCCAGCCATCCAATGAAATTTTCAAACATAATGTAATTTTTGTTAATAATAGGTAAAAAGACATTGAAATTATATATAGATTTCGATAATTCGATTTGATTTAATTACATTTTTAAGGATTTGTTAACAATATCCTTTGTTTTGGTTGATTAAATTAGAATGAGTGTGTCACTTTTCAAGATCATTTTTTTTTAAACTTCTTGGCGATACTTGAAGTAAGTTCATTAAAGAAACAACTAGTAACCTTCTAACTCATGTTTTTTAACTGCTTATTGGCTGTTTGTTTTTTAGGTTAGGTGTCACAATGGGTGTGCTAACATGTTTTAGGTTAGGTGTCGCAATGGGTGTGCTAGCATGTTTTAGGTTAGGTGTCGCAATGGGTGTGCTAACATGTTTTAGGTTAGGTGTCGCAATGGGTGTGCTAACATGTTTTAGGTTAGGTGTCGCAATGGGTGTGCTAGCATGTTTTAGGTTAGGTGTCGCAATGGGTGTGCTAACATGTTTTAGGTTAGGTGTCGCAATGGGTGTGCTAACATGTTTTAGGTTAGGTGTCGCAATGGGTGTGCTAACATGTTTTAGGTTAGGTGTCGCAATGGGTGTGCTAACATGTTTTAGGTTAGGTGTCGCAATGGGTGTGCTAACATGTTTTAGGTTAGGTGTCGCAATGGGTGTGCTAAAATTTTTTAGGTTAAGTATGACAATCGGTGGGCTATCTTGGTTTTCAAAGATACTCGCTAGTTTATTTAGTTTAAGGCATTGTACAGTTTTTGCCCATTTTGTCAGTCATGAGTAGAAGTCAAGGCCACATCAGAAAGAGTTCCTCCATTATTATAGAATTCTGCAGTACTCTCTAACTCAGCAATTTATACCATTTCCCTGGCTGTAAATACCACAAAAAGAGTTGTATTTTTTTTAAATCTACAAACTGAATAGTTTCTTTATTCGAATGGTTCAGCAAATTAATCAGTAGTTGTTTTTTTCTTTCCGAAATGAGGTCATGAAACACATATAACGTCATCAACCGCGCGTGTTAATTGTTATCTAATTTATTCTTAAGACCGTTTGCGAGCTGGAGTTGTTGGACTTTGAGGAGACAATCGCCCATGATGCCTTTCTCTGCTGCTGTTACTTGGCAGCCGATGGGCGATTCGGGATGTCTGACGTCGGCAGTGCCATCTTGCCACCCCCCTCCCCAATGGTCATACACGGGTGAAGATGAAAACATGTTCTATGACCACTTGCCGACGTCACCTGAAAGTAAACACGGTGAACAAAAAGTATAAGTGCGTGCATCTTAACAGCAATGATTCTCAAACATGCAAACAGTGTCCCCGGGTGTTTATTTCACTGCAGATGATAGCACGATGCTCAAAAATAGTAATTTAATGGCCATCGAGGTGTTCCGATTTTCCTTCAATTTCAATAACGAATCTAAATAAATGGCTACTGCGTCTTTAGCTGAAGTGACCTAATTTGTAATTTTTACTATGATATCACCATCAGAAATATCAGCAATTTACGCTGAAACTAAATATTTGTAAACAGATATAGGGCAGCAAAGTTACTTCTGGTCGTTAAGTAAGACTGTTCAGCTTTTGTTAGTTGTGGTTCTGATCGTTAAGTAAGACTGTTCAGCTTTTGTTAGTTGTGGTTCTGGTCGTTAACTAAGACTGTTCAGCTTTTGTTAGTTGTGGTTCTTGTCGTTAAGTAAGACTGTTCAGCTTTTGTTAGTTGTGGTTCTGGTAGTTAAGTAAGACTGTTCAGCTTTTGTTAGTTGTGGTTCTGGTCGTTAACTAAGACTGTGTTCAGCCTTTGTTGGTTGTGTGAAGGTTGTTTCGGTTAAGACTAAAAAAATCGTTGTAGGGTGGGGGGGGGTGACGGGCGTTGAATGAAGGAGGGACAGATAAAGAAATGAAATTCGCGTATAAACGATTGCTCTTTGTTCCACCAGTGACTGCATCTAGTATCTCTTTTAATGAGAAACTGTAACGATTACGACAGTTTTGTAGTGTCTATTTATTATGGTTTAAGAGTCCCTGTCTTAAATCTTTTTGTTTACTGGATGATAAACTCATTTTTTTTTTTGGTAGGTTTTTTTAATTTTTTAAAATATTTACATATGATGATCAAATATTTGTATAGCGATGATAAATGCCACATAAGACAGTACGAGATGTGTGCACAATAGGTTTGTCTATCTTCGTTTACATCTGTCATTTCCTCGTGTATTCGTACCACGACTGTCATCTTTGGATCCCTGACAACAAGTCTCTGACGCTAATGTCAACCTGAAAGTCACGACCTGACTCACTTACCCCTTTCCTGCAGATTCTGGACTCTGGGGGTCTTATCATACAGATTTTATACCTGAACAAAGCTAAAATTTTGTCAGAGCGATGTTCAAATTTAAATGTGATTCGGTTGGTGTGACGTGAAGCTGTCGGCGCGCTCACAGGATTTCACAGATTTTTATAGATTTGATTTTCTATTGTCTTGGATTTATACTGTATGTGATAGGTGTTCGCGAAAGGGCAATAATAATATATCAATAGCGTAAATTATATTCATCTTCCGTTCATGGAAATGATTGCATAGATTCTGAATAATCCATTTCTCCCTACATATTGTACACGAGAAACATAATGAATTATTGAGGTATTCTTTGTGGATTAAAAAAAAAATTTAAAAAGTAATTTCCCATTTCGGATTCCATTTCTTCCCCCACCCCCTCTGCTGTATGCGAGATTGTGTTCAAAAATGCGCTTTTAAGTTTAAAGTCTTTTCGATCTTCTCATTTTCATATGTTAAATCCACATCATTGATCCGTGACTAAAGCGCTGAAAAAGCTAAAAAAATTTGAAATAGCAAGCATTAATTTATCAGCGATAACTGGCCGCCACCTAATGACGTTTCAGTGCTTTAGAATTGATTGATTTATGTTTTGACTTATCTAAAAGCTATGATATTCGCTTTCTGTAAATGCCCCCCACCCCACCCCAACCCAACCCATAAAGAATGTTTAAAATGTAAAAAAAACGAAATATATAAAAACTAGAGGTTGAGTGCTTTGGGTTTTTATCGAGTGTTCACATTTAGGTTGGGATCAGTCGCAAGTACATGGGCGTCTCCGGTGATCCGAAATATTAAGTGACCGAAAATTAAAAGATCAAGTTTGCGTATTGCACATAACACATAGCAGTATTTAGCAGTCCATCCAATTCATTATCTTACTTCATTACATCACAAACCCTATTTGCTGAAATGCTGGAGGCTTCAGCGATCGACAACACATTGCATTGGAAAGTGGGAAGAAAAAAACCAACCTCTCTCAGTACCAAGATTACCCATGTTAACACATTTACAGCCTGTGGGGAAAACGATTTTGTCTGCTGGTAATTCCCTCCTAATTGGTCATTGATTTTATCGGCGTTTAAAGGAATAGAAACGTGTTTTCTTTTTAAATTATAATAATAAAAATCAAATCGGAACTCCATTGAACAATTGGTGCTATTTTCTTGCATTGGTCTCGCGTTATTGACTCGCTCTGATAGCGATTCGAGCGCCGCTTTGTCTATACTCTCAACGACCGCACCGAGTCAACACGGGAGAACACAGACAAAAATATGGCAGAAATTCAGGGACAGCAACCCGCGGTGAGTGCACATACACATGACTAACAACTGGAGTTTTGGGACTTGGCTTTGTCGTCAACGCGTCTATAAAAAAGGAGTCGGTTCGTGTTGGGGTTTTTTCGACAGAAATGGACATGTATATGGCATCATACCCTCTCTCTCTCTCTGGCATTTATATGGCAGCATACTCTCTCTATATATATCTCTCTCTGACATACTCTCTATCTCTCTGACATACTCTCTCTCTCTCTCTCTCTGGCATTCTCTCTCTATCTCTCTCTCTCTCTGGCGTCTTGGCTAAAACACAAACAAATCATAAAATTAAATAATTGTTTAAAATGTCTGTTTGTTTCAAATGTTCAATGTTTTTTTGTTTCACATGTTCAATGTTTGTATGAATGTTTGAATTTGTACGCACCCGAAATGTCAGGGGAAGAAAAAAAAAACGAGTTCACTCCATTTCTGCGATTTCTACTTCTGCAAAGCTGTTCGCAGATGTGTTGTCAACCGTAAACATAAATATTGAAGTAACCACTACTTTTTTTTTTATAACGAGTCGCCGAGATTTTGATGTTGAGATTTTGATGTTGAGATTTTGATGTTGAGATTTTGATGCCGAAATTTTGATGTTGAGATTTTGATGCCGAGATTTCGATGTTGAGATTTTGATGTTGAGATTTTGATGTTGAGATTTTGATGTTGAGATTTTGATGTTGAGCTTCTAATGTTAGGATTTAACAGATCTACATGACGTCAAAGGTTTTTTCAATTACCAATTTTTATTTTAACCGGTTTTTGTATATTAATATCTTTGGTTCTACCATAACATTGGAAATAACTACCTTGTTAAATGTACTACTCACACCAAAATATAAATTCGCTAGAAATGCATGAACTCTCTTCTGTGTTCCCACTCACTACAAACAACAATCCAATCATCTTTTGGTTCTAATAGAAGTTGTAAGATATTCTCAAAATTAAAATTATTCACGCATATTTAAAAAAATGCAAAGTAACTTTTAAAAAAAAAATTGGCATTGGAGGTGTCAATGACATTTGCAATAAATATTAGTATAGGGTCTGTCTCACGGCAATGGAGACTTCTAACATCTTCACATTTATTCTCTGACATAATCTCTTGTATATTCCTGACCCCGCAGTTTACCGTGGTGCCAGTGAGAAATGAGACGAACCTTAGAGAGCACGTGGAGTCAGGAAATGGCCTCAGCAACGACCGGACGTCATTCCACAACTTTGAGGCCGAGGGAGAACCCACGGACACACTCACCCAGAACAGCATTACATCCTTACTGTCTGCCAAGTTTAGGGTGAGTATTCTGGTCACCTAGAACATGATTACATCCCTACTGTCTGCCAAATTTAGGGTGAGTATTCTGGTCACCCAGAACAGCATTATATCCCTACTGTCTGCCAAATTTAAGGTGATTATTCTGGTCATCCTGAACAGCATTACATCCTTACTGTCTGCCAAGTTTAGGGTGAGTATTCTGGTCACCCAGAACAGCATTACATCCTTACTGTCTGCCAAGTTTAGTGTGAGTACTCTGGTCACTCAGAACAGCATTATATCACTACTGTCTGCCAAATTTAGGGTGAGTACTCTGGTTGGGGTTAAAGTATAGATTAGCTTTGCGTGGTTATGAATTGCCATGTTGATTGCTCGGTCGCAGGGATATGAAGGTTTTGTTCTTTTTGGATCTGGGGCTTAAGACGGGATTGATCCAAATTTCGACACGGCAACAAGCAAAATTAAGTTCGAGTGTTGAAATCATATTATATACAGATGAGGTAAGCCATATTTTTGAATCAGTGAATCAAACTTCTTGCAAAGCGCACTGTTTGTTTCATGTGAGCCATGGGCCACCCAGAACACGATGCTAATATCAACGTTTATTTTCCCGAATTTGGCAATATTCGAGTTTCCACCCATAAGACAATGGTGATTCGATTACATAAACAGCGACTTTGTTGCTAGAATATTGAATGGGAAGATGTGATCAACTCTCAGTTAGATTACAAGCACTGAAAAAATATACATTAAACAAGCAAATATTTTGGTACAATACATATGATGGTTTGTGGTAAACCGTGTGTGTTTTTTGTGGTTTGTCATTTTTTTTTTTTTAAATCCTGGCTTTCGCTTAAATCCCAAACATAACAAACTTTGAGTTGGATAGATGTACATGGGAAACTGAATCAGCCACGATGCCACACAAGATGGTCGCACAAGACTGCCGAACGAGATGACCGTCCACAAGATGACCGAATAAGATGATCGCACAACAAGATGACCGCACAAGATGACCGCACAGGATGACCGCACAAGATGACCGCACACAAGATGACCGCACACAAGATAACAGCACAAGATGACCGCACAGGATAACCGAACAAGATGACCGCACACAAGATGACCACACAAGATGATCCCGCACTTCAAAAAATATCCCTAAAAAACCAGAAAAAAAACTAAACTGTTATCTTAGGCCAGCTTGGAAAAAAAAAATCATCTGTACCCAATTAGAAAAATTATTTTGTACCCCATTAGATCCACTCCCAGATCATATACCACTACAGCTGATGGACTCTCGTGTCAGTGCCCAGAACATATACCGCTACAGCTGATGGACCCTCGTGTCAGTGCCCAGAACATATACCGCTACAGCTGATGGACCCTCGTGACAGTGCCCAGAACATATACCGCTACAGCTGATGGACCCTCGTGACAGTGCCCAGAACATATACCGCTACAGCTGATGGACTCTCGTGTCAGTGCCCAGAACATATACCGCTACAGCTGATGGACCCTCGTGTCAGTGCCCAGAACATATACCGCTACAGCTGATGGACCCTCGTGTCAGTGCCCAGAACATATACCGCTACAGCTGATGGACTCTCGTGACAGTGCCCAGAACATATACCGCTACAGCTGATGGACTCTCGTGACAGTGCCCAGAACATATACCGCTACAGCTGATGGACTCTCGTGACAGTGCCCAGAACATATACCACTACAGCTGATGGACCCTCGTGAAAGTGCCCAGAACATATACCGCTACAGCTGATGGACCCTCGTGACAGTGCCCAGAACATATACCGCTACAGCTGATGGACTCTCGTGACAGTGCCCAGAACATATACCGCTACAGCTGATGGACCATCGTGTCAGTGCCCAGATCATATACCACTACAGCTGATGGACTCTCGTGTCAGTGCCCAGAACATATACCGCTACACCTGATGGACCCTCGTGACAGTGCCCAGAACATATACCGCTACAGCTGATGGACCCTCGTGACAGTGCCCAGAACATTTACCGCTACAGCTGATGGACCCTCGTGACAGTGCAGCATCTCGCCTGTTTCTGAAGAGGCAATGTCGGAATAATTTTGCATTTGACCACGCACCATACAAATGAAATCTGATTCAGTTGAAACTTCAATAAACAATTAACTGTTTATTCATTTAATTCCTTTCTTAATTTCCAGGGAGATTGAGATTTTTTTGTTGTTGAGAAAATAACTAAGTTTAAAGGGTTCGCTCCGTGTGTAGCAGTCAGTCCATAGTCCAAAGGTTAACGTACCGTACTCGTGTCATGACATTAAGTAAACACGTTTAAAAGTACACGTTTCAAACAAGTTTATTTGTCAAGGATCCATCTTGGACAGTCTATGGTCAATGGACTGTTTTTGTTGTGTTATCTTCTTTTAAAGGGGGTGGGGGGATGGGGATGTTTCCATTTCTCTTCAATGTGATGACAACAAAGGGAGATAACGCGCTAAGCGTGCTTGATGGCACTGATAGTGAGAATTCCTCCAGTCCCCCGCTGTTACTATACGCATTCGTGGAAATACAGGATAACTCTGCCCTAACCAATGGCTCAATAGTTAGCTCCCCTTACTGTAAGGATGGGACGCAGGGTTTCATACCCCCAGCCGCGATTCCCCCCACCACAACCTTTTTTCCCCCTAAGCTCAGGAGATCTCCTTGGGCCATCACAGCGATTAATACCATATGTGTCCTGTGTAGAATCCCCCACCATCCCCCCCTCTTTTTTTTAGCCGTAACAGGCCCATCTAGGGCTTTTTAAAGAATGCTCCTATTTGATCTCTCTAACTAGTTTGATAAAAGATTTGATCTCTCTAACTAGTTTGATCAAAGATTTGATCTCTCTAACTAGTTTGATAAAAGATTTGATCTCTCTAACTAGTTTGATAAAAGATTTGATCTCTCTAACTAGTTTGATCAAAGATTTGATCTCTCTAACTAGTTTGATAAAAGATTTGATCTCTCTAACTAGTTTGATAAAAGATTTGATCTCTCTAACTAGTTTGATCAAAGATTTGATCTCTCTAACTAGTTTGATAAAAGATTTGATCTCTCTAACTAGTTTGATAAAAGATTTGATCTCTCTAACTAGTTTGATCAAAGATTTGATCTCTCTAACTAGTTTGATCAAAGATTTGATCTCTCTAACTAGTTTGATCAAAGATTTGATCTCTCTAACTAGTTTGATCAAAGATTTGATCTCTCTAACTAGTTTGATCAAAGATTTGATCTCTCTAACTAGTTTGATCAAAGATTTGATCTCTCTAACTAGTTTGATCAAAGATTTAATCGCTGCTTACCAATAAGAATAAACAAACAAAAGTATACCTCAAAAAAATGAAGAAAACAAACTAATGCTACTCTATTTACGGAAGATTTTCAAGATTTTTTTTTTTTTTTAATCAGCTATGTTGAGTGGACGCTGGACGCACAGTCTTATAATGGAGATCGTGGCATTCATGGGCTCCAGCTTAAGTGGGAACGAGAATGTCTTGAACCGCTGTACCACAAGCGTGTTCCTACATATTTTACTCATGTCTTCATTTCAGATGTGTTGTTTAGAAGTAGTTCGTGAACATAAATGTGTGTTGTGTAAGCAGGGTGGTAAAAATGTCATCTTATGCTAGGCGCAGGCTTAAGGGCAACATCTTTGAGGAAGGCGAAAAATCGTGAGGCGTATCTTGTGAGGCTTATCTAGTGAGAGTTATCTAGTGAGGCTTATCTAGTGATGCTTATCTAGTGAGGCTTATCTAGTGAGGCTTATCTAGTAAGGCTTCTCTATTGAGGCTTATCTAGTAAAGCTTCTCTATTGAGGCTTATCAAGAGAGGCTTATCTAGTGAGGCTTATATAGTGAGTCTTATCTAGTGAGTCTTATCTAGTGAGGCTTATCTATTGAGGTTTATCTTGTGAGGCTTATCTAGTGAGGCTTGTCTAGTGAGGCTTATCTAGTGAGGCTTATCAAGTGAAGCTTATCTCGTGAGTCTTATCTATTGAGGCTTATCTATTGAGGCTTATCTAGTGAGGCTTATCTAGTGAGGCTTATCTTGTGAGGCTTATCTTGTTGAGCTTATCTTGGGAGGCTTATTTGTCGCATGTAGAGTTCATGATGCGCGGCATGATTTAGACCATAACACAGAGGTCGGTAACCTCCGCCCCTGATGCCAGTCACCACTGATGCCAGTCGCCACTTATGCCAGTCGCCACTCTTAGTCTTGGCGCTATGAGCGATTTTCATCTGCGCACGAAAGACCAAAAAAACATTAAAATAAATAGCTTAGAAATTCGTCTCATAAGGTAGTGCTATAGATTTGCTGGCACTCTAAACGAAGTAGACAACCCAAGTTGGCACACAATATAAAATAGTTGCAGACACTATATAGATATATAGATATATATGTATACGGATCCACCACGGTAGAGTTTGATTTTCTATTTAATCATTTGATGACGCGGAACCTATTTTGCCTAATCTATATATTCCTTATCTCTTATCCACAGGGCGTGGCGAAAAGATGGAAACAGTACGGGGTGGACTCGCCTCGGTTTAGGAAAAGGCTGCACTCCAAATGGGAGGTCAGTAGTTCTTTGATGTTGCACTTTCCAAAGTATTAGTATTCAAATTTTATTTTCAAAATGGTTCAATGGTCAATCTATAGTTTAATAAATGGTCCAGCTATAGTTTAATAAATGGTCCAGCTGTAGTTTAATAAATGGTCCAGCTATAGTTAAATAAATGGCCCATCAATAGTTTAATAAATGGTCCATCTAAATTTCATTAATTGATCCTTCTATGGTTTATTTATTTTTGTTGCCATTCAAACTTTCCTCATAATGATACTTCTAATGCGTAGACGGACCTCATAATGATACTTCTAATGCGTAGACGGACCTCATAATGATACTTCTAATGCGTAGACGGACCTCATAATGATACTTCTAATGCGTAGACGGACCTCATAATGATACTTCTAATGCGTAGACGGACCTCATAATGATACTTCTAATGCGTAGACGGACCTCATAATGATACTTCTAATGCGTAGACGGACCTCATAATGATACTTCTAATGCGTAGACGGATTTGTTTGTTATACAACAATTCTTCTCCAAAACTGAATTCTTGTTGGTCTAGTTAAACTCCAATGGACTACGATGAGTCACTTCCTTGTTTTGTCACGTGATACGTACCAGCCATTGGTAGGCTTTCTGCTACACATAACAACACATAACAACAGATAACAGCTGATCAGCCATTGCCATTATCATTAATTCTAAAGCAAAATGTTTGTCTCCATCAGCGCTCCCCCCGGTGTTAATTAAAAATTTTACTTTTCAAAATATTCTTGAATACACGCGTTTCTTTAAATGACATTCATTAAATGTGAAAATAATTATAATTCAGTTATGATTAAAGGAAGAAAGTTGTTTGAAGAAAAATTTGTGAGCGACTAGTGTGTTGCAAACAGCCTACCGGAAATCTTACTCGTACTTACGCTTATCACGTGACAAAACAATCGACTCATCGTAGTCCATTGTTGTTTTCTTCACTTTATCATTCATTAATTCAGTAAAAGAGACGCTTAACACCTTTTAAAATTTTCTATCTCATCAATTTTTTTTTTAAAGTGTCTGTGCAATTTGCGTCCGTTTCCTGTGATATCTTTATGTGCAGTCGGAAATTTAGGATCACTGAAAAACATTAGTAACGTCGAGTACGCCACTGGGTATCACAAAAAGTGGCATTGCATCAAGTACGCCACAGGGTATCACGAATATGGCATTTCAGCGAGTACGCCCCTGGGTATCACGAAAAATGGCATTTCATCGAGTACGCCACTGAGTATCCCACAAAGTGGCATTTCATCGAGTACGCCCCCAGGGTGTCACAAAAAGTGGCATTGCATCGAGTACGCCACTAGATACCACAAAAAGTGGCACTTCTTCACAAGTAACCAGTGGGCATCACCCAATGTCTAAAAAGCCACACTGTGGGTTGGATGTTTCGCTTGACAAGGAAAACCCTTAATTAACATCTCCCAAACAAAGATTGAAAACGGAAAAAAAAATTAAAAACGGCCACTGCATGTATTGTAAACACAGCAAAGAATTGTATTATATAGACTGACTACCCCCTCCCAATCACTTGCTGTGAGTCCATTTCCGGGTGAAGGGCGACACGGTCATCTGTGGAATTTTTGGGCCGGTAAACCGATTGACAGGCAATGCAACTACACAGCTTTTACCTCAGCACTCGTGAGCTCATCCCGTTAATGGACAGATAATGTGGTCAGCGATCTATCTGGCGCCCATTTGGTTTATTTTTAGAGGCATAGCAACCGTCCATATGCTAGTTCAGCGGGTCTCAACGTGTAGGTTTACATGAAAATCAATACTATATTGTTTAAAATTTTTTTAACAAAATTAAAACTGCTATTTTATTATTGGTATGCTGATAAGAAAATCAAGAATTTCCATTTGAATTTATCTGAGGTAGACCCGACCTGGTGTGTGCTTCGTTGAGGAACTTTGAATCTGATTCATATCATAAGCACTTCCACTGCTGCTTTCAGCTGAATCCGTTTAAAGCGTGGGTCGAAGCTTGCGTTCATTGAGATCCGTTTCGTATTGACATTGGCAAATCGCAGCGATGCCAGATGATGTTTTTAATAGTGGTGTTACACTCACCTCCACTCCGCCCCGTCCCCCGCCCCCCCCCCTCCTTCCCCCGCCCGCCCTTCCCACACAAAAAAAAAACAATTTTTAAATCTCAATTTTTCTATTTAAAGGGTGAGATATTTTGTATGATGAGGGGAAAAGTCTCTCTGAAAAGTATTATTTTATAACCATATAACCTAAATAAAAAAAATACTTGTAAGAACATTTAGCGTCCATCAACTGATGCATGAACGCGTTCAACTTGTGTTGCCAAATTTTAAACTTAGGGCAGCGTCACAACTTGACCAAAAAAAAAATAAGGAGTCTTTCGAATTTTATAACGCATCTTCTCAAAGTACCCGGACCCTGTGTAAAAACAACATCTGCACACGTTGAAGCCCTGGTGTTATAATATTCTATGTAACGCCAAGCTGTATTCTTAAATCCGTACTCCGTCACGTGACGATCCGAACGAAACGGGGCTTGCGCATCACGTGTCGAGAATTTTTAGCATTGATTCTACCGGGTGCTTAAATCATATTGCACCGGTGGGGGGGGGGGGGGGGAAGCGACACCAACTATCGCGATTGAATATGGGCGCCCCCATTGTACGATCGCCGCTCGCAAAGAATGGGAGGCAATCGGTGCTCCGTTCTGATACCAGGATGTGCATTAACAACACTACGTCACGGCGAACATGTTTTTGCTATCCACTGAGCTAACAGTGTCAATGTCCAGATACGCTGTGTTGTTTAAGTGATGCGAGCATTGTTGTGTGCCGATAATTTTTCATTCATATTTGACCAACGTTGTATACTCTCAAAGCCATGCCGTCTGCCATTAATTGTATACACATGCTTAAACGTACAAGTCATAACTTTTCTAATCATTTAGCTTTTTTTTTTTAATTATGTATACGTTCTAAGACAAAGCAAGCTTTTATCGACTATAGATACCAGTTCTTTTCTCTTCGCTGAATTAGACAAGCTATTACTCTATTCCAGGGATGCGCAAGTTGCGCAGGTGGCCACATAAAAATTACTCTTTCTTTGGCCGGCCACGTGATAATTTTTAATATACGTCATTAACTTAAGCTTGGGAAATTCATTTCGTGTTCAATAAACTGTCGAATATTATTTTGTTTACATTTGCTGTTAATATTATAATCATTTTGATTATTTTGAACTGCAACCATTAATGTTCAGTGCCTTGTAAAGATAATCATACACTGTATGTACATTTTACGCCAACACTAATCCAGTTCTCAGATGGTCTGGCGCGCCGCATCAAAAACGTTACAGCCGGCCGCAGTTTGCCCGACCCTGCTCTTTGTATTCCTTTTTTTTTTCATTCTTCTTTTTTGTTGGGATTGGGAAATTTAAAAAGCATTCACATCGTCATCGTCGTCAGTGGCGCTACAGCCTGTGTAGGGCCCTGGCCTTTTCCATCACATCCCTTCCTTTCGTGTCGATCCTTGACTTTCCGTCTTCATGAGCAGACATTCAGCTTCTCTATATCAGTGGTTTTTAACCTGTGGTACGCGTACCACTGGTGGTACTTCGAAGTCCTGGCTGTGGTACTTGAAGAGGGCGCAAAGTACTATGAAATTTCATATTTTAAGTAAACGTAGGTCATAGGGAAAACAATGTATTGAAATTTCTGTTATGTTTGGATTTTACCGATGGTCTTTCGTGTCAAATGCGGGCAAGGTTAACCCCCACCCCCTCTCCCTCGCCTTCCCTTCCTGCATATCAAGCGACTCATGAACCGGACGTATTTGTTAACTGCGTTGACTGTTATTGTTTATATTAATCAAGATGAATAGAATACGTCCACCGATTCTTCGTTAATTTCGAAATAAATTATATTCATACGTCCAGGAGACTTTCATATACAAACATATTAAACTGTCCAGGAATAAAATTTGAGAGAAACATTCAAAAAATGAGAAAATGTGGAGAGATTTGCACTGCAGCCTGAAGTTGTCTCATTTAGCACCCTTTCTATTAATGTTTGTTTCTTTGGAATCACGGCAAGCGGTATTGTGTTGATGATGAAGTGATGGAAAAATTTCTGACTCGGTCTTCACCAGTATCTGCTGACCGTTCACAAGGAAGCGCCGAAAAGCCGGCAACCTTTTCTACGCCGACATCGTCGATTCGGCCGATTGAAGAAAAATGTGCGCCGATGGAACCACCTAACAAAAAAACCAAAGACAACACGATGTAATCGCAAATACAATGAGGACTACTTGCAATGGGGTTTTCTTTTCATCGACAACGGAGGACAACAACCTGTTTAAGTGGTCTGTATGAAAATCCGGCTCATCTTCAGAGGCATTTGAACACAAAGAGAAGCAAGCTGCTTTCAGAAAATCAACAAGTGTATCTGATAAATGTTTACAAGCGTCATTCGCTTTGTCCTTACTTGTGGCGAAGCAAAATAAGCCCCATACCATCGTACAAAAACTGGTGATTCCTTCGGCAATATAACTTGTATCCATTATGCTCGATGACAAAATGGCTAGCGCTTTGAAGAACGTCCCGTGCTCCGATAACACGGTACAAAGAAGAATTGTCGACATGGACGACGACCTGATACAACAAGTCCTGGAGAAAATCGCAAGTGCCAAGGAATTTTCATAACAATTAGATGCGAGCACTGATGTTGCTAGTGAAGCCCAGCTTGTGGTTTTCATTCGTGTTGCAGATTCTGGTGACATCATCGAACACATTTTGCTTTGTCGGTCGTTACCTCACAGAACGACTGGAGAAGACATTTTTAATGTCATTGACAATTTTTTTCTTGAAAATACTATCCCCTGGAGTTGGTGCGTTGCCATTTGTTCTGATGGTGCGGCGGCTATGACGGGAAGAACTGCGGGATTCAATGCTAGATCAAAACAGAAAAACAACTTGATAATTTCAACGCACTGCATTCTACATGAGCAGTGAGATTTTGCACAGCACTCTCAACGAAGCTGGCAAGATTGTCAACCACATTAAAAGCAGACCACTTAATTCAAGGCTGTTTCGCAAGTTATGCCAAGATCTGGACTCATAGCATACGGCATTGCTTTTTCATACGGAAGTCAGATGGCTGTCAAGAGGAAACGTTCTTATGAGACTTTTTAAGCTTCGCAATGAAGTGTACCTATTCCTCAAAGATTCGTTCTCGCTGACGGCAAAAATTGAAGATCATTCGTGGATTTGCCGTCTCGCATACCTTGCAGACATATTTAAGAAGTTAAATGAACTGAACCTATCTCCCAGGGCTATGACCACAATATTTTTACAATGGAAGACAAAATAACAGCATTTCACAAGAAAATATCATTTTGGCTGAATCGAGTTGAAAGTGGAAGTCTGGAAATGTTTTCAAACTTGGCTGAATTTCTTGCAATGAATTCCATTTCTAACATGCAAGAGATACAGAATGTTGTTAAGGACCACCTGCGGAAGCTTTACACCGAATTCTCATCATACTTTCAGTTCCTGACAACAGGACCTGACAAAGGACTAAGCTGGGTTATGTCTCCTTTCAAAATTATGGACAACATTATGCTATCTAACCTACCAGTCTTTCAGCAAGAAATACTGATAGACATGTCATCAGATCGCAGTTTTCAGGATACGTTTAAGGAGAAATCCTTATCTCAATTTTGGTGCGAAGTTAAAAGGACATACCCTGATGCCGCCAACAAAGCAATCAGCGCTCTTCTCTCATTTAGCTCCACGTATCTTTGTGAAAAGGCTTTCTCGTCGATGACGGTCATAAAAACTAAACAAAGGAACCGCCTACAACTGAAAGAATATTTGATCGTGTCAGTCAGCTCCCCTTCTCCACGGATCGCAAAGATCATGTCAAAGAAGCAAGCGCAAGTGCCCCATTAATATGGGTGAGTACTGTTTGATTGTTGCTAGTTTGCAATCATGATTGCACATACACGAGAGAAACAATACGGACGTCATTTTATCAATTTATGGCAAATAAGCACGAGTATATTTAATTATAACAGCACGGATAATGTGTTTTTTCTTACAATCAAGATCTGCGTAACCCTTCAATATTAGCATTTAACGACATTTACATAGAATTGCACGAAAACGTCTCCATTGTTTGGAAAGTGGTACTTAGAGTGTCGTGTTTTTAGAAAGTGGTACTCCGTCAAAAAAGGTTGAAAACCACTGCTCTATATCGTCAATCCATCTCCGTCTTGGTCTACCCGGGAGCCGTCTGTCCCTGGGTTTCGATCCCAGCGTGTTCATATTAGCATTGAATCAGTGGTTTTCAACCTAGAGGGCACCAACGGTCCCTTTTTTTACAACTGGTTCACAGCCTAGGATGCCCCCAACGATCCTTTTGCACAAATACATTTTTAACTTTGAATTAAAGCCAACCACATTTTAAAAATAAAATATAATATGAAATTAAATATATATTTTTTTTAACATTTCCACATTCGGTACTAAATTACATCTGCTCATGACATTAGATTAAAAGCAGTAGACGGTAAGGAGATAAATATTATTCCGGTCCCTAAAGTGTAATTTGTGATCACGTGAAATTTAATGGAGAAATCATACAGAGAAAGTTATTAACACGGTTGCGAAAAAAAAGCAAAAACTGTTAAATAACCCAATTGAATTGTATACATATGTAATCAGTTTTATGGAGATGTACGTTTCATAAAACCAAATGATAGTGCGGTCGCTAGGGTTAGTGCCCCCCAGGGTGTGACAAGAATTTTGCTGCCCCAATCCGAAAAAAAACGTAAGTAGTTGGCCAAAAAATGTCACCCCTCCATATAAAGAAAATAGTGCCGCAATGGGGAGGGAACGCCTCCCTCCCCTCGGCACCACCTACCTACGCCACTGCACAACCATTCAGTTAAATGAATCAAATATTTACTTTTATAAATGTAAGACAAACGACAATACAAGAAGTGAAGTAAACACCACGCTTGCCCTCTCCGCTCCACGCTTCTAGCGTGTACACACCATAAATATCACCGGGGCCCCAAGAATAGATGACAATTTGTAATCCCATACCGGCATGCCCATGGCGCGTCCAACATGTGGTCCCGGCATGTTAGCTAATCAATATCATCAGCTACCTGCAGAGATGGGATACATGAAAGTGGATCGAACAAAGATCAGGGATTTCAGAGCGTGGTGAGTGCACGCCAAGGGCCGCCACTCCAGTTGACATTTAATACAAGAGTAACAACAAAATGTGCACGGTCGTAAATAGATCAGTACAAAGGAAACTTGGCGTGGCCTATCATCCGAGTACTTGCGACATTACCAAGAATCGACCAATTGAGCTATTAAGTTTTAAAAAATAGCCGAATTTTGTCAAGATCGACATGTTGCATTTGGCTTTGTCCCAGGCGCGTAGCAAGGGTTGTTTGCGCCAGGGGTGGGAACAGCTTTTTTTCCTGCCACGCTTCCACGAAAAAAAAACCAACTCTGCAGCTGGCCGAAAATTGCACGGACAGTTGAACGCAGGGACTCGGTCGTAGGTAAAATGTATTTGTTGACAAGATTCCACCTGTAAATTAATGAGACACAAACTATTTGTGGAAATGAAACAGTATATGGTAAGCTTTAATTATGATTACAAAACATACAAAATTCAAACGTTTCGGCAAATGCCTTCATCCGTATAACCAAAATATCATTTCATTATAAATTAGTTTTACGTAATAAAGGCCTATATCTACCCTACTCATACATAGAATAAGGAACATCATTTGGGTAGGGCAGCCCCCCCCCCTTTTTCCTGAATTGTCAGGCTTTATTTAAATTTCTATGTACTGCGGTACCTCCAATAATGAACAAATTCGTTACAAAATATACTTTTCAAACTTAAAAAAGAATTTCTATCAAAAACGAAATTAAACGCACTAAAAAGTAAACAGCATGCATAATTATGCATAAGTATAGATGAGCAACTCTATGCTCCCAAATGATTCGAATTGAATGTAGGCGAAACTAAAACGTTTTATTTGTATTCATTGTTTAAAATACTGCCTACAGACTTTCTTAACGTAATGCGTTTTAAGAAATTTTACATTATTTTTCTACTTTTTGTAACCGCGTTTCTATTTATTTTGATTGAAATTATTTGCATATGTTTTGTATTATATTTTTAAAAATCTACTTTTTAAATAATTAAATTATCGGCCGAATTGGAATTAATTAATTGCTTTTTTAAACAGCAAATGCTTACAAAACCCCGGTTAATAAGACAACTTTTATCCTATGCATAAAACTAAAAAGTAGATTTTAACAGCAACCGTTTTTCTTTAACCCTGGTCGCGAGCCGTCCGTCGTTCCGCGCCCAATTGGCGTTTCGACTGCCCCTAACCCCTTCCGAACCACCCCTCCCCCAAACCCTACAGCTCTCATCTGAGCTCCCCTATCCACCCTCCTCCAGCTGTTCACTGAACCAAGCAGACGCGATCAGCCTCGATCAACTGGACGAGAGGTTCACGTGTGACCAAGAATAATTGTGCTAGAAAATGGCAGACAAACCCCTTGACTTTGAGAGTACGAAGAACGTGCTTAAAAACGGTATCAACGAAAAAGAAAATTAAACGTGTAAAAGAACTTCCAAAGAACCAGCCATCACCCGATTCGCTCAAATTATTGTAGAGGGCTCAGTCAGTAAAATCATCAAAGAATGGCAATGAAGTATATTTGATTTCTCAGTTTGGGAACTCCTGATGCAATCAAATCGTGTTGCATGTTGCATGTTGCATGTTACAATGTGCCAACATGCAACCAACCTGAGTTCGATTATCTTCAGTGAGTGCTTTTCAGAGTTCATAATCGCGTCATCGCGAATCTCCTGTTTTATTTCCTCATCCCTTCCCTCTACACCACTCCTCCCTACAACCCCAAACTCGTGTTCCCGTTGATGTGTCAGTGGAGTGTCCAGTGATGTTTTTACGAAAAAGTTACAAAACGTAAGCATCAAACTCACAACCATGACATTGGTGATGCTCCGTGGCGGGAGAACGCGTTCGAGTATTGTAATTAAAAAAAAAAAACAGTTGTTTCATATGCCGAACGTTTTCTCCGCGCCCCCCCCCCCCCCGGCCAAGGACGTCAACGGTGTCGTGGTTCGAGCCTTGATGCTACACAGTTGTTTGATGAAAGAGACTTAGGGTCGGTTCACACGGTCAAATTTCGCGTCAAGCATTTGATGCAATTCGTGTATGAAGCCTTGTCACAACTTTCAAATTACTATTTGATCAAATTCCCCAAAAAAGGAAACCACGCGCAAAATAGTGCGTTCATACAACAATTTGACGCGAAATTTGATCGTGTGAACCGACCCTAAGACTAAAGCAAATATGATAGAATGTGTTGTCATCGGCAACGAGTCTATGTTTCAGCTCGATTGGGTTGACGGGAAGTGGCTCAGTTATCCTTCCGAAGATGTTTGCCACAAACACAAGAACAGAAGTGAAGTTAATATAAAGGATTTAATAAAAAAAAACAGTTCGCGTGGTAATTGTGAGAAACATTTGACCTGCTCTGAGGATTGTGAGGTTTGTTTAATTCTGTTGGTTTACAGGTCTTTAAAGCAGTGGTTCTCAGCCTTCTTAATGCCGCGACCCTGTATTAGAGTCCCTCATGCTGTGGCGACCCCCAATCACAAAATTATTTTCGTTGCTACTTCATAACTGTTAGTAAAATGTGTTTTCCGATGTTCTTTGGCGAACCCTGGGAAGGGTCATTCGACCCCCAAAGGTGTCGCGACCCACATGCTGAGAACCGCTGCTTTAATGTTAATTTATAGTTTAAGCCGTTATTTTTCGGGAGCATGTACATTTTATACTCACGGGGATGACTTTTTCCCTACCATAGTCTTTCAGTGCTCTGTTGGATTGCAAATGATTTCACGATGTAACAGAAACCAGTACAAATAGGGGGGAGGGGGTTGTGGAACCCAGTTAAATAACAGTACCACTGCCCACAATAGGACAGCATAATCCATTTTTTTCACACCATCCCCGTTATATAAAAGAGAGTTCATAGCACATGATGGAATTCAGCTGTAATTGTGGCATTAGGAAAAAAGGGGGGGGGGGTGCTGGGGGCGGTGTTAATCAGAGTTGTTTGATTGAGCTTGTCATTCGCTAAATACAATTGGCTGTCATATAGTTACTGACGCGGTGTGCCGCCATGGAGTCCGTGGTATGTTATAGTGGATGAGTCCAACATTGCAGTCCAACATTGCAGTCCGACATTGCAGTCCGACATTGCAGTCCGACATTGCAGTCCGACATTGCAGTCCAACATTGCAGTCCGACATTGCAGTCCGACATTGCAGTCCAACATTGCAGTCCAATATTGCAGTCCAACATTGTAGTCATCTCAACATCCCTGACAGGCTTAACGTTCATTGGGGGGGGGGGGGACATTTAATTAAGTTTCTTGTGTCTTTTTGAAGTGTTAACTATCCTCATTATGTTGTGGAGTGGGGTTTGTGGTGCGGGGTATGTGAGTGGGGGTTGTGGGGGGGTTTGTGGGTGGGGTTTGTGGTGCGGGGTTTGTGGGTGGGTTTTTTGGGGCGGGGTTTGTGGGTGGGTTTTGTGGGGCGGGGTTTGTGGGTGGGTTTTGTGGGGCGGGGTTTTTTGGGTGGGGCGGGGTTTGTGCTGCGGGGTTTGTGGGTGGGTTTTGGGGGGCGGGGTTTGTGGGTGGGTTTTTTTGGTGCGGGGTTTGTGGTGTGGGGTTTGTGTGTGGGTTTTGTGGGGCGGGGTTTGTGGTGCGGGGTTTGTGGTGTGGGTTTTGTGGGGCGGTGTTTGTGGTGGGGTTTGTGAGTCGGGGTTCGTGGTTGGGGTTTAGTGTTCGAGAATCTGTGATCAGGAAATTGTAATTTAAAAAAAAATTATAATAGATTATTATAGTCAATGCAGATGTCTACTCTAAGTTCACCCTATCATATTGCTCAATTTTATTATTGTTGTTTCGGGGGTGGGGACGGGAGCTGTGTTCTTTTAATTTCCTGTTTTTCAACTAAGTGGAAGTGGTTTCTAATCCGTCGGTTCTTATTCTCAATTATGATAAACATCAGGGTGGTGTGAGGCGCTACCCGAGTAAAGCTTGGGGCGAGTAACGGCCCAGTAACAATTATCAACCATCGAAGCCGGATGGCAGAAGTTATGGCGCTAGAAACCGTCTCTCTACGCAAACATAGTTAAAGTCTGTTCAGTTGAGTTCCATTCTGCCAGTGTAATTCGAAACGTACATTTTTTTTTTAAAAAAAAAACACTTGCTGAATAATTAGCGAAAAGATTAATAACAATATTTTTCAAGCATTTCATTTTAATTCATCGCTTTCTTTGACCATTCAGACAACACTCGAATTCTCAGATATGTCATAAGCCACTTAAGAAACACAATGTTTGTTGTTGTTGTTTTCTGCCCAAGTAGAATCTTTTGTTATGGTCTTGTAATCAGGCTGTGGTAGTTATAATATAAATCTATACATTTTATCATAATTTACATATGATTGCGTATAGTGAAAGACTATCTGCAGCTGAAATCGCCACTGCAAAATCGTTTTTTTTTTGTTTTTTTTTCTAAATATTTTTTTTTGACTTATTTGAAAGAGACTTTATGCTCCGCAATCACATTCAAGAATCATGACATTTATTACTGTATCACATTCAAGAATCATGACATTTATTACTGTATCACATTCAAGAATCATGACATTTATTACTGTATCACATTCAAGAATCATGACATTTATTACTGTATCACATTCAAGAATCATGACATTTATTACTGTATCACATTCAAGAATAGTGACATTTATTACTGTATCACATTCAAGAATCATGACATTTATTACTGTATCACATTCAAGAATCATGACATTTATTACTGTATCACATTCAAGAATCATGACATTTATTACTGTATCACATTCAAGAATCATGACATTTATTACTGTATCACATTCAAGAATCATGACATTTATTACTGTATCACATTCAAGAATCATGACATTTATTACTGTATCACATTCAAGAATCATGACATTTATTACTGTATCACATTCAAGAATCATGACATTTATTACTGTATCACATTCAAGAATAGTGACATTTATTACTGTATCACATTCAAGAATCATGACATTTATTACTGTATCACATTCAAGAATCGTGACATTTATTACTGTATCACATTCAAGAATAGTGACATTTATTACTGTATCACATTCAAGAATCGTGACATTTATTACAGTATCACATTCAATAATCGTGACATTTATTACTGTATTACATTCAAGAATCATCAAATTTATTACTGTATCACATTCAATAATCGTGACATTTATTACTGTATCACATTCAAGAATCATGACATTTATTACTGTATCACATTCAAGAATCATGACATTTATTACTGTATCACATTCAATAATCGTGACATTTATTACTGTATTACATTCAAGAATCATCAAATTTATTACTGTATCACATTCAAGAATCATCAAATTTATTACTGTATCACATTCAAGAATCATCAAATTTATTACTGTATCAGTACTGTTAATTTGCATTCTTAAATGCTCCCCCTCCCTCCCCCCCCCCACTTTTTTTTATATGACATGCGAGCTACAATGTGAAGGACGAGCCTGTCTTTTTTGTTTTGGTAGAGAGCTCATTACTGTGTGACCAGACCACGGCGGCCTTAAAGAGTTGTAGTATATTCTCCCAATAATTGACTGGAATGAATTACGTACGAGGTACATTCAGGGCCGTCGCGTGGCCCCTGCATCACATGTGGCTGACGCAGACTCAGGCGTTTAAGGGGGGCCTTAAATTAAGACGTGGCAACAAATGTTAACTGTCAACTTTAAATGCAATGTGCACAAAACCTAACAGTGGCGAGGGTGGAGTGTGGTTGGGGCTAAAAAAGTGGCGAGGGGGAGTGGGGTTGGGGCTAAAAAAGTGGCGAGGTGGAGTGGGGTTGGGGCTAAAAAAGTGGTGCGACGGCCATGGGCTACGATTCCCTGTCAAATTTCACACATTCTCAGTTCTCGCTGCGCTGCAGGAGATAACGTTTCTGTGATGACATACCCTCAGCTACTTGCGTGTCAAAGGGTGGGCTACCATCCTCATGAATAATTCACGCGAGGAGACTTGACTCTTTCAACCAGTGCTGCGTCATAGGTCATGTGAAAGCAACAGTTTCGGGGCAAGCAACAAAGCTTGACTTGGTCAATGTGGACCACGATTAGATCATAGCGGTACATCGGCATGGATAATCGTGGATCGCGCCAAAAGCTTACTGAGACATCATCATGGGTTGTGTTTCTTTCAGACAATTTCCTCCCGGGGGGTGGGGGGGTCAGATTTTCGAGGAGGGGGGGGTTCAGTGGCCAGATGCGTAGCTGAGGGGGGAACAGTTGGGGGAAGATGTATCCGGGTGCGTGACTAGCAAGGGCGCCAAATGGGCTTTGTGGGTATTTAGTTAAGAATTAAACAACCCTGAAAACATTTTTTTTTTTGGGTAAATGCTTTACATCTAATTTGTTTGCGTTATGTAGTTGTACGTGATTTATCATTTATGTGATTGTGGCAACTGATTGGTTTTTATCATAGTGAGTGCATGTAAAATCTAACAGACTAAAGACATATTTAAACCCAAAATACTTCACAAATTCGAAGCACATATGATCGGCTACAAATAAATCTCTACAACAAAACACGCGCTCCCATTGTGCAAGCCATATTTCATTCATCGTCCTGTTGAAAAACAGGAATAACTTGGGGCTGAAATTTCAAAAGAATGTGTTGTAATGGGCAACGAGTCTATGCGCCAAGTTTCAGCTCGATTTGATGACGGGAAGTTGGTCACTTAGCCTTACGAAGATTTTTTCATAAATAACACACTAACAAAAGCGAAATTAATATAAAGGATTTAATAATGTGGTTCAGATTTATTTATTTGGGGGGTGGGGGGGTGCGTACAAATGAATCTTGTCTCTGGTGTCAAATACTTTCGCTACGCCTCTGTCAGTGGCGTAGAAAGGAGGGCGCGTGGCGTGGCGTGGTCCGTCCAGGTGTTACTTGCTATTTATAAAGAGGGGTGGCGTGTCGGATAACTGCAGAAATTGTATTGTGAAAGGGAGTGCGAAAATAGGGTCCGTGGAGTGCCTACCAAGAAAATTGTGGATTATTTTAAAATCAAGAGGTGCGTGCATTTTGGAGTTTACCTGAATTCAGTGTTTCTATTGATTGGGGGGGGGGGGGTTTATAACTCCGTGGAGGATTAAGGCCCCCATTGCCATACATAAACTGAATTCACTCCATTTGTTGTGCGTCCAAGAGTGCAAATTAAAATGTAGGAATGCATTTTAGCGCATACTTAATTTCGGTGTTTCTCTCAGAAAAATTTGAGGCGGAAAAATTATCAATAATAATGATCAAGGATATCCAAGCCAAAACAGGAAGTAAATTCATCCCAGTTGTGGCGCCCTAGGGTGTATGCTTTTTGCCCAAGGTTATTCTCGTCCCTAAAATCTTTTTAGGAAAAAAAGAATGCCTTTTAGAACATAACTGAAATTAGTTTGAATGCAGTGTGCACAAAACCTTTCCTTTTTTTTTAGCTTTCTCGTGGATTCTCTTGTAAAATAAAATCTAATTTTAAAAATTAACAAACATGCATACAAATAGGTGGGGCAGTTATGACAGACTTCATCTTACATAGTTATGGCAGACTTCATAACAGAGTTTAAAAAAATACTTAGCCCTTATTCATGAAATTACCAACTGATTTTCTTTTTGCATTATCAGAATAATAAACCAAGTATTTTTTTAAACTCTGTTATTCAGGAATCTTTGTTAAAAAGGTAGCGCCTTAAAAGAAAACACAAAAGCTTTCGATATGATTAATTGATTAAATGTGCACCAGTTGTATGCCCCGTTTAATTCATAATTTAAATAGATAGATATATAGATAGATAGATAGATAGATAGATAGATAGATAGATAGATAGATAGATAGATAGATAGATAGATAGATAGATAGATAGATAGATAGATAGATAGATAGATAGATAGATAGATAGATAGATAGATAGATAGATAGATAGATAGATAGATAGATAGATAGATAGATAGATGGATGGATAGATGGATGGATGGATGGATGGATGGATGGATGGATGGATGGAAGGATGGATGGATGGATGGATGGATGGATGGATGGATGGGTGGATTGTTGATGGGTAGATTAAAGTTTTCATTTTATCTAGCTCAACATAGATCGAGTCCATTTAAAAGTAAGCTAATTGCTAATAAATAACTATTTTCTAAAAAAATAATGACATCATACAATTTATAAATTAACACCTAACCCTACTTTAAAAGTCAGGTTTTTATGATGAAATGTAATTTGAAAACAGATTACACATGTTTGATACTTAGTAAGAATTAAATCAATATTATAGACCTTTAATTTGATGTATAGGTGTTTTAATACTGTGTTATTAAATTCTTTTAAGTTGTGAAGTTGAAAACAAAATTATTTTTTTTTGTTCTCATATTTGGGAGCGGCCAATATTCGAAACATTGCGATATTTATAATCGAATAGTGTATGCCTCTAATAGAGTTGCCTAAAATGTACCGATCATCTGATATATCGAGCGTAGCGATTTGTCATACATTCCACTAATTGTAATCAGTTAATGGTTCCAATTTCTATTCTTTTTTAAATTTGTTTTAAAACATTATAATTTGGTCGTTTTTTATACAAAATATATTTTTTTTATTTTTTTGTGTAAATATTTTTGCTCGGGGGAACGGGCCGTCAGAACAAAATGTGTACAAGTTCCTCTACCTCCGGTGCAGAGGCGTAGCTAGAATGTTTGGCGCCCGGGGAGAGGATTCATTTTAAAGCGCCTCCTTTTCTTTTTTCAACTCTCAACCCCATTATTTTCATCAATACAATGATATCAAAGCACATTTTGGCGCCCCTAACTAGCCTTGCGCCCAGGGACATATGTCCCCCCTCTGTCCCCCATTAGCTTATATGCTTCTGCTCCGGTGAGATGCCTGAAAGAAGCACTGGTCATGGAGTATAGTGGATCACTATTAGACCTTACTAGGGCGTCGTCCATTAGAATGGTGGACCACTTTTACATCATGTAATAAGTTCATGTTGATAAATGTGGAATTTTATAATAGCATCTGAGTATGTTGGTATCGTGCAATGGGTTTGTGGATGTCACTGCAGGGTTTGAATTGGAGGTTTCAACTGCATTATTTTGACAGAAACGTTATGTGCAAACAGACAAACTGAAAAAAAATGTCAGTCGCTTATACTGTGTCCTTTTCAATATTTTTTAAAATGTTTGTCTTCAAATAAAATTTTCCAAAAAAATAAATGGGGGGGGGGAGAGGAGGACATGTTGTAATTAGATGCTTTTAGTGACAGCAATTACCCCATCCTCATAAACAAGGTTTTGTGGCGCTTCCTGGAAGAATTTTTTGTTTTACCAAACCTTTTATGTGTATAAAATGATATAAACTTTTGGAGAGACTATAGGGAGCTGTCAAAATTTGTTGTGTTAAATTCTCAGCACTCTACTCATTTTTTTTAAAAAGTATTTTTCAACCAGGAAAAAACCAGCTCACTGTTTGGTAATGTGACCTGGTTTCATTGCTCGGCAATGAACAGGCGCTCGGCCGTTAAAAGTGTTAAACTGTTTTAAATGATTTCTTACTGACTACCCAGTTTATCTTTCTTTTCCAGAGTATGAATTATGAACAAATCGACAGCCAACTCCAGAGAAAACAAAGTGAGGAGAAAGTCTCTAAGGTTTGTTTGTTTTATTGTTTAATGTTCATTTCACATGATCAAATTTGCGTCAAAGTTTTTTTTTGGATGCAATATTTTGTTTTATAAATAGTGCATTCAAAAAGAAATTTAAAGAAAATTTGGTCGCGTTAACTGAGCATTAGTCGTACATCTAGTCTACCATCTGCAGGGTTGTAGTCTACCGAAAGCAGGGACAAACGCCCGTAAAATGACTTGTCCCTAACAAGCCGTTAAAAAAAGAAAATGAAATGAAGCAAAACGAAATACTTAAAAAGTGTGCGTGCGTTTTTCCCTGCTTTAAACTTATGTGATCCTAATGAGGAGACAATCAACACTGATGACAATGCTCTAAAATAGTCTACAACGCTGATGAGAATGCCATACATGGACTATAATTATAAAATAGTCTGCGGCCTTATGGCCATAAGACATCGCGTCAAACAGACAAAGACTACTGTCGACGTACGTGTTTAAAACATTATTTTAGCTTCGTACGTTTATTTGTTTGCTTGATCGTTTGCTTAATCGTATTTTTTTTTATTGTTGTTATAGATATTTAAATACATTTGTTCGTAAATTATTATTATTTTTTTTTTTAATTTGCAACCGTGACTTTGAGTCACATCAATATGTATGTATTCAATGGTAACTTATTAGTAACTATGTTACCAGCGTGACGTGTAAATGTGTATGTGATTTATTCAATGATATGTTGTGATTAATGGCAAACGTTTTAATATTACTATTATTTTTAATAATTAAACAACCCTTATGGGGGAAGTCCGCGTATCCTATGAATATGACGTCACGTCAGAGCCGTTGGCTTATTTTGGTGACCTCATTTTTTTTAGGGTTAATCACTAGTTCTAAAAAAAAAAATGGTGTTGGTACCGAACGGAATAAATATAGTTTCGGACAATTCCAACGGCGTCACTCCTCTCTCTCTCACTGCTGAACTGTGATGTATTGCATGAGTCTAATCTTGTACCTTGGAGACTGCAACGAAGCCGTCATTACAGCCGGCAAGAGCATTGAAAATCCCCTTCACAGACCACGGAAGCGTTGACGGGTTTCGCTGTGTTTAGGGAGTAGGGCCAAACCATTAAATCATGATGCCCAAGGGGTTTTGGGGACTAACGACTAGAGCAGTGGCTCTCAACCTTTCTAATGCCGTGATCTTTTAATACAGTTCCTCATGTTGTGGCGACCCCCAGCCACAAAATTATTTTCGTTGACACTTCATAACTGTATTTGTGTTTTAGGTGACCCCTGTAAAAGGGTCGTTCGACCCCCTAAGGGGTTTGCGACCCACAGGTTGAAACCGCTGGACTAGAGAAAGGAAGGATCCGTTTTAAGGCAGGAGTGTGAAGTAAATGAGAAAGGGGAAAAGGGAAATAGTTTGACCTAATAATTTTAACATCCATGAGACTTATTCGGTTCGAATTATTTTGAAAAGAGTATTGATATGAACATATACAGGCATAAAAGAGTGAGATGTGCCCCTGGTCAATCGTTTATGAAGAGTGTGACAGTGGTTACGGTACACTCCCTCTGTGCAGAAATTTTGTTTTCTCTTTTCTGGTTAGGGGGGTGGGGGTGGCTAGTGTTTTAAGGGGTCTTCCATTAATTACGTCACCAATTTTCACGCAATCTTAGACCCCCGACCCCCTCTTGTCAACAACTGTCAATCTCTCAATGACCCCCCCCCCCATTTAATTATGTCAACATTTTATAACCCCCCCCCCCCAAAAAAAATAATTAATTATGATATAAATAAATTTATAAATACATTTAACTTTGTGCTGATCTATTTTAATAACACAAAATTGTAGAAAATTGTTAATCAACAAGTTAGAAAGTTTTTACACTTAAATTGTATAATGCCGAATCGATTAAAATGTTGTTAAAGGCTAAATATCATTGTGGAAGTAAAAATATGGTTATTATCAGTATAGTTGACAATTATAGTATAGTCTCTAGCTGCTGTGATCTTCCCATGAAGTACCAAGGTGGTGCTCTATCGTGACAATGGGCATAATAGCTGATTTATCGTTTTCATCTTGCGGAATTGATATATCAGACAAGTCAACATCATCCTCATCTAACCATTCAGCACTTAAAATAGAAGCATTGTTGGTGTGAGCAATAATTGCCAAAAGCTCTCTCTGTCTCCTGGCAGCTACTCGCATTGATCGAATCCATTTTTGTTGAGGAGGAGGTGCTAATTGCTTATGTTCAAGAGGGCATTGTCGGTGCTGTTGAACAAGCTTTTTCAACATGACTTGTGATACAAAATAGATGCTATATAAAACTACTACTACTACTACTACTAATAATAATAATAATAATAAAGCAGCGATTATTATTTTTACTCAATTTACTTTCCTCTAATTCTCAGAATATCGTATTCCTACTCTATCAATATCATTTATTTTAACTGCATATGACACTTGAACCTTGTCCTTGTTCCATACGTGCAACGTGATCGCAAACATACCGCCCTAATCATTTGCGACAAACAGAATCTACAGGCGAAGAGAGGCCAACTTTTGACTTCTCTTGCACTGACAAAGTAAGTTAACATTCTGACAAGCCATCTGCAGTGCACAGACATCACGCATTAAATAAATCGTATAGGGTTAAAATCCTAAAAAATTATACAACTATTTTAATATACACTCATTAAATGTTTTCACATAATGTAATAACCATTCAATTTTTAATATTAAAATTTTAATAAAGAAAGCATGTGTTGATGTCATCTAATCTAAAAAAAAAACTCCCTCCCCCCTTGTCAACAACTGTCAAACATTTCCAACGCTGACCCCCCTATTTTGTTGACATAATTAATGGACGCCCCATAAGCCCACTTAAATACTATAAATAATTTATGTCTGATATTTATTCTGAGTATTTTCTGACTTTTTGCGTGAGTGGGTGGCAAAGTCTTGTACAGCCTCGGGCGTCAAAAACTCTGACCACTGCACCGCCCCTGTTTGCATGGATTTTTTTAGGTTTCGGGTTTTCTGGTCTACTGCAACGGAAGAACAGTTTTTTTTTGTTTGTCAAAAGGCAGACAAATAAAACGAAAGACAAACGCAGCTTCTTTAAATATGTCAATTGGCTACTACTTACAGCTGAAAATATCCCACATTGATACTAATTATCGTTGACCTTATATCCAAGATTATCTGGAAATAAGCCTTTGACAGATCATGTAATATACAAAGTTTCGGGAGCAAAATAAGACAGGGAAATAAGACATGGAAAGACAGCGTACAGTTAAAACAAGTCAAGGATGTTGATACTACGTCACTGTTTAGATCTATTGCAGGGATCAAACAAGCAGGGGATCAAACAAGCAGGGGATCAAACAAGCAGGGGATCAAACAAGCAGGGGATCAAACAAGCAGGGGAGGATGTATCAAATGGCCTCGGGGTGGGGGGGGGGTCTGCTTTGCTTTTTGGTGCCTATGAAACTGTGTTTCCCAGCCTGGGGCGTAGGAAACGTAATTTGAAGATTATGGGGGAGGAGGGAGACATTTAGTCTCGAGGGTGGGGGTGGGGACTAAAACATCAAGAGCTTTTTTTAGATTGGAAGGAGATATTAAACCCTTAAAGTGCCCAGGCGGTGCGTGGGGGCAAAAGTTGGGAAACACCGCCCTAAAATATATGATCAAATGCTTTTAACTTATTTTTTTTTTTCAGTTTGGAAAAATTAACTAAAAACGGCATAACTTGAACATTTTCTTTATCATTAGTTTCCTTGCTGTCTTTTTTATGTAAAATGAACATTTTATCATTAGTTTCCTTGCTGTCTTTTTTATGTAAAATGAACATTTTATCATTAGTTTCCTTGCTGTCTTTTTTATGTAAAATGAAAATTTTATCATTAGTTTCCTTGCTGTCTTTTTTATGTAAAATGAATATTTTATCATTAGTTTCCTTGCTGTCTTTTTTATGTTAAATGAACATTTTATCATTAGTTTCCTTGCTGTCTTTTTATGTAAAATGAACATTTTATCATTAGTTTCCTTGCTGTCTTGTTTATGTAACATAACTTGAACATTTTATAATTAGTTTTTTTTATATAGAGGAGCGGCATTTTCGTCTCACTGCAGAGTTTCGTGGAAGTGGGGTGCACTAACCTTAACCACGCCAAAGCGGCTGTACCCTAAGTGTTATAGTCAGATTGTGTTCCCTCCCCCAAAGAACGCACAGGTGGAAACGAAAAACCACACACACACACACACAAAAACTCTCGAAATACCACTCTGTGTTTACAGCATGTTTATGTTGACAAGTTTTAGAGGACCCCAAGTTCTTATTTTTCATTTACATTATGTTTTTTTAAATTTTAAACATATCTTATAAGAATCAACGAGAACTGAATATTTTCGTCGAGAACTGAATATTTTCGTCGTAAAGAAAAAAAACAAAAAAACTTTCACCCACAGAGAAAACTTGTCATGTTAATGTTGAGCAACTGGCTTGTCTATTTTGCCATCGGCATCGGCACGGCACTGATGGCGGCTGGAGTTCAGATCGTGGTGGAGCTGATAGCACACGAAAAATTCAGCCTCATCAGAAAATGTATCCTTGCGAATAGCCAACATTTACAGTAGCCTATTGTAATGCACAATTCAATGTGTATTGTGTTGTGCCATTTGTAACTAATTAATTTTGTATCAAACCAATATACAATGAACGTAGTCTGCAAAAATTATAATAAATTTTAGAATCCTAAAGAAAAATTAGAGAAGAAAAAAAATTAAAAGAAAAATAACTCTTTTTAAAGGGAAGTAACTCTTTGAAATAAATGTATAATTTTAAAAAAAAAAGTAATGTTTAATTACAATAAATAGCCCTTATTTGTTTTTTAGGCAATTGTTCTTAACTTGCTAAATCTAGACCTTGACAAATGCAG
This sequence comes from Omphiscola glabra, assembly GCA_964017045.1. Taxonomy (NCBI): domain Eukaryota; kingdom Metazoa; phylum Mollusca; class Gastropoda; family Lymnaeidae; genus Omphiscola; species Omphiscola glabra. The sequence continues at coordinate 11,489,035 of OZ024800.1, forward strand.
CACTGACAAGGAAGATTGCCTTATTCAACCTGTGATGATCTGGATGAGCATCAACGCTGCAATAACATTAGTGGGATCAGCGCTTGTTACGTATGGTCAGGTGAGTTTTGACATATATAAAATATATGAAAAATGTTTAGCTCATTTTAATTTTTATGAAACTATTAAGCTAAAAATATTCCAAATAGGCCCTATCCATATGACTATGTCCATTAAGACTATGATATATGCCGCAAGACCTTAATGCCAAAATGCATAAACCTATTTTATAATGATGATAATTTATTGCATGATATTCTAATCAGTGTTTAATTTCTAATAAATATAATCATATGAGTGTAAAGCAAGCAATAATAAATTTTAAATATTGAGATTTCACCTTTTCTCCACTTCAAAAATTTTGCACAATGTCTAATTTTCTTACTGACATCCTAAAGTTCTTAAGGACTTTAATGGACATGTCAAATTTGTTCTTTTCATAAATTTACTGATAGTTTTTCTATCCTGGATGAGGTATGAAGTTCACAGATTTAGATTTTTTTAAAAACAAAAACTATTTCACTAGCCAGTCATACACAATGTTGTGCTATATTATAAGAAGAAGTGATAAAATACATGACATTTTTCTACTTGTGCAGCCTATGGCAGCAGGTAGTGGTATTCCATTGATCAAATCCTACCTGAATGGTGTCAGGATTCCTGGGCTTCTGTCCTTACGTGCCTTCATAGCCAAGTGTGTGGGTGTTGTTTTATCCATATTGGGAGGTCTTGCATGTGGAAAGGTAAGATAAAGACAATTTTAAACATAACTTTAATAAAATTATTGAGATTTATAACTGATGATTTAACATAAATGTGGTAAGCATTGTTTATATATTTGGCTGATCCTGGCTACATAAAACAAATACATATGTAGCTTTTTTTTTATCACATTTACATGGTTGCCATATTACTTAGCTGAATTTATATAATGCATTTTATTACAGTAATTCACATTGCAATTTTAAAAATAGTTTAATTAATCAAAACTATAAATCTTTAAACTATTAAATCTGTGCTATTAATCATTTGTATTTTAGTGGTTTGTGTTTTATCTGTCATGCATTAATTGGAAAACCTGGGTTTAAAGTTTATGTTCTATCACACTACTAATAATAATTGTTTAAACACATTTCTATTTAGGAAGGGCCAATGGCTCACTCTGGGGCTATTATAGCAGCTGGCATTGGAAAAGGGAGGATACCATGGTTTAAGAAATCTATAAATGTAAGCAGTCTGTTTGCTTAATTGGAAACAATGAAATGATAGTTTAGTAAATGGTATTTATTTTTTTATACACCAAGCTTGGTATCTTTTGTTTAAAATGAGAATTTGTAAAAAAAACTCATAATTCTTGTTTTACTACAGCTATATGGCATGTTTCGAACTGATCACAACATACGCGACCTTGTGGCAGCTGGAGCAGCATCAGGTGTCTCAGCTGCATTTGGAGCTCCAGTTGGTGGAACTCTTTTCAGTGTGGAGGAAGCAGCAAGTTTTTGGAACACAGAATTGGTGTGGAAAGTGGTATGTTCATGTTTATGTTACGACAAATGATTTTACCTTGTGACATAATGTTGTTGTTTGTTGTTGTTTTTGTGTGTGTGTGTGGTAAACAGCCAAGGTTTTAATTAAGAATTGATTGTAAACCATGAGTAATTTAAATAATAATATGCAGTTACTTATTATAGTTATGGTTAGGAAAAGATTTTTAAAAAATATTTATATTAGTTAACATACTTACATAATAAATTTAAAGCATTTAATTTCAGTTCTTCTCAGCAATGGTTGCATGTTTCTCAACAAACTTTCTGTTAAGTGCCTTTGAGGGTCACCCTACTCAGCTTTCAAATCCCGGCCTGGTGCGCTTCAATACATTTCCAGTGAGTAGCCATTCTTAATAATTTTTAGGTTTAAACTAATGGAAATGTTTTTAGATTGCATGGTAAATTTTCAGCACATAAACAAAACAATTTGAACACAAGACATTTATACGGTATTAAGTTATTTCACTAGTAAAAGAAAAAACAACAAAAAAATAACAGCAACTTATATGTCAGCTTGTAAGAGATAGTTTCACATTCAGATATATTGATAAGCCATCCTAAGATCTTAAGTAACACAACCAAAACATGTGCTTATTCAAAGATCAAAATAATGAAAGAAGATAGCAAATTGTGTCATTGTTTTATGCAAAGTAAAATAATTATAATTAATTTTTATAAAAGCAAAAGTGATTTTCTGTAACACCGATTAGGCTAAAAAAGTTTTAAAATTATAATTCGTTTTATTCATTTTTTTATTTTTTTATATTTCATAATCTTTTTTAAAGAAATGAGAGTAAAAGCCATTTTTCAGTTTCTCAAATATATTTTAATAATAATTAAAATTCATGTTTCTAAGCACAATTTTATTCCCTCAGAACCTTACATTCGACTTGATTGAAATCCCAGTATTCATCGTCATGGCAGCAATTGGTATTTAACTGCTGTGTGCCTTATTTTAGTGTGTCCTCTGTGCTCTTCCTTCTTGACTTTGTCATTCATTGTTTGCTTCAGTTGGTGTTATTTTAAATAAATATTTAACTTTAAAAGTATTTAATAATAATTTTTAATTCTAAAAACAGCTTAACAATCAAATTAATCTATGTTGAAGTAAAAAAAACATTTTTACCTTAGCTTTTTTTGGTTGCTATTATTGTGTAAGACAGAATTGTGCATTATATGTTATTATTAATTTTGAGCAATATAGCAACTTAAAAATAACTTCATGTTTTAGAAAGCAAATTGTGCATGCTTCATGTGCTGTTTTGTTAATAAAATAGTTATTTCTATTTTGAACATAAAAAATTATTTTTTCCAAACTTATGAAATATTTTGAGCAGTTGACCTTGCACAATATAGGCTATTGTTAATAACCAAATTTCATATATGTTTTTTTTTTTAATAATTCTTTTTTAAATGATTTTGTTTTAATTTCATCTCACATTTTTATAAAAAATCAGGTGGCTTGATTGGAGCACTTTTTGTTGTGATGAATTACAAGCTAACAGTATTTAGACAAAAGTAAGTCAGACTCTCTATTAACACTTCAGTTTTTATATTCACTTATTATTTAAAGAAAAAGTCTACAATTGTTGAGAACAAGGAAACATTACAAAAGAGCTATTAGTCAACAATCTGCTCAAGGTCTAGTAGGATTATCTGTAATTTAAATATAATAATGTTTTGTCCTTATATGAATCCTTCAATAGTTATCAAATAATTTTATGAGGGAACTTTTTTGCAAAGAAATAAAATCCAGTTAAATAATGAACTGAGAGATGGTTTGAACAGTCTTAAAGCTATTCTTATAAGAAAATTTATTTGAATTGGCCACACCACAATTACAACCCAACAGAACTGATAAATGTTTATAAAAGGTTCAAAATTTTGAGAAAAGGAAATAATCACTAAAAATCAGTTATTTGATACATTATTTTTTACCAGATATCTTCATAGAAAAAAATGGATCAAAGTTGTGGAAGCTGTGCTGGTCTCTATTGTCAGTGCAGTTGCTGCTTTTATACTAATGTTCACTGTTAAAGACTGCACCACAGCTAAACCTTACAATAGTCATGCCATTACAACGATGGTTAGTTGAACTTTACATGTTGTTTTTATACATGGTTACAGACTTTAACCTGTTGGTCATTTTAGTGTCAGAAAAAGCTTATTTTAATGATTTAAAAGTTTTAAAAATTGATATTATCTTGTCATTAACAAATTTTCACCCTGCTTTATTGTAATCATATTTTGTGTCTCTCTTAGCTTAAACACAATCCTACTCCTAGTTTTACTTAACAAACTACAAATCTCATTAAACTCGAAGACACAATTTGATCACAGATCATTGATTGGTGCCAGAATTTCTAATTGCTCTTGGGAAACTTTATTAGATTAGATTTTAAAAATTTAACCATTTTAAGCTAAGATTGCTTTTCTATATTTATTCAGTTTACAAAATTATTTAAACTCTTTTTCCATCATTTTTTAATGTCATATGAGAGCAAATAAATTCCCCCAAAATTCACACTATAATATTAAAAACTAAGATATTGTTTTACAATGCTTTCTATTAGTATTGCATTAAAGATTTTCTGACTATCTTTTATATTTCACTTATAAATTAAATGCAATAACTCACTAAAAATGGTTTTCTAAATCCTTAGAATATTGCCAATGTTCTTGTATTATAACATAATTCAATACACATGTACACCTATCAAACTATCAAATAAATTCATACTTTTTTTTACATCCCATCACAGATGAGCTGTAGTGGTGAGTCTCACAACTCCTTGTCAACCATGTTTTTAACGACCCCTGAGGGTTGTCTCAAGTCATTACTACATGACCCAATAGGTAATTGAGGAATTTAACAACACATTTTTATTTTTTAGTCCAATTAAAGTTATTTTCAACTGTTGTTGTTTTTTTTAATTTATAAAGTGGTTTTAAGTAAACAAAAACAAAATGTTGAACTTTGTGGGGGGAAGCACAAGCTGAAAATGAGTTAACGGCTGGGGTATGGTGGATTTGGCAAATAAGAAAATGTGTAAATTGGGTTTAGCAAATTGAACATTGCATGATAAGGTAGAAAGATAATTGAAGATTGAATCATAAAACAGTACAAGCAACTATAACATCATACAAAGCTTTATTTTGTATCCCATTAATTATAAATGAGTTTAAATATTTAAATATGAACATTTCATGCATCCAAACTCTGGCTATGATAAGGTAAAATATTTCATTCCATTTCAGAAACATACAGTGTGCTTTCTCTGATATTATTCATAATCATCTTCTTCCTACTGGGTGTGTGGACATATGGCCTAAGTGTGTCCAGTGGTGTGTTCATTCCTTCCCTGACTATTGGTGCAGCCTGGGGGCGACTTATTGGCCTTGGCATTGTTCAGCTATTCCCTGATCAGGTAGTTACTCTCACAAAAGTTTATCTATTCACTTTTTGCACATCAGAGAGAGGTGCTGTGTGCTTAGCTGTGTGAGCACTTAGTGTAGCCCATTGGGTCACAAAGCAAGTTTGTAATTTTTGCTTGAATTTCAAGTGTCTGAAATTATAAATATCCTATTAACTTTATTTCTAAATGCTACTTGTTTTAATTCATTAAAAATGAATTTTTAAATTGAGTTAGTGATAATTTATGCATTACCACGTATTTACTTTAACTTCATCATGGATCCTTTAATGATACTTTAAATACCTTATTTCATAAATAGGATTAGATGGATAATTTAATTTTAATGCTACATCAAAAATTAATTTTTGAAATAGAAAATCAAGTTTGGATCTCATAATCATCATTTATTTTAATGTTGAAACTATAAATATTTTGGTTGATTATCATTGGAATAAAATAGTATACATTAGCCATAAATGATGATAAATTATTCCACTCTGTGTAAAGAAAGTGATCACTTTTTTTAGAGGTGTTTGTGTTGTTCTTTCAGTGGGGTTTTATAGAACAACTCGTGCGAGACACTTTAACCTGCCATTCATTTTTGTTTAAGCTACAAGCACATGTTCCAAATAGTGCCATGGTAGTTTAACTAATTTAATCACTGTTTTACTCCTTTTATAATCTGTAGAAATTGCATTCCCTCTTGATAGTCTCACCCATATCAAATGATGAGAACTCAATCCAGATTTCCCACGCCCACAGAGAAATAAAAACTATTAATTTTTGTAGTCCAACACCACTCATTGTTATCCACTCACACGCGTACACCATTTTTTTTTTCTGCCTTTGGTTCCTCCAAGGTTTACTAGAACTGTTCTTCTCTCCTGCCTTCTCTGGACACTGCCTGAGGTAAACTATCTCTATGATGCACCTTTATTATTTGTTCTTGCACCAGGTTCTCAGCTGCAAGGTAGCTTAACAGTTCACCCTTTTTTAAGTACTTGAATAATTTTGGACAGTGATTATTTTAACAACATGACACCCTTTTTTCAAAACAAAATTCATTACTAATAACGTAAATTCAGTTTCCTTCAATTTTCTGTTGTCATTACTATTAGTATTAGTTTATTATCTAAAATAGTTTTAAAATTTTGTATTTTGTTGTAATGGCTTTATAGATCTGTTAAAAGTTTTGATTTTTTTAAATTGAAAACTTTGTAAAATCTGTTTTAAATTTTTGTTTCAATAACTAGAGGTTTAACTCATTTTAATTCCCTCTTTTTAAGTTTTTTTTCAAATTGATTGTGTTACCTATTTTAATGTTTCAGCTTGAAGAGATAGAAATGTTGTGACAATAGGATATGCACTTTAACTCAATTAACTCAATGTTACTCAATTGTTAATTATTCGTTTTTAAATATACTTTAGTATCATTTACCTGTAAATTTGCAAATAAAACTCCAAGAAATGTGTAAACTTTTTTTTAAAGATATTTTATTTCTGTTAATTAAGAATTGTATACATTATATTCTTAAATATATGGATTATACTGAATTAAAAATGACATTTTAATTCTTATAGTTTGATAAAACATAATCTGAAAGCCTGCCACTTCAAATTATTTATTCAAAATAATATCTATACATTGTTATTTATTTTTTAAATAATAATATTAAAATAATTTATAATACTAACAAAAATTGTACTTCCTTTAATCAATCTAGCAGATTGCAAAATGATGTTTGACAACAACTAACAGTTCATTTAAATAATTTTAAATTTTGATAAGCCAAAAATACAATACAAAACACATGAAAAAGATTTAAAATATCACATGAAAGATTTATGTGGAATAAGCATTCTAAATAAATGTGAAAAAACAATTCTAATATTATTTGGGATAAAATAATTTTAACGGGGTAATAATCAAAAGCAGGTTAAAGACATGCACTAAAATGAATTGAACTATAACAATCACAAATTTATTAATAGTTTCTTTCTTCTAATTAAAAGAGGGAAATGGTACACTAGAGCTGTGTGCCCATTTTTTCTGCTTCATTGGCATTTTGCATGTTTATAATGGTTTACATTTTCTTAATAAATGATTTTTCAGGTAAAGAAGGCTTTTAAGATTCAGCAATCTTTACATTGGTTTGTCTTAAATAAAATTCACCCTTACCTTTGTATCATAAATTGTGTATTTTTATAATCATTGTAAAAATGTTATGTTACTTCAGGCAAAAGATGTAGGCAAATATGCTTTGATTGGTGCTGCATCTCAACTGGGAGGGTGCTTAAGAACCACCATATCACTGACAGTTATAATTGTGGAGTGCACAGGAGATATAACGTTTGGTTTATGCATTATGATTGCTCTCATGATTTCCAAGTGGGTTGGTGATTTCTTTACAACTGTAAGTACAGGCAATTATATTATATCTGGCTTATCATTACCGTTTTTCCATTAAAAAAAGTGCAAATTATGATAAATATTATGATATTAAAAGTATGAAACTGAGTAAAGTTGTGTTTCATATTACAATGTCCATTTTTATTTTTTTATTATAGATTATCCTTTAAGTAAAATTCCCCAAAATCTTGATGATTCATTAGTATATCTAACATAAATTATTTGAAATTTATTTAATCCAGGGTTTGTATGACATGAATATTGAAGTGAGTGGTATCCCTCTTTTGTCATGGGAACCTCCACCATTGTGTGAACATGTATATACCAAGTGAGTTGTGAATTTTGTAAATGTTGTTATGTAGTGCATCAGATTCACTTTAACATTTAAAAATCACTTTTTGTTTTTGTTGTATGTTAATTTGTGAAATTTGTGCCACCAAATTTATTCCATAATAAAGTATGTGTGTGCAACCAAATTTCTTTGGTGTAGTAAAATATGTTCTGGAATGCACACAGATATTGCAGTGAATTTCGACACTGTTTTCATCTCTGTTTTAATAGCATTGAAAAATAGGAAACGCAAATTCTCAGATATTAAAAAAATGTTTCATAATTTAGGCTTATTATTGATTTGCAAAAAGTTAATTTTTAAGTACCGGTATGCACTGGTATTTGTTAACCATTAATGTTAACATTCCCAAATTAGAAATATTTTTAAAAAACACAGATTTATTTATTTGAAGACATGTTTGGAGAGTCATGTCTTTTGGTATTCATAAAGTTGCTACTCATTTTAGTATACTGAAGTTGAAACCCAGAAAATAGAACATTCAGTTGTATTTCAGTTGTACTAAATTTTATTTGTCAGTGATTTCATGAGCCAGCCTGTTATGACATTACTACCAGTTGAAAAAGTTGGTCACATCTATGATTGTTTGATTGGTGAATCATTTAATGGCTTCCCTATCATAGAACAAGATCCAAACGTGGGTAACATTCTTTTACTTAATAATTCAAATTGAATGCAAAAATAAATTTAAAGTTGCTTTTATGTGTAAGTTTCTATTGAAATAATTGACAACAACATGTATACAAGATTGTTATAATTGTTCCTTGTAGGCCCCAAAAAGGATATTTAATATTTATAAACAATTTAGGTTAAATGTCTCAAGAATTATATTAAAGAATTCATTAAAAAGTTGTAGGAAATGTTTATTAATATCAAATCTGTAAGTCATGTAATTTCTACATTTAAATTTTTTTCCGAAAATATCCACACAATATTAATAATCCCATTCATTCATTCATGATTTATTTATATGACAGTGTGACATGATGTACAAAGGAAAATTAAAAGGCATCATTCTACGTCACCAAATACTTGTATTACTTAAGAAAAGGGTAAGTCATTGATAGGTTGCTATTAAATTATTTCTTTTAATATTTTTATGCATGCTTATTTTTAAAAAATAATTATATTTGAATTACCTTGGGTTGCTTATTGTGACAGTACAAGTGACTGTTTGACCAGTATTGTTGTCATGTGTACTGACTGAACTAGGTGACCTGATTGTCCTGTATTTTGTCATGTTGTATGGCTGGATGTGGTGAGTATTTTTCAAGAATGTCTAAACTTTATTGTGTTTATATTGGTTGGATAACTGGGGTGAGTGGTCCTGTGATGTTGGGTATAAAAAGAAGGTCCTGTTGTGAATAAAGTTAGTTGTTACACATGCCAGAGACTTGAGTTCATATCTTATTATACTGCTACACTTATGATAATTTAAGGCTATTTCAAACTATTTGTTTTATTTTTTAATTTTTGTTCAATAACAATAGCAAGATAAATATTTTTGATAACTAATAAAATAAAAACCATAAAATCTATGTAAAATAATTTGTAAAGCTAAAAATATCTTTAAAAAGAGAAATTACTCATTAGTGAAAGGTCCTCAACTGTTTCTATTACTATAATGTAAATATTTTTAAAAAATAGTTAGCAACTTGAAAAAGTTCTCTTTAAATTTTATTATATGATGATCATCTTCTTTACACGTGATGATTTTATTTAGGTGTTCTGCCCAGAAGGTCAAGTACCAGCCAATCAAAACAGCATTACTCTGAAGGATTTTGAGAACCCATATCCAGTTGCGCAAAGTCTTAAAATTGAAGTAAGGATGTAGACATTGTTTAAATATATATTTTCTTTTTTTAATTCTGCAAGCTCTGTGCTGCAATATTTTCCTTCACATTTCTGTAAAAAAAATTTGAAAAGGTATTTTAAGGTCCTTAAAAAAATAATAATTCTTGGTGGGTTGAGGGGAGAAGAGAGTATGTTTAAGTATACAAATCATCATCATACAAATTAATTTACAAAAATTGTGATTAGCATGTGTAGTTTGTTTACTTCAATACACTAGTGTAGCAAGGAGACAAGCAGTACTTATTATAAATAGATATGTGAGGGTGGCATTTTCAGTCCACCACCAGAACAAAAATGGATTTTACAGATGCATCGCATATTTTTAATTTACTCCAATAAAATACTTAGGCTAGCTCTTATTCCTATAAATCCTTTTTAAACAGACCCAGTTTGTACAAATAAGGAGGGGGAAACAAAAGAAGCAGTTCTCTTAAACAAAAAAGCTGAGAAAAACTATTTATTTATATACATACAAACACACACAGATGTAGTGTTTTTCTAGGGGATGGCAGTAAACTCAAAGTGTGTCCCTGGCATCACAACGTCCAGCTACACTCCTAATTTAATATAAATTGTTGCCGTGCAATCTGTTTTTAAGTTTATACATCAAAAATCATTTGCCGTTTGAGACATTAGTACCTATGCATACTACTCTTTCACACTAATAGGGGAGCTAAATGTTTTTGACTAATTTGTTCAACAGGATGTTGACCTAAATGATGAAGACAAGCAATGTGTAATGGACTTACGGCCTTACATGAACCAAACACCATATACAGTCTCTCTAGTAAGTCATCAAAAATGAATCTATATGGATTTTTATTTATTTTATTTTACCATGATAAACAAATCATATTCATTCAGGCAAATATCTTTATAAGATCATGTATAACAGGTTATTTTTATTGTTTTGTTTTCCTAAATCAATTTTGCCCTAATTGAAGTTTATTTTTATCTCATAACAAGAAAGAAAATTTAGATATTGTATGCTTGGATAAGTTAATAATTTAACAAAATTTAGTTTATTAACATATTTGCACAGTGTTTCTCAAGTTTTATGCCATAAAATCCTTTTTTTTCAGATGAATGTAGATCCATCTAAATTTTAAGATACAATAATTTTTTTAATTAATTCAATATACAGCTCATTTTAATTGACTTTGTTGATATACTATTCCAGTGGTGAGCACAAAACAAATGTCCTTATAAATGTTTTTTTCTTTAATCCAGAGATCCATATAATGTAGATAAGACCTATTTGTCTATTTCCTGAAAACTTTTATTTTGTTTGGAAAATGACACATAATAATATTTTGAATTTAAATAAAATGTTTAAAAATTTTAAACTGAAACTACCCAGTAATTAATTAAGCAACTCTGACTTAAATGAAAAAGCAAGCTTTTTAAAAAGTTACTTTGAACCTAGTCTTAAATCATAATGGTGATTATTTTTTTTATAAAGACAAAAAAAAACAACTTTAACAGGTTATTAATTTTGCTTTTTCTCTAACTTTTCTAGAATTTTTCAATGCCTAGAGTTTTCAGGCTGTTCAGAGGTTTAGGGCTTCGACATCTAGTTGTTGTCAATGATAACTTTGAGGTAAGAAAATAATTATTATAATTAATATATTATAGTTATTTTATATTGTCCTATTAAAGTATTTTAAAATGAAGAAAAGCCGTACCGTAATGACATTATACACACAAATTATTGATTAAAAATATGAAATAAAAATCTTTTACCCTAAATCATTTGTGAGGGGTAAATACATTTATTAGTTTTGAAAAGAGGCTGATGAGTAATTTAAATAATAAATAATTAACTACAAAATTTTTGGCAATGCACTATGCAGGCCTGTTTACAGAATTTGAACATGCTAAATAAACTAAACCAAAAAAGTGAAATTTGATTGGCTTAAAATTCTTTTATTTTACTCCAGCCCATTGGTATGGTGACCAGAAAAGATCTAGCAAAGTACCGGGCTGAGATCAAGAAAGGAATGCTACACATGGAACACCTCACAGTTGAAAATAGATAAAACAATGTTTTCATGTTTATATGAAAACGAGGATGGCTTTCATTTTTTTAATGGATAATATGCTATATCTATGTATTATTAAATCAATCGACATGTAAGGTGTTTGTAGAAAGAGTAACTTAATCAAATTGATTAGAATCATTTATCTCATTTTTGTTGATTTATTGTTACTGCTGCTCTGTTAATTAATTTTTAAAATATGCAAAGCTGTACATTTCAAGTTATCATCTTTACAAAATTATTGTTTAAATATTAGAATGTGATCTTAGGTTACCTAGAATAGTATTTGTAACAAAAATAAATTTTGTCATATATTTCTTTGGTTTGCTCAATTATTAGTAGTGGATCAATTTTCATCATTAAAATTATTTCCTCCGATTTACTTGTATTTATTTTTTTTACAATTATGAATCTACGTTTTTCAGCATTTTTTTTTTTTAATTTAGATTAGGATAAAGTGAAGAAGTGTATTTTTTCTTTTTTTTTCTTAATTGGTGTGAGTGGTGTACTATGGCTCTTTTTTATTGTCAGGGATAAGGTTTAGTGCTCTATTGCCAAAAGTGTTGGAAAAATGTTTCAGAAATAGTGATATAAAGTGAATACTGGTATATTTAAAGTGACAATTAATGCAGATGATTTTTATTCTATAACAACAAGATCACGAACTGCTTACTCTTTAACTTTGTAATAACTTTAAGTGGTCAGAAAATATGAAGCTTTTCTTCAAGACTACCTTACGGCACTGTTTGGGTGGGGGGGGGGGGTGTTTGTTCTGAAGAGTGGTGCTCTTAAATTATGGATTCCTAGGCAAAACAGTATGAAATTTGTGTGTTGCTTTTAAATCTTGAACTAGCAGATTATCTTTTGCACATCACCTAAACTTATACTAACAAATGTGAGTTGACAGTCAATCAGTTATAATGTCTTTACTTACTCTGCATTAAATGTGTGAGTTTTGATTGAGGAGAAAACTTGCAAAGGAAGCTATAATTATAAATAAAATGCAAACATAAAATTGCACATAAATTGATTTTTGAAACATTGTAAGAAATATGTTTTCAAATGTACTGTTTTTTCCAACAATTAGGCTTTGTCACATTTCACTTATTAATATTCGTTCATTAAATATCTTGTTATTGATTATGTTTTGTATAGATTTATTAAAACCTTAGGAACCAATATCAATAATTTTTTTAATGAATGTCTTCTAGATTATCAGAAATTTCTTTTTTAAAAGCCAGAAAAACAGGAACATTCCTTAAATTTTATACAAATAATGTTATTCTGATCAGAACCTCATTTAAAGAAGTCAATAATTTTTTTTTTTTTTGATGTATCAAACAAAACCAAATATTAATAAATCGATCACTAAATATTTTTTGTTAATATCAACTCTATATATGTCAGTGATTCTAACCCACCACATCCAACTTGATTTAATGGCAGCAACTTTAGTTTTTTGTGTTAGTCTTTGTATTGTTGTGTTACCGGATCTCTCATCCAATAACCACAAGTGTCCACAGGGAAGTGCTTAAATATTATATGATTGGATTTTTTTTTAAAGTGTTCTCTGAAAACCTCATGATGTAAATTTAGTTTCATCTTTATCTCACTTAAAGAGGTCTTTAAAAAAAAAATTAAGTTAACCACCTCAAAATTATTCATAGATTCAATACAAGTTGATGGCCTCTATAGACAGGAAAGTGCACCATTGTAAACTACAATGTAGGCCCAAGCACTAGGCTTGGTAAATTTACCTGAATTTTTTTCAAATTCTAAATATTTTAAAATAATTAAATTAATAAGCCTTGTGTTATAGTTTTGCTGGTCAACCGATTTTTAAGTAACATTTTTATCATAATTGGACCACCCATCATTTGTAAAACATTTATTCTATTCTGTCATGGAATAACAGACTTGTTGCTTATTTTACTTGTTTGTAATCAAATCTTGATTTGTATTGAGTTCAAAAACTTAATTTTAGTGTATGTCTATGTCAAATATATTCAGAGTCACACATTCCTTTATGTTAAAATGAATGGTACATATATGTCAAATAGGATATATTTGTTTATATTTATAATTTGTTAATTGTGAGTTTCATATTATTGTTTCCATGAAGAAAGACATCGAAACCCATTGACTAATGTTTAGAAATTGTTCTTCCATTTTTCTTTAAAATAAGAAGGCAGAACCTGCTGATTTGCAACACTTCTCTAGTACCATACTGTAGATCTTCCAAAATTAACTTTTGACTTATATTATAAATGTATTAGTATTGCTGTCCTACTTATTTTTTTAAAAACTTTATTCTTTGTCATTGTTCATATTTGCTCTGTGGCCTTGCACAATAAAATCAGTAATTCACATCTGCAACTTCCTAATTAAACTGGATTTTTATGACATTTCATTCATATATATTTATGCTTGTTTATTGCTAAGCATCTTTCATGACCTGGCAGGAGCATCATTAAGATAAAAAATTACTGGTACAAACCTGCTGAGAGTAACTGAATACTCACATTGTAAACTGAACCCTTCGTACAATCAATAAATTCAGCTGCTTTATGCTAGGTCAGTGGCTCTCAACCTTCTTAACGCCGCGACCCTTTCATACAGTTCCTCATGTTGTGGCGACCCCCAAAATTATTTTTGTTGCTACTTCATAACTGTAGGTATATGTGTTTTCAGATTGTTGAGAACCCCTAGGTGGTTTCTTAGAAACACAGTTTCAAAGTTGGGAAAAAATTAAATGGTTATATTATAGTAATCATTACCAGTATTATGATTTATCTATTTTTTTAAAATAAAAAGAAACATTCTAATTAGTTTTCTTTAAAACGGAGTATTATATTATGTTAAAAGTTTAAAAGATTTGATGGTCAAGCAAGCATAGTGTTTATCATTTCTAATTTATACCCTAAAACAAATTTAGCTAAATTGATAGCCAAAAAATTATTACAACTTTTAGTACCAGTACTGTTATGAAGATGGCACAAAGCATACCTTATACTTATATTTTGAATTGCTTTTTTAAAAAAAATTATTAAATTTTATCAGTATATTACATATTTTTAAGTCCCCAAGTACCTCTTAAAAGAAAGAGTATAATTTAATTATAACCATGTAATTGATATTACTTTTTACTATAGCTCCTTTTTAATTGTGTCATGTTTCAAGAAAATGGAAACCTGTATTCAAATGTATATTTGTTTCTGTAATCTTATAAGTATGAGTTTTTGTAGCCTACTACTGTTAGTTTTGCTCCACAGTCTTCTGTCTGTTATTAACAAAATAATCTATCAATTTTTATAATTAAATTTTGAATTTTTTTTTTTAGTCCCGACAGTATTATTATTGTAAATGTAAGCTGCTGCAAAAGGAAAATGCTGTCACACTCACCAGCTTAACATGCTTCAAATGTTTTTTTTATTCACATTAAGACTAAAGAGCAATTAATAAATTGTTAAAAGTTTGGAGGGAAAAGAAAATCCTGTTTCAAATTATTTTTTTTAGTAAATGAACTTATTTATTCACTATTTAATCAAATTGATTTATGACTGACATAAAAGTTTGATGTTTAGAATTTAGCACACCTTCTACTTCTAATCTTGAAATTCTGAGATCCCTCCCTTTTTGTAAGTGTTGCAAATCATTTCTTTTAAAAAATGCTGCATATTTTAACAGATACCAATTATTTTAGAAAATTAAATATTAATTACCAGTACATTTAAAACTAGTTTATCCAGTCGATTTTATTTAGAGGATTGTCCCAATCAATAGAAAACTCTGGTGTAAAGAAGAAAAAAAAAAAAAAAAATAAGTACAGTTTTGTTTAAATTATTAAATTATAACTGTTTAATTTTAAAGCTTTGATAGTAAAAAAATGAAAGTTTTATCTTGCATTTTATTTAATGTGCTGGTAATTATGCTGACTGCGATGCCATCAGCATGAAGCTTCTTCTTTTGCTGAACACATATTGTTAATTGCTGGGTCACAATGAATGAGCCTAATGAAAACTGATATCGTGATATTTGAGTCTTTAATGTACACATAAAAAAGTTAATCAACATGATGAAAAATCAAACCCTGGCATAAAATGACAATGTAATGTTTTAACTTTCAATCACAAATGTAAACTAAAACAGACATAAAGACTATATCTTATAACAACCACTAAAAAGTTAAAATACAAAGCAACATTGCTAATTTTTTAAAATTAGTATAATTTACCAATACTTTTTTTTTTTTTTTTTAATGGTAATTTAGCTAACACAATGTAGAAATAACTAGGGGAAACCATTACCACAATCTCCTCCAATTAACTTTGCATACCAACTATCCAACAATATTTATATCATGATCCTTACTAACACTTTACTAACAGATGATTTTTTAAAAATATGACAAAAAATATGTGGAACACTTTATGGAGATATAGTTTAAAAATACTTCATCGAAAATACAAAAGACATTACAAGATATCTAAGTAGAGCAGAGACGAATAACTTTGTTGGTCACAATGAGGAAGTCCTCATCCTGCAGCTCACGCAAAGCATCATCAAACATTTCCTTGGTAATAGGCTGAGGAAAAGATATATATAATCACCAAATAAGTAATTAGCTATGAGAAAATTATTTGGTCCTTGGGACTGCAAAAGGTAAAATAGTCATGACACATAAGCACTTAAAAAGAATTGTTACCCGGTAAAAAAAAAAAAAATTGGTTTACCTATCATTACCAATCTTTTTCCTTCTAATCATTTGTGATTTAGATATGTGAGTAGAAGAATTTTAATTGAAATGAATTTTGTTCAATGAAAAATTTGCATTAAAAACAAACATTTAAACATGGGTCTCAAACTCATGGGCCATTTGCGACCTGCAAGATATTTTGCTGCCCGATACCTGACAGCAAAGTTTAGTGTTAATGCGGCCTGCACAATTTCTCCATTTTCATATCTATAAC
Organism: Omphiscola glabra; assembly: GCA_964017045.1. Classification (NCBI taxonomy): domain Eukaryota; kingdom Metazoa; phylum Mollusca; class Gastropoda; family Lymnaeidae; genus Omphiscola; species Omphiscola glabra. The sequence goes on from OZ024800.1 coordinate 11,505,659, forward strand.
TATAATGTGACCCTCAGTGACAGTTTCAGTCAAATCTCGCTCTCAATTCTGATTTTTATTATGTTTGTATATTTTTGGACATTGATTATAATGGTAAAAACATTTTAAAATATGGCTAAAAGTTTTTTTACTTTATAGCATTTTATAAGACAAATATGGTGAAAGCGTAGTCTTGAGAAAACATGTTTCGAATATTGTACATACAAATATAAAAATTTTAAAAAGTCACTTACTGTGTAATGCACAACCATAATTGTGTAAATCGAAGCAATATGACACAGTATCAAAGACTCCCTAATAAAGTTGCAGCTACTGTGTACCAGTGATGAATAAGGGAAATTTTCCAAGGCTGTCAGCTTGGTCACTTTCAAAATAGGGTTATTCAAAAAGGCCTATTCAACAATAAGGAGCACAGGTTTGCAGACTTCAAAACACACAAAGCCACTTTTCACCGACCCTTTTTCCTTCAATGTGGAAGATCCCCACTCCCCCCCTTTTTTTCCCCTGCTTCAAATGGAGCTGATTGATCTTCAGTGCAGTTCTGAATTCAAGGCTGAGTTCTGGGAGGTGAAGCAAAAAACAGACAAGCTTGGATAATTTATGAGAGAATTGCCCACCACCTTCCCTGAGATTTCCAGGTTGTTCAAGTAGACCATGTGCCTTTTTGGGAGCATCTGTCTGTGTGGAAAGCTCTTTTCCACTAAGAACTTTAACAATTCAAAGTTCAGGGCCAAACTTACTGCTGAGCATCTTCAAGCTATACTGAGGTTATCAGTTGCTTTCTCACTCAAGCCAAATGTTGCTGAGCTGCGTAAGAAAAAGCGCTGCCAGGTCTCTGGCAACAACGAGTAGGAGGAAGTAAGTGGAGCCTAGTTCTTGAGAACCCTTAAAGTTTTTATTTGTTATTAATGAAGGTTGAGCAGAACATAACAGTTGCACTTTATCGAATTTGTAATCTCATTTTTTGTGAAATACTTGATGTGGCATGGTCTCACTCAGAGTCTACCTCCTATGGCCCAGTCTCACTCAGAGTCTACCTCCTTCGGCCCAGTGTCACTCAGAGTCTACCTCCTACACCCCCCCCACCCCCCGCCCCGGGTAATTTGAGTTTGAGACCCCTGATTTAAAACCTGGAAATGAACTTACAAAATCTGATGTCTCCCTGAAGTCTTCATAGAGCTTCTGATGTTTAAGTGTTGGCACTTTGCCCTTGGACTGAATCATTTTCTTCAAGGCTGCAGCCACTTCAGCCTTTCTCTTCCGGGCAGCTCCACTCATGCCAGTGGTCAGAATTGTAATATCTATCTTTCCAGTGGCAGGATCAACTGCAGCTTGTTTCAATGCTTCCTTGTACAATCTATATAGAAAACCACAAATCACTGCCTACTTTATGAATTCTGTAGTTGAAAATTGCACATTTAAATTTGAGTAAATATTTGCTTTGCATAACTTTAAAAAAAATTAAAAAATGAGGAAAACTATATATATCACAATAGGGATCAAAGAATAGGGATCAAAGAATAGGGATCAAAGATGTTTCTTTGATCAAATCTTATATATTGTGCTGGGATGATATGACGCTACCCACCACAAGCAATATTTACCTTCTTGCCTCTTCAACATCAGCCACCTCAACAGTTTCAGACAGCCTCATTCTGGCGTGAGCTTCTGCTAATCTTATCAATGACTCCAACTGCCTTGGGTAAGCAGATACTTGTCCCCTTGAACTACCCACTTTGCGCATTTCAACATATGCTTGGATGAATGCCTGTCCAGCCTCCTCTCCAATCTTGGGGTGTACAAAAGCTTTGGCATATGTAAGATAATCCTTCAAAATGGTCATATCCTGTAAAAACAATCATAATCATAAAGGCAAGTAATGTCTACTGGTATTAAACATTATTTTTTGTCAATATAAAACTCAATAAATAGTCTCACATACAAACTCAACGAAAACAAACTTTACCTCACAAGAGATTAATACTTTTTAAACTCCACAAATATTATAATAATGTGTATATTTCCAACACCTTCCATATGTATTGCATAGTGAATTCCATGGCTGCTTCATTCTGTACCAGAAACAATTTGAATATGTTGCTGAATGGCAAAAAATTAGCAGGTCATGCTCAGCTGGTCTTTGTGAAATTGTGGATTATTGAAGGGCGCCTACTTCCTGAATTGCTGGGCAGTGAAAGAGGAGACCTGGTGCTGTCTCATTTGGATGTTGGCAGAGAGGGCAATTTGGTGTTCTGTCTGATTTTATACAGATGACGTTTTGAGTTTTGATGTGTGCCTATGTGCAGGCCAAAGATTACGAGTTCTTCTTGTCTCTGAAGGAAATTTGATGGGTATTTGGGATTTTGGCCAGATCAGTCACCCTGATGAGCCAGTCCATTATTTTCTGTTAACTCAGATAATTCTTCATTTGTGTTAAATGATGGTATGTTCCCTGCTTTGCTTGTGTCTCTGCTCTTTTACTTCCCTGTACATTGCTGTGTCCTGGAATCCACTGTAAGGTCGTTAGACTACAGTTTTCAAGAATGTAGTAAATTCCCAAAAGTAGTATGTACTGATGTTCTAAGGCCATGGTCTTCAAAAGCCTGTAGATTCAATTTGAAATATGTAATCAGCGAAAAAGATAAAATGACTTTTTTTATTTTGGTGGGGTAAGCAGTTGTTGTGCCCACACAGGTGCATTCAGAAGTATCCAGAAGTGCGATAGACAAGGAAGCATATCGTGTGTCCAGGTAGCCTCTTGCCCTGAGAAGCTTTTTATTCAGCATCACAACTAATGATCCCTGTATGTTCAATTAAGTAAGATTTCTGTGTCATCACCCCACCCCCGCTTTTTTTAAAAAGTATTTGCAAACAAGATCATAACAACAAATTAAAGAATTGTTACCAAATTTTCTTCCTCCTCTGCTTGTTTACTTCTAAAATAAAGAGAAACTAAATGTCCAGCAAGTCTGCGATCAAAAAGCTCATCTTGAGGATCAAGAATAAGGAAGATAAGGTCAAATCTGGAAAAATAAAATATTTTAAATTTAATAATAGAACTCTTTTCATTCCTCTTCTACAGAGAGCGTACTTTAATGAATGTGAGTTGTTTTTGCTTTTGATAATAAAATTTTGTCTTTTATAAGCATTCTATAGACTAGCTTTTATTGTACAATTTAGAAGAAAAATATATAAAAAATTAAATGAAAAGATTTTTAAAATAATTTTGAAGGCTTTTTGCGAGTTAAAGATTCATGCGACATGCAAAAACAAAATTCGCCTTCTTAGGCAAATTTGTGTGAGACGCTTGATGTGGCAGCGATGAATCAATGATGATTACTGATGAAAATATTGATAAAATTTTAGCTGAATCTTCCGGGGAAGATAGTTGGGAACCTGAATCAAATGATTCTGATTTTAATGAGAATCTTCTTTGCAGCCCATATAGTTGTTAATACTGGAAGGTTAGTAAAATAAAAAAGTCACACTTATTTCAAATAATATGACAGCAAATGGATTTTCTTTTGTGAACAGAACCAAAACTGTGTATTTAGGTAATTAATGGTGAGAAAACCAACTATTGTCTAATCAGATTTTGAAATCATACAATTCATTCATGTGTGGTGTTGACCAGTTGATAAATGTACACCCATAAGTAAAGAGAACAGTACGGGACAAACGCTTTTTTTTTCTTCAATTTTGTTGATATTGCCAGCTATAATCTCTTCAAGATTGATGACAAGAAATTTTGACATAGTAGATAAACTAAAGCTACCTAACATTTAACGCTCAATTTACTTCACAGAGGAATTTATTTGATCATTAGGTGAAGTACTACAACTGATGATTTTCCTGGAACCTCAAATGCAATTAACAGAAAAAACAATAAAATACAACACATAGTCCCTGAATGTACAAATTTAAAAAGAATTGAACAGTGTGCTATAAAGTACGAAATACTATAAAGAAGTATTTTTAAATCCAAAATCAAAAGTAGCTCATTTTACCTTTGTTTAAATTTTTACAAAAACAAAGAAAGTGAGTACTGGCAGCATGAAATTAAATTGTCTACTATATTTTGTAATGCATAAATAACTTTTAAAGGGTAAAGTAGTAACCTGTAATTTTTGTGAATATTTTGTGGAAAGGTAGTGAATTTTTAATTTGTAAAAAATTATTTCCCCCCTTTTAGACACATTTTAAAAAATATTTATTTTTATTAAATCATTGCAGGTAGTTTTTTTTTCTTCCTTCTTTGAACCTTATCATCAAAAACAATTTATTACACATTTTCATTAAAAATATTAACCATTATTTTTGTTCTTTTTAAAAATTATGTTTTCAAACAAACATTTTTAGAAGCCTCATGCATTTCCACACAAATATATATAACATCATTAACTTAAGAAATGGATTCTAAAAGTTATTGTCTCTTCTGTAAGGTCACTAGAAAGACATGAAAAATTCAAGGACTGTAAAGAGTTAAAAAACAACAACATATATCCTAGTGATATTAAAAAGGATCTATTTAAATTTAAATGATTATTAAAAAAAAAATTGTAGCAAATCAAGTGAAATGACAAAATAAATTTTACCTAGAGAGAAGGGTATGAGGGAGCTGGATATTTTCTGTGATGGTTCTGTTTTTATTCCACTGAGATTCAACTGGATTGGCTGCCGCCAAAATGGATGTGCGCGCATTCAAAGAACAGATAATACCAGCCTTGGCGATGGACAATGTTTGTTGTTCCTGAAGTTTTGCAATACAAGTAATAACTATAAGCAAGTCTAAAAAACACTTATAGGCTGATTATGTGTATGAATTTTTTAAAATCCACACAATACTATGACAATGACAGGTGTTAATTCTCTCTCAACGTGAATTTTTAAATACACGTACATTTTAACTTTTAAAAAATAAATTATAAAGGTATTTATGTTTGAAAGCTTATTTGTTTCTTTAGAACAATTTTATCTCTTCAATTATTTTCATTTGAATTTTGACATGAAATACAACTGGACATTTTCAAATTATATAATTTCTTCATTATTTATTTTTTCAAAACTTAACATTTAAAATAAACATATGCTCAAAAACAGAAATATGAAATAATGCAAAATTAATGCATTACATGATATAAGCAAGTACTTGTAAAACATTTTTCATACATAGTATAGCTTCAAGGATGGGAAATTTTATGTAAGGCTCACACTATTAATTTTTTGCCTATGCCTCCAGTACAGAATGTTTTTGACTTAGGTAAAACCTAAAATGTCCCTTTTCACAAAAGTTGCTGTAAGATTTTAAGAGTGCCTTTTTTTTAACAGTTTCATTTAGAAACTTATAATCAGCTACAAATGAACATACCATAACTTCATGAAGTACAGATCTGGTGCTGTCATTCATCTTATCAAACTCATCAATACAACATACACCATTGTCACTCAGTACCAACGCTCCTCTGCAGAAAGAAAAATATCAATGTTAAGTGGGTGGTTGGAAAAAAACTTTACACACACAAAAGTAATCAAACTTATGGATAAATCTAGTATTGCAAAGTAATAAATATGCCTTTAAGAGTCACTCACGTTTGTAGTACCAACTGCCTCGTTTCAGGATCCTTAGTGACATAGGCTGTAAGACCAACAGCACTGGAACCTTTTCCTGATGTGTACTGGCCACGGGGCACCAGATGATGAACATACTGCAGGAGCTGAGACTTACTTGTACCAGGATCACCACAAAGAAGAATATTTAACTCTGCCCTGCACAAGTTAATAAAATAAAAGCTATTAAAATTTAAAAAGTTAACTATAGTTTAACACCAATAAATTTACGATAAATCAAACCATCCAATGTACAAATTTTCTATGCAGTATACACATTGATTGAAAAAATATATTATTTATACCAATTTGTTCTATGCAGATATGTTAAAATTTGATACTTATTTGAAAACAAAAAAGAAGGGAACAAAAAATTACCTGAATTTTCCCCTGCCAGTATTTGTAAAGTCCTTTCGGTTTCCTCCAAACATCTGAAGTAATATTCCTTTCTTGATATCCTCATTCTCATAAATGCTTGGTGCTGGGATATATAAAATTATTAAAACTTTTAAAGCTCAAATACTAAACAAGAAAAAAACAAAAAAACAACTGTCAGTGATATTAAAAAATTGAGCTCTGGTACCCTAAGTTCTTACACTGAAGAAAAAACTTACCAATAGCTCTGGCTAGTCTTTCATAGATGTCTGACTTTTTGGACAGATTTTTCACAATTTCAATTCTCTCTTCACTCATGTGTACAGTTTTCCTGCAATAAATTAAAAAATTATGTAACTATTGGTCTTCTTGTCCTTCACAACCGTGTGTATGACAGTTTTCATATACCCTTTAGTCTTATGCACTTAAAATTATGATTCATAAAAATATACTTTTTAAGGATATCCTAAAAGCCCACTTTTTAAAATGTTTAACTATTATTAGAGCTAAATTTTATTTATTGTGGTTTTTATAAACACGTCTGTGCATAATGCTAAAAGATCCCAAATAATTTCAAATGAGATCAGGAAATACAAATAAGAAAATGGAGTGAATTCAACATGCACTGAGGACACTATTACTAATATCAAATATTACTTGAATCCCCATCACAAAATCAACAAGAGAAGTTGATGTGAGAAAAACTATTGAACACATGGATTGATAGAAACAATAAAAAATAGCTGGAAAGATTAGCTCAGGACTGAGGTTAATGGAAAGAATATTTTATTTACAATTGATAGAAACTAAAGCAATAAAAAGGGAATAGAAGAATTCTAATATTTAATATTTATAAATTATACATTGCAGTGGGTTTTTTTTTTTGGTTTTGGACTGCAACATATAGCTTACAAGAATACTTTATGATGCATTTCATTTTTGCAAAATCACCAATTTCATATTCATAAATTCCTTTTTTTTTAGTGAAAAGTGTTTTTTTTAAAGGAATTTAGATCCAAGGTTATACTTAAAAGATGATAATGATACACTCATTCAACATGCTTACCCATCTTCTGCTTCCTCTGTAAGTCTTTTTGCATCCAACTTTCTGAAGTGGACAACATCAACATGGGTCTTGTACACAGATTTAACATTACGCTGTCTGGGGTTCACACGCAGGGGAACAGCCCTGAATATTCCAGTTACTGTCACTCGATCACCAGGCTGAACACGGTCCACCAAGTCATTATGGGCATAAATTATGATTGTATGTGGTGTCTGGCCAGGTGGCATGTCCTCTAAGTAAAAAAAAAAAAAAGTTAATAATTTTTTTGTTCCTTACACACTAAAAAGGAAGCTGGTTTCAAGTGTGTGGAAGCGTGAGTGTGTGTGTTTGGAAACGAAGTCTTATTCTAGCAGTTTAAAATAATACATTTTTAACTTCAAAAGTATCATAATACTTAAAAGTTAAGTTCATTACCAGGAGACTCCTGCATTTTGATCATTTGCTTATCAGAAAACTGTGATCTGTTGTGGATCATCTGGTAGGAGAATTTAGTATTACAATGAGTGCACAGTGTAGGCTCAGCAATTCGACCACGATCAATCTCCACCGTAGTAGTATTTTGACAAACGTGACACTGGAAGAAAGCTTCTCTCATTTCTGGTATGATAGAAGATGTCCTGATCACCATGCCACTGATAGTAATGAGCTGGTCAATATCTGATTAGAAAATCCAATTACAAAACTTAGATCCCATAATATGCTTACATCTTAAAAGTAATGCAAGAAATCCATCACATAATTAAAATGAATTAGAGAGAGATTGAAAATTTCATAGCTCTATATTTAATTGCAGCCATAACATCAGCAATCACACATTTACAGAGTTTTTTTAAAATTTAAACTAGAAAAAATATATTTAAAAAAATTTCTCTTAGTTCTCTATTAAAGAGAAATGAATAATGCTTATTTACATTTTAAGGGAATGGTTTTTGACTTGATCAGTGTTTTAAGATTCTTTAAAATTCCAGCTTTTTCAATAAATTCAAATCATAATTACTATCACACCTTGAAGCATTGTCTAATTTTAGATTTTTTAAAAGCCAAACTAAAACCATAAAAATTAGAGGGTCCAAAATTCTTCAAAGATGGCAATAAATATTTTCGTCTAGTAGAACTTGCACATTATTTGGTGTTAATGAAAACATACCTTCAGGATTGAGAGCTCTCATGTTTTTTGTGTGTTCAGCATTGTAAGGTCGCACTTGAATTTGGTGCTCTAGTGTTGCATTTGGAAAGCGCTCAAAGAACATTTCATTGATTGCCATATCAAAAGTAGGAATGACTTCTTGAGGGTAACTGAGTAGCTGACGGTAAAGGTCTGCATCAAATTCTCGAAGGTGTGAGCAGTTCACATTAAGGAAGGGCTCACCTATAATATTTATCTGCAGACATCAGCAATAAATTATAATGTAAAATTAATTTGAATCAAATTTTAATATCCCATACTTTATCATCAAGGTTTCAAAATTAACTAATTGCATTCATACTGCACATGAATAATTAAACCCAATTTTTAAAAGAAGATTCTAGATAAGAACCACCTAAACAATGATGGTGCTAATATTTTATACAGTTCATGGAAAGGTGAAATACTCCAGTTAGCAGAAAACCATTTTGTTAATAAAATACTATTTAGTCACAACAGTCCTTAATATATTACAAAATTGAAAGGATAATAGAGGAGGGGGGGTGTGGGGCTGTTTTCCATAAAAAAGAGCAAAACATTTACCTCGTCCATCCTCTGTAGATAATATGGCCCATTTATATCCATTCCATCAAAGCGTTCATCATCAGCCATACTTTTGTCGACATATCTGGTTATGAAGCTTCTGAACTTTTCTTTACAGTGGCTGACCACAACATCTGTTCCCCAAATAACAAGCTGTGGTCCTGTAGGGTTTACATCACTGGCTGCTTCACTGCGATCAGTTTCCTACCATTATATAAGCAAATAATATAGTGAGATGAGTGGACTCAACTAATTCTTTAATTTAAAAAAAGTTTAATACATCTATAATAAAAGCATCACTTATATTTCAGTAATGAAAGCGTATATTAAAAAATGGCAAGTGAGGATTTTTGACATTTATTTTTCCCAAATAATAAACATCTAAAGTGACACTTGACTAAAAATATTTGAAATGATAACTTACTGATGGGGGATCAGTTCCGCCAACTGTCACTTGTCTCAGTTTTCTGTCACTTCGAACATCGGGTCGGTGTCTAATGGGAGTTGCACCAGGAGCTGGTGTGCTGCCTGCAACACTGTGAGATCCTGGTGTACCATAGTTGAGTGGTGAGCTAAGATCAATCTCACTTGTTGGTACTGAGAATTTCAAAAATATATATCTTTAAACTATCACCCTCTAAGTTTTGATATTATCATTCTAAGCAATAAACAATTTTTCTTATTTAGCACAGAAGACTAACTATCAATTTTACCGGTTATAAAAAAAAAATTAAAGTAAAACGAGACATTTTGAAATAAATATACAAGTGAAACAAAAACTTGTGAAATTTTTTAAATACTAAACAAAATTCTATGTTAGTATAAGAATAAATGATAATGTAAGTGAACAATTAAGATAATTTTAGAAAAGTGCCATTAATACATTATGTACACAAAAAGTCATATTTTCATAACCGTCCTCACCTTCATGCACCCGTACATTATGAACACTCAACACCCCCCTCCCCCCCAAAATTCAGCATATTATTTACTGAATCACCACAAAATCTAATATGTTATGCACTCCTAGAAATAATGGTGAATGATATACTAACATCCTCTTGGGCTTGTAACAAAAGAATCATCAGCTTCAGGAGCTCCATCTGCTAATGAAGAAGAATCTAATGGTCCAATCTCAACAGGAGATGATGCATCAACTCTGCGTCGCTGGGGAGGTGGAGATGAGAACTCACTCCCTTCTCTTTTGGACTTTCTTGCACTCGATCTAGTTGCTAAAAAACAATACAGAAATGTTAACAATGATTTGATCAATTAAAAGTTTAAAATGGCATGTTTGAACATTAGGGTCTGAGTAGTTCTTTATTGTTTTGCAAAAGAGAAATTTGCAGAAGATTTGATTAATCTCAGTCAAATAAGTGTACAAAGCAATTAGGAATCTGTTTTAAATTATAAAAATCTTAACTATGATATCCAAGAACAAGCTGCAACTGTCACAAAAATGCTGAGCAAATAGACTTAAATAATTTATGGTGACCTCATTAAATAGCCTCATACTTCCTTTTAACAGAAGGGATTGGCCAAGAACAATTAGCAAAAAAGTGAAGGTTGTTTTACTTTGTTGACAGTTATAATTAGGTCCTGCAATACCCCCCCCCCCCTTTTTTCGACATTTCCCCCCCTTTCTCCCTTTGGTGTAATTAGATCAATTAATTTACTAGTTTTAAATATACTCTTAAAACAATACTTTTAATTATCTCAAAATTGTTTCAAATAATTTAGATTGTATAATTAGACGAAAAAATCCAAACCACAAACCAGGAAGCAGCTAATGTAGGCCTATTTTTTAAAATAATTTCGTTATGAAAATTGAAATGTAACTTACGTGTCGATGTTGAGGATCTTGATGACCTTCTAGTAGCTGGAAAATAAATAAAAGTAGTATAAAACAAAACTGTTGTCGATTAACATACTATTTCTAGATTTATGGGTTTCTCCATCTAGGCCTAAAATAAATATCAAAATACTGTGATTAAAAGTATTTAAATGCTAACAAATAACTTAACAACAGTGACAGTATTGTTTGTATACAACTATGTCTGAATTTCATAAATTAGCATTTTTAATATATATCACCATCTAAATCTTACGAGTTTGAGCATCTTTGCCATCAGGGGTGTTTTCAACTTCAGTCTCAGATGGTCTACCTCTCTTGCTCCTTCTGCTTGGAGTAGATGGTTCTGATGGAGGTTGTGACGACATTTTTAAATCTTAAGTCTGCAAAAACTTCTGTCAGCACAGCTTTGTAGTTACTTAGACTACTTAGAGCAGTTGAGAGCTACCTGAAAAATAGCATACTTAATATAAATGATGGATCTGGAGTGTGAGGGTTTTACAGAAGTCAAATCAAAACCACATGACTGATCTTGACTAGAACAGTGTCATTGAAGTACTAAATAGGGTATCTCCAACAAGGAGATTTCAGGGCAGAGTGAGGAGAATGGCACACATTTCAATGCAGAAATCAAAGCTACACCTATGGCTCTGGAACAAGTGTGCCGCAAATTAGCTAGAAGAAAACCACTTACGACACTTACGTCCATCATAGTATTTACTGACTCACAGCTGACATTGGAATCTGTGAGAAGGGGGTCAATAGACGCAAAAATGCTTAATACAATAATAGACGTAATAATATAATACATAAATCAAATAGAGGCAGAGTGGTCCTACAATGGATCCCTAGACATTCATGGGGGATTACCCGAAATTTAAAGAGTTGACTAGAAAGGCAAGGGATGAAGAAAGCTTTATACTGGTTCCTCCAGGATAAGCAAAATCCTGGGAAATTTAATGAGAAACCCTGAAACCCTCTCAGTTACAGTAGGCCTACACAGGGCCTGTACTTAGCGTGATCATCACACAGGCGCCCACGGTTTCTTTCAGCCATCTCTCCAGGGAGGGGGGGGACAATGACAGGGTAAGTCAAGTTCCCCCGGAGCAAAATGTGTACAACAATATAATGATTATATTTTTTTTTAAACCACTAAATTGTCATTTAAACAGAAGTGTTTGGTGCCTTTAGCCGATTACAACTAGTGGAATCTATGAAACATCGCAACGCTGGATATATTTGATAGTATATATATAAGGCTATATAACAGCAGAACTTGAAAGGAAAATAAAGGCGATGGAGATGAGATGTTACAGAGGCATTCTTGGCATCTGCTATAGAGACCACATCACCAATGAGCAAATAAAAGAAAGGATACGTCAGGCAATTGGGCAATACGATGACCTCCTGACGTCTGTTAAAAAGCGCAAACTTGAGTAGTATGGCCACGTGACCAGAAAACAAGGGCTCGCCAAAGAGATCTTGCAGGGCACTACTAGAGGAGGGAGAAGAAGAGGAAGACAAAGAAAAAGATGGGAAGATAATATCAAAGAATGGAATGGATTACAACTAGGCGATGCTATGCGTAGGGCAGAAGACCGAGAGGAATGGAGAAGAATAGTGTACATGTCATCTGTGGCGCCCCAACGGTCGAAGGACTACGGGACCTGATGATGATGATGATATAAGGCTAATCTGAATCTTGTTAAAGACGTACTGTATTCGATTATAAATATCGTACTGGCCGCTCCTGATTATAAGCCGAAGACTTACTTCCTGTTGTTTGCACTTATCTGTAGTCATTTATTTTTTGCAACTTCACACACTACACACTACATTGGCTAATTCTAGACCAAGTCACTAACCTACTACTAAACTACTACAGTACAGTACTGAACTAACTTTAAGTACACTCAGACTCTATGTACTGTGTTAATTCAGTCCTACATTGAAATTGAATCATTAATTACTTTGTACAGTAGTGTACGTAATGCCCAGCCCAATGCCAATGGACAACAAAAAAAAAACCCGGAGGATCACAAATGTCGATTGCAATTTTGGGTTAATTCGGATAGATCCTACCGCGTTTTTTTACCACCGCTGCTATCTTGAACTTGGTTGCCTGAACCCGAAATTTATCCCTAAACCTAACCTGAACCCTAAATCTAACCTGAACCCTAAATCTATCCCTAAACCTAACCCGAACCCTGAATCTATCCCTTAACCTAACCTGAACCCTAAATATATCCCTAAACCTTATGATGAGGTACGATCTATCTGAATTATCCCAATTTGGAAGAGAGAGTTGGGGCAGGTTTGGTTTTTTTGTTGTTTTTTTTGGTTAGGACTGTGAGCAAGTGAAATGAATACACAACTTAAGTAAAAGAACATGGTTTTTCCGAACATTTATCTCATATCTCAATAATTAACAATGCATTAAAAAACAAACCAGTTTTAAATAATTATAGAAAAACCAACCGAAAAGGTACTCTTTTTGTACTGTAGTAATAATCCAATACAATTTACAATATAGAAATAGCTTTTCCCGCGAAATTGGCTAAAAATGTCATTTGATCACGTGACCAAAAGAAAACGGAAAGTCGGAAAACTAAATAAATATTCTTAGCTAACAAAGTCTTTCTCTGTTATAGCAATGAAATAGAAAAATTAAAAAATATATGAGAATATATGTTGTAAGCTCACAATTTAAAGTAATTCAGTAAAAATCTTTTACGACAATACAAGCATGCCACTTTGCATGCATAGTTGGTTTTCTTGATGAACAAATATATGGACATTTTGTTCTCAATACTTAAATTTTATTGGAGCCCGTATATAAAAGACTAAAACATATACGAGGAAAACAGATGTTTAAATGATTACTAATAATGATTAAAAATGATAAATGTCAACTCTGAATAGTTAAAAATTCAGAAACATTGTCTGATGAATCATTTTTCTTTTACACCATAATAATCAAAAGCTTTTGTTTATCTTTTATGCTTCAAGTTATTTAAGTGCATTTCTCAATATATTTACAAATTCCGCAACATTTTAAAACTTTAATTAAAGTTTCTTATTTGGGGTGGTGTTTTTTAAAAACTTTTAGTTTAAACCAAAAAGAAATTTAGTGTTGCTTGTATTAGTTTTTTTGTTTTTTTTTACTCAATGCTTTAAAAATACAATGGTCCTGGCATCCTCATTCTTTCCGGTGTAGGAAATGACGTATAAGTAAAACATGGCTGTCAATTCCGGTTTCACTTTCACATAAATATTTGTGAAGATTGCTGCCCTTGTCTTGTCTCTGCCGACCTGCGTGCTAATAATCATATTTAAAAATATATTTATGAGACATTAACTACTGGAATGAAATTTTAGCTGCCGTTTATAATGACATCAGTTTTTAGGCATCACAACTATCGTTTACAAGCTGTGGCACCATTCTCCAGTAAATGTCGAATTAATCTTAATAAGAAACAAACCAAAATCATAACGTCATCGAAGCTTGCTGGTGTGCACTCGAAAAAACAGATCAGTCCAGATGATAAAATTTTACCGATCAAATCAAGCAAACCCTATTTTGTCCCTCATATACATGAAAATTTAGCTTTCATTTCTAATAAGAATACTGCGATGAATGTCATAGGCCTGGCCAAGGCCAAACCATATTGCACAAAATTCATTCATCAACAAAGGACCCAGTGGCTCTACAGTTCATTGCTAAAAAATCAAATCCTAGAATTCTGCTTGGGAACTAATTACCATGGAATGTTTTTTTCTCAGAGATGCTTTTCATCCACTAGTGGCACTACATATGATGATAGTTCAAATGGCAATAATCCTGAAAAAGGCTCTGATTCTTTACAAAAGCTTCCACGAAGATTATTAAAAAGATTAGAGAAAAAAGGAATTTCAGAAACTCAGTTTTTATCAAAATTGAATAGCTCATCACATGATGAGAGTTCTGCAACTGCACAGAAAGCATTCACTGGTAGTAAGGAAGACCTTGAGGAGTTACTGAAAAATATGTCTACTGAGCCAAAATATTTATCAGAAACTGATAGTTTTCCTTCTGATATGAAGAGATACAAGCAATGGAAAAAACAAGAATTTGATTCCTCCTCAAAGCCAATGGTTGCACCATCCTTGACATCCGTTGTACTTTTTCCAGGTCAAGGTAGTCAGTTTGTTGGCATGGGTAAAAAATTATTACATTTCCCAGGAGTCAATGATCTTTATGATGAAGCAAGTTCAATTTTGGGTTATGATCTTCTCAGTTTGTGCTTAAGAGGCCCTAAATCTGAACTTGATAAAACTGTGCATTGCCAACCTGCTGTCATGATAACATCTTTGGGGGCCATTGAAAAGTTTAGAGAGGAGCATCCTCAGGTAAAGGTATAACTTTTAGTAATGTAATTATACTTTTAGAGCTTCGCATGAAAATAAAGGTTTAAATTATTGATGTAAATTTTAAATCAAGAACATGTAACTGTCCAAGCTCCATTGTTATTGACAGTTAACAGCAGGCCCCCATCCAGGTATAAAAAGAAAAAGCAATGCTAAAGCTGACCTTAATTAGTATTAATTACTAAACTAGCTCTTTAAGTAAGTGGTATTAAATACAGTGGAACCTCTCATAACGAGCATAATTCATTCCAGAATCTTAATCGTTAAGCGAAACACTCGTTAAACGAAACAATATTTCCCATACAAATCAATGTAAAATATGATAATTCGTTCCATGCTGAAAAAATAATAATTTTAAAAAAAAATTTATTAACATAATTGTTAAGGAGTGTAACAACTTGGAATACAATTTAGATTTGAAACAAAAAACTTAAATAAAAATATGAATTTATGACAAATAATTAATCCTTTTTAACTAGAAAACTGTCTAAACACATTTGTTCTTGCCGACGCTTCAAAATTTGACGAAAATGTGTCACAGCATTATCATTGAATAAATTTGTAGCACGAATAGCCACCTCCTTATTAGGGTGATGCTTCTCAATGTACGATGCAACAGTTTCCCATGATTTCAGCATTTCTCTTATTGCGCTAGGAGATTGTTGCTCTGCTACTTCCTACTCCATTAATGAGCTCTCCTCCATAACTTTTTGCTGTGAAACACGATGCAACTCCATAAGCTCTTCGGTGGTCAACTCTTGTCTGTGCTCTTTCACAAGCTCTTCAATATCGTTGCACAGGCTATTACACTTTGCACATTAAAAAATTACAAATACTGTCTGAATACAAAATTTGTAAAAACACGTGATCACACACGAAAACAATCCGCTAACAGACTGAGTGCTAAACAGATGTTATACAAAATGTTGCTCGTTAAGGGAGCAACTTCTTCACATTTTTTTTGCTCATTATGCGAATTACTCGTTATGAGAGGTTCCACTGTATATTAAAAATTATAGTCATATCTACAATTATCTCTTGGTTTTTAAACTTATGCTTCAGGCTGTGGAAAATTGTGTGGCTACTGCAGGTTTCAGTGTAGGAGAGTTTGCTGCTCTTGTATTTTCTGGGGTGTTGTCATTTCCAGATGGTAAGTTCAGTCATGTGAAGTAGGAAGCAAGTAGGTGGAAAATTATCACCATATTACCGGTACATCATTCTTAAGCCCATTTATTTATAAGTACCCACCCTTTCCCCCAGTTTTGTCAGAGAAAAGCCTGAAAAGTGTACAGAACGTTTATAAGCAGACCCCATAAAACATTTGGCTGATGTAAGCAAACAGTACTAAGGAAACACTTTTTAAAAAATAAAATCCAGACTTAAAAAATTATTGTGTTTGTAAAGGATTAAAAATTAATAAACATACAGTATGATGTATCAGAAAGGTACTCAATTTGCTTGTCTACTGACACTGAACATTTCCAAAAATATATAACTGCCTGAAAATTTCAGAATAATATTGGCTTTAGTTAGAATGATTATAGGCAAGACTCGCACAAGTATGACACTTCTTTTGTAACGAATGTGAATTTGTCATACTAAATGTTAGTACCCTCCTTGTACAGCAACTGGCCTCCTTTTTTAAAAATATTAATATATTTTTATTTTAGATGTTTTCTTTAATTTGTTATATAAAATCTAGTGACACATTGTCTTTTTTTTTTTTTGGGTATAAACACTGGCATTTGGATCATCATGCTTAAAAGAAATTTGCAAAACCGATTAAGAAAAAAATTGTGTTGAAAAAAATGGTTATTTTTAAAGTTTATTTCTTAACAATTTAAGTCGATCTATAGACTTTGTATTATTCTTTTCATATCCCAGCTGTCAAACTTGTGAAAGTTAGAGCAGAAGCCATGCAGAAAGCATCAGAAACTGTTGGAAGTGGGATGCTCACAGTATTTTTGGCTCATGATTCAGATCTGAAAGCAGCTATAAGGACAGCAAAAGAGTACTGCCAGGAGAGGCGGGGGATTGAAGATCCAGTGTGTGTTGTGGCAAACTATCTGTTTCCTGAGTGTAAAGTCTTAGCAGGTCATGAAGAGGTAGTTAAATACTTCTCTACATTTTAATTTTGATCCATGAACTCTTTATAAATGTCAGCCTGTAATGAAAAGTTGAATATGAATTGATTACATAATTCATGTTTATCAATTTATAATAAAAGAATTACTTAAGTCACTTAAACGTATTAATAATTTGTAAGCTGTGTCTAATTATCTATATATAATATATACAATATCGCCATGTACACAGTACATAACTCGATACTTCGAGTATTCATAATAAGATCCTATACAAAAATTACATTTAAAATGCTTTTGACAACAATCCCACTGTAAATACATATGCTGTTGACACCATTCTTATGGTAGTATCAGGGCGTAAATGAAAACAAAAGTAACAATACATCAAATAACTTTATAAATACAGTATTTATTCTTTATCCAATTATCTTAAACTTATTCATAAACCAAAATCATAAAATCTTTTCGCATAATTACTGAAGGATTTTCACGGAAATGATATAAAATAAAACTTAATGGCATAATTTATATTTACCTTGGTTAACTCGCCTTAAAAATATGTTTATTTTCTTTTGTGTATTTCATTAACAATTTTTTAATGTATAATATTTGAAATCTAAATAAAGCTGCACGAAAAATTCAACTTGTGCTTTTATTTTTACAGGCCCTTGAATTCGTTTCAACAAATGCCAAGGAATTCAATATTTTAAGAACAAAGCGTCTGCCCGTTAGTGGAGCTTTTCATACAAAACTCATGGAATCTGCTGTACAGCCATTGCAAAGGGCTTTAGCTGGGATTAAAGTGGGAAGTCCAAAGGTAACTTTAACTCGTGTATGAGTATGCCTTTTGAATAACAACTCATCTTGATTACATTGTCTGCCTCTCACCCAAAATGTGCCATTTTGTGGACTAGACTCAGTAGCCCAGTCAAGCAGCTATTCCTTGTAAGGTGTTATAAAAAACACCGTGTAAAAAATCTCAACTTCTGAAGTTGGAAAATGTTAGGATCTTCCTTCTTCTCACATGAACAACTCCCGCAGTAGGTATGTTTACTGAATGCAGTGACTCCCCGTTGTCTAGGGGTTAAAATCACAAAATAAATCACAAACTCCAGTGTTAGGATCTCGATATTACTACATTTCAATAGCTCCATTGTCTAGGAGGTAATTCCATTACTTGACAAACCATTGATTCATGTCAAATGTCTCTTTATTAAAGAAAAAACTCTGAAATTCTAACACTGTTATATAATTGCTCAGTCATTGCTGTCCAAACCTTAACACCATTCACGTCATTTCCCCATACCCAAATATGTCACAAATACCAAGCACATACTCTCAACACCAAACATCTTTTCCATACCAAACATTCACTTCAAAAATTTCATTATTTGATCTGCCTGGAGAAAGTTGTAAAAATCTCTTGTGACTCATTGATAAGCCGAACACCCCATTTATTCCCCTGAAATATTTTTCTTTTTAAATTCCACCTTAGAAAAAATGTATGGGTTATGCTTAAAAAAAACCTGTGGTCTTACCAGGTGAAGTTTAAAAAAAAAATGAATCTCTTACTCTTAATGTGATGGATTTTGATCAGTGTGTTATAACAAATATGATATAATTGTACGGTAGATCTTATATTTCTTTTCTTTCATCCCCCAGCTTACGGTCTACAGTAATGTCACGAATTCCCCCTACCACCCTAAAACCAACTTTTCTTACATGCTGGCCCAACAGTTAGTCAAACCTGTGAAATGGGAACAAATAATGCATGGTGTGTACTCCCGATGCCAGGGACTGGAATTCCCAAACACTTATGAAGTTGGTCCAGGCAGGCAGATGGGGACCCTATTGAAGCAGGTCAACCTTCAGGCTTATAAAAAGTATCATAGTGTGGATGTATGATGTCTAAAGCAATTTGTAGGAATTTTCTTGAATTACTTTGTTGTTATCTATGGTTTTTCCCTCAATCACAAGATTTGAACAATATTTGTATGTCTTTTTTTAAAAACAACTTTGTTTTTACCTTGAAACTTATTATTTAATAAATGTGGAATGTGTCAAAGAGTTATCTCAGAGCAGGTGTGATGCACATATATTTAAAAGAAATTCAGCTGAAATTAGTGTTAAATGAATGCTACATTAATGAATTTGAGAAGAAAAAAAAATTAAATTCTCTTTCTTCATGTAAAAAAAAAATCTTTATCAGTATCACACTACAGTACAACCCGGTTATGTCGACGGCCTCGGGGTTTGCCAAAAAGCGTCGAGATGACCGATGATCGAGATAAACGAAAACCAATATGGCGGCAAAATATTAACATGTGCTTGAAATTTCTTTATGTACATGATGTGCTTTAATAAATGAGAATGTACATGCACGTGTTTTCGTAGTTTCTTTTTTTTTTACACAACAGCGTTTTTTACAGAATTAATACACCAAAATCATAATTTTAGCTGTTGTAGTTTTAAAGTTATGAATTTTTAAAGTACGACTTCCTTTGTCCTTTTTTATCATGGACCTCATCGCCACATTCTGTGACCCAATTCCGCTGTTCGCGTCACGAGGTAAATAACTCTCGCTTTAATGATAATTTTATACAACATTTTTTACAGAACTAATGCTGTATTAAAAATAATATTATACAATTATATATATAAATTATAATTTATCTAAATCTAACTATGCACTAAGTATACCAGTAAATTTAATATAATGTATTAATATAAGGCTTTTCTGTTTACCAAATCTGCGGCTACCATTATACCGATATATGCTATATAAGCTATATAAGGCAACGCATCCCCTTATTACTAAAATACTTTTCGGGAACTACTTATTTTGAACTTTCAACTTTGGCGCATGACTAATTAATTCAAGCTTTCCCTGACCTAGTTTTAATAGTTTTTGCACACGGCAACCTTTTATGAATGAGATAGTAGTACGGTATAGCCATTATGCAAGTGACTGTGAATGGTTGCCCATGCGAATGGCCATGACACTTTGCACACGGCAAATGATGACCCATTACAATATGAACTCTACCGTGTTTTTTAACCTCGAATTAAAATATTATACTGATTGATTCCAATGCATTGCTTAGTCAAGTTTGTGGTTTCCTTTCATGGCATCGATAACTAACATTTTCAAAAGCTGGCGATTGGTCATGGGGATCGAGATAACCAACGTTAAGTGGCAAATTTGGCCCTCTTTTGTGCTCGAGATATTAGGGTTCGGCGACATAAAAGAATCGACATAACCGATGAGAAAATGCTAAGACAAAGAGAGAATCTGGCGGTTCCACGCCAAAGACGTCGAATTAACAGGGTTGGCCAGTTAGCCGAGGTCGAGATAAGCGGGTTCGACTGTATTTGATTTTTCTATACTGATCATTGTTACCAAAACTTTAATGATATTCAGTTTAAAATGCAAGCATGTGTCCAGAGCCTCCAAAGGTGTTGAGTTTGCATGTTTATTGTATTTTTGTACTGAAAGAACATATCAAAGCATAAGAAAAAATAAATTGAGAATTTACAAAAAAATATACATCTTATTTAGTTCAACTGCAATGGAACACTTTTTTATTATGTCGTGGAACTTTATGTTAGTTTATGATCATTTCTAAAGTCTGCACATATTTCTGTGGATCCACAATCTATCCATCTGTATGTTAAAGTCGTTAACATGGGGTGTTTGTGGCCAGTGCTTTCAATTAATGCCAGTAATATTTTGATGAGCCCCAAAAAAGCCAGATCATTGTCCTGACCAAATAGATCTCATGACAGTCTCTTATTGTCCTGACCAAATAGATCTCATGACAGTCTCTTATTGTCCTGACCAAATAGATCTCACGACAGTCTCTTATTGTCCTGACCAAACAGGTCTCATGATAGTCTCTATTGTCCTGACCAAATTGATCTCACGACAGTCTCTTATTGTCCTGACCAAACAGGTCTCATGACAGTCTCTTATTGTCCTGACCAAACAGGTCTCATGACAGTCTCTTATTGTCCTGACCAAACAGGTCTCATGACAGTCTCTTATTGTCCTGACCAAACAGGTCTCATGAGTCTCTATTGTCCTGACCAAATAGATCTCAAGACAGTCTCTTATTGTCCTGACCAAACAGATCTCATGACAGTCTCTATTGTCCTGACCAAACAGGTCTCATGACAGCCTCTTATTGTCCTGACCAAAAAGGTCTCATGATAGCCTCTGATTGTCCTGACCAAATATGTCTCATGACAGTCTCCTAAGACATCATTGTGCTGACCAAATAGGTCTCATTACAGCCTCTCATTGTCCTTACCAAATATGTCTCATGCATGGCAGCCTCCTAAGACAAGTATCAACCTCATTTAATGCAGGCTGTAAATACTGAATATTTCTGTACATCCATAATAGTATAAATTATTGTGCATCTCTAATACTAGTATAAATTATAAAGATTAATTAATTAGTATGAAGGGGAAAAAAAAACATGACCATGTTTGCATTCATCATCTATTTTAATAATGGAATCAACCAATAATAATAATAAGAAAGACTGCAATGAAGTGAGCATGAATATGATTTACAACACACATAGCTTATGCACACATTCACTCATAATTAGAAATACTAATGATTTCATTTAAAACTTTTCCAAGACATATTATTTTACAAAAATATTCTGATTTCAATCTCAATTACAATTAAATTATTTTTTTTTTCAATTGCCTCTAATCTTCAAGGAAATAACTAAGCTGTATGTAAGCATCACCATTAAGTTATGATAAAAAGAAAGAAAAAAAATCTCTTATAGTTAACAAATTATGCTTAACTTTAACTCCAAAAATAATTTGAGATGTGAAAAAGATTTTAAAAACTTTTTTTAAAAGTCAGGCCAGAGCCATAATTAAATGAGTATTTTCTCTTGTTTAAAAGAAGACAATAAGAATGTATTGATACAGAGGTGGAAAAAACAAGTTAAACAAAAACATACATTCTCTGGTGCTGTAATACATAATTTCTCGGATATGGCGGGTTATGTCACTATACACTAGTTTATGTCACTTTACACAGCAGTTACTCAAATGTGCTGCCAATTCTCAGATCCCAATATTATGTTTTGTTACATCAAATGATGAGTAGCAACTTGCGTACATGATGAAAAATAAAAGAATTTTTTTTTGTTAATAAAATAATCCTTGTCTCTAGCAAACCTTTTAACAAAAGTACCAGGAAAATTCCACACCAGAACAATAAATTATTAAATAGAGAATATGTCGTATAACAGTGTTTCTTAAAGTGGTGGTCCGCGAGTCTTACGTTGCCATTCCGCACCATATGAGACAAGAAGCTGGATAAAAGTTTAAAAGCCATAATAAAAAAAAAACTCTTAAAATGGCCAACATTCAAGTGTAATATTGAATATAGTACTCTTGCGTTAGCTGATAAAAAATTATTTTATGCCATATTTATGGTGAAAGATTTTTTTTAAAGTCCTAATTCTGGCCTGCCGGTCCCTGGTGAAATGGGAATCTTGTCAACCGGTCTGCCAAACATTAAAATTTGGGAAACACTAGCTTAGAGGACAGAAAGCAAGCTCCCATTCTTAGCACAATGTAATAACAAAGACAGGCAGGAATGAACGGCAAAACAGAATCATTGCACTCAAATAATTTAATATAAGGGACCACAACTGTTCTGCTTTTAATGTAAGAAGAGTTGGGTTTTCTTAACGCAATCTCATTTCCCCCTAATGTACACTGATGAATAAAAACTTCAAAAGTCTTGTTCACCAGCAATCAATGGCGCTGTTTGTTTTTCAAACTCCTACAAGAGAAGTGAGATGATTTCCGGTGTGCTTCACATCTTTAAAACATCACATATTACCATAATGTACAATGGATGAGAATAAAAGCAATAAAAGACTGCCATAGATGGTGTAAGGCTGGGTGGGAGATAAGTGTTACAGCTGTTTGTGATGGCGACCATGATGATATCCTAAATGGTGGTAACCAAACTTATGACAGGGCTCACTGGATACATAATAACCAATGTTTAAAACAAATCATGTTTAACATTGCTGACAGCCACATTCAACAAACTAGCCAACCAGTTACATAAAAATAGGTATTAGTTCTCAAAAAGTGTATTTTAAAATGAGATGTTCTTGGAGCCAATGGCAATACAACATAGAACAATTTCATAATCCCTAAACAACTCACTAACAATAGGCAGTTATTTCCATAATCACTTTAGCCCTAATGTGTCTTAGTTTTAGACAAAAGTGCACACTGCAGTTAATAAATAGCAAAAAAAAAAAACATAATTCAGTTCTGAAACAGTAGTCTGTAATATGTTCAATTAACAAGTACATTTTCATTTTATTTGGTCACTTTTGTGAGAAAAGTGTGCAAGAATAAAAAATAAACGTAATGAATCTCATTTATGCAGTTAGCAGCTCCTCACAAAATCAAAATACATATTTACATAAACAATAGATAAACAATTTGGGTGTGTGGCAGTGGGGGGGGGGGGGGGGGTTAGCCTAATGGTTCTAAACTCATGTACCTCAACACGCACACACCCCCCCCCAATTTTCCACTTGGCGAGATGTGATCAGTCAATATTTTTTTTGTTAACATTTAATAGATCTGATTTTGAAGCATTACCAAATTTAAAAAAAAATAATCACAGGACTAAAAAATTTATATATTTAAGATATTTATATGTAGTTGAGAAAATGGTTATTGTTGCCATTTTTAAAAAAAAATCAAAATTCCCTATTCCTTTTTCTTAATAAAAATGTTGTGAGGCATCATCACCATGCAAATAGTTTGTTTTTTCCTTTTGTATAGATTCATCTATTATTATAAGAGGATTGTCATTTAATGTAATATAATATATTGGTGTAAGAAACTAGCTTGCAGGGACCTCTGGCAAAAAAAAAAAACCCATAAAAACCTAAAATTATTCCTAGTGTTTTGTGAAGAAAAAAAAATTACTTGATTTAAGAACCACTGGAATGAACATACAAGCTCAAGTTGAAAACGG
This sequence comes from Omphiscola glabra, assembly GCA_964017045.1. Lineage (NCBI taxonomy): Eukaryota > Metazoa > Mollusca > Gastropoda > Lymnaeidae > Omphiscola > Omphiscola glabra. The sequence continues at coordinate 11,529,824 of OZ024800.1, forward strand.
AGACTGTTCATGAAAAATTGTTTAACAGGCAACAACATGATCATTAGAGCTGCTGTTGAATTCCGAGCTTTTCAACTGTGAATAATGTGAAACTCTTTTCTTCTTATTTATTCAAAGATCTCAATAGTAAGGAATTATTGACAAGTTTTGTATCGGCCACATTTAACCAGACAGCATAAAAACATTTCAGGAATTACATTCATATAAAAAGCCCAAACGTTAAAATAGTCGCAGAAACCATGGTGGACCTCTAAACTGGGGCTCAGCAGTCATGGTGTCTACAAGAATTGTATTGGTCATTAGAAAATGTTTGAAAACAAGCATGTTTAAATAAAATATAAAATGTTCACTAATTCCCTCCATTTTTAGTATTAACAAGTTCTTTGAAATTGAATTCCTTGAAACCTATCAATTGAAAAATCATTTTTCCACTATAACAACAACAAAATACAATGTGCCTTGTTAGGCCCATGCATTTGATCAAGTGTGGGAAAGGGGGCGGGTGTAAAGTAAAATATAACAGGCAGTGGCTAAAAAGTTTGTCAAGACAGACGGTGGCTGACTTTGTCAAGTTTCTTTTTGTACTACATGTTTATGAAATAAGCTACTGCGTGGATTGTCAATTATATTGCATGCCAGCTACAAATTTTTAACCACCAGATTTAGATTTTCTATAATCGATTCCCAAAACCAGCAACAGCTTTAAGGGATCACTGTGGATATTTTTTAATTTAAATTATGAGTTTTCATGTATTCAGCTTCAAAGAACTTGTCCTGGAAAAAAATTTCTAGCATGCCATCTCCCAAAAGAAAACAAAATTTGAGAAAATCACTAGTAGTTTAACTTCAATATGAAACATCAAGTTAAACTGATTTAAAAAAGATGATAAACTTATGACAAATGCACTATTTACACAGACTCTTTATGTTACTGTACAGGAATACCATTATGTTAAGCTTTTTATGGTATGCTCCAGTCACAGGATCCTACCCTGCAAAATAGCCAAATTTTAAAAAATCATCACTAGCTCTAACTACCAATATGAGAAAATAAAAACTGCTTTCCAAATGATATGAATATTAAAGAAAGTTTATTACTGTCCTGTTTTTGATTGGGTGATATCATTATTAACAATGTTTATTGTAGTACCTGTATTAATGTGTTGCAGATGAGGGATTAACTCTTTATGAAACTAAATATTTATACTAAAATAAATAAACGGCAACATTGCAAGGAGTAAAAGAATGAATCCCTTAGATTTTAACTTTATGGGAGTTGAAAAACCCAAGGCCACTCAATGATAACTCTTCTGTAAACTGTTTTATGGGATAAACACTGACAGTTACAGAGAAAACTGAGATTTCCCAGAGGTCAACAGTTTCACCAATCAGATGTCCTACATCATTCTAAGTTAGATCTGGTAATTCCAGACAACTGTATTATTTAAAAGGATTTATCTCATTATGATATTAGCTTCTTGCCAACAAGACATATATAACAATTGTTAAATCAACTCTCTAAGAGTGTTAATTCAATACAAGAGAAATGATTATGAACATAATATGAGGTTAAAAAATATTCAATTCACAGAGCAATAATATTCAACACCCATTACTGCACATATGTCTGTCATAATATGAACACTTTTTTAAAAACAGGAAGTGCTTCAAAAGCATTTTGAAATTTCCGCTATTCTTTGATGCATTTATCAAATTTGAAATATATATTTAGCTTTCTTTTGAAAAAAAAAAAATTCAAATTTTAAATTTTTTTTTAGATATCTAACAGATATCACAAATAGTACTTCTCACTGGTAATATTTATCAGAGAACAATTTTTAGAAATGAATATAACATACCATAATCAACAATTTTGTGGGGAAAAACAATTTAATACCGGTGAAGCAAATAAGAACAATCTAATAAATAGATTGTCTGGCACTGGAAGTAAAAGAAATCCTTTAAACCAAAGACATGAAAATAATTATAATGACAAAACAAAGGGTCTTTGCTTATTATCAATTAGTCACACTTCATGTCATTTGTTTAGAGATGGTGTATGTAACAAAAATATTCTATAAATTTTATGAGATATGTTGTTTTTGGCAGAGATGTTCTTTGAACACATAAGACAAATTGCTAAGCTTGTTTCAGTACAAAAAACAAACAAACTTGCCAACACATTATGACTTAATGCAGGGAGTCTAAAAATTTGCCAGCCTGCATACATACCTCAAAGTGAGTTGCTTTATATTGTATTAAGAGAGATTTAACAATGACATATGAAGTGATTGTTGCAGCTCTTGGGCCCTCAAATATTGTCATAGGGCTTTTCTGAGAGTTTGAGACCAAGATGCAATCAATTTTTTAAAATAAAATTAAAACTTATCAACCAGAAAATTATTCAAACATAGTACAGCTGGACTTACCAGGTGTCACATTAATCAGTACACAAAGATTTTTTTCTGTAAGCATATTAATCATTTAACAACATCTATATACATTTTTATAAGGAAATATATGCAGGTGTATCTAGTGAGCTCTGTGGAATCAGGTGTCAGCAAGATGGGCTGCCTTGAAAAAGTCTACAGTAAACCAGCAAGGACACACATTCAAAAGCACAGCATGTGCACTTTTTTTTTTTTGGCCTCCTCAACCATTGGATGAACAAAGTATGGGAAAATGTATAGATTACACATTTCATTCATCTTAAGAACTGCGGAGAGAAAAGTTCACACAAAAATAAAAAAAAATATTTTCAGAAATCAAAATATTGTTCAAGTCAGTTGAGTTGTTGGGAGTGTTGTTATGTGTACAGTTAAATTAACAGCAATTTAATCCTAGACCCCCCTCTTTGGGTACAGCAAAGGGATCAAGTACATACAAAAAAAAAATCAGGAAAGGTCTAAATTGATGAGTCAATTTCAACTATTAGTGCAAGTGTTAAATTATTCTGTGGATAATTAATTTATAGGCCAAAACATGTATCTGGGACAAAGGTCACTATATAAATCTATAAACTGAAGAGCTCTAACTTGAATGCAAATCATCAGTTGAGAGGGGGTCTTTAAAACAGATGATGAGTAAGAGTCGACTTCTTTATTGATATATTTTTTTTAAAACATGAAGTATTATGACTTAGAGCTGCACTTATAAAGGAGTTGCATTTGTTAAGTCTTAACCAAAATATTCACAAACAGAAGACCACAACTAAGCCAATTTAAAGCTTGCCATTGTAATTACATAGTAAACAGATACAATTTTGTGACGCACACCTAATGACCTATGTTCCCCCCGATTGCCTTTTCAACAGACCTGCATTGATCCCCGTGCCTGATTTACAAAGCTGATCATACATAATTTATTTTTAGTTACATCCAACTCCCAGAAAAATATTTCAGAAAAACAATGGAAGACCACTGACTTGTTGAATCATTACTAACCGTGTTTGCCCCCCCCCCCCCCCCCCCCCCAACCACCTTCCCAAATTATGTACTTCCTCTCCATTTCCTGCTGATATCATCATCATCACCTTCACACGAGTAGACATCTATCCAGAAGAGTTGTGTCATTACTTATGTTAAGAAAGGGCTAAAAAATTAATGGTGATTTTTTGTCATTCTTGCTTAAATGTGAACATTGTATTCCAGAAATTTGATGACTACCCCACTAAGCCATCGGGCTTTAATAGTAGGAACTTTATTTAATCAACAAGAAAAAAAGTGTCTCTACCCACCAAGAAAATGACAACGCTGACCTGGTTTCTACTAATACAACCTACATCACTACCTAACCATAACCAGGAAGAGATACAAGAATTGAAAGCTCTAAAAATAGAATAAGTTAAGAATCAAGCAGATAGCTTAAAAAAAATATTTTAAAAAGAAGAAGAAGAAAAGAAGAGCTAAATTAGAAGTACTATAAATTATAAAGGGAATTTTTATATATATAAAAAAAACTTGTATAATGAAATAGGAGCGTTCATGTGTGGAAAATTAGATGTGTGAAAAGAATAGTACAGGTACCTAAGATGTTGAAAAGAACAAAAATTTAGTTTTATTTCATATATAAGTTAAAAGGCTATACCTTTATAACAGGCTTGCACAACATATGGCACGGGGGCCGCATGCAGCCCGCCAGCACCCACTATGCGGCCCGCGAAGTAACAAAATATTCTTTATTCTTATTATTTTCTTAAAGGCTTTCCCTCCCCCCGTCTTATTTTCTTTTGGCCCGCACAAGTTTTTCATAAATTATTATGGCCCTTCTTATATTTTGAGTTGTGCAGACCTGCTTTATAACATACAGCAAAATGGAAAGAAAACTGTAGATTAATCCATACAATTAACCTTCAGTCAGGCATAAACTACTAAGTTTTTTTTGTGTCACTGTCAAATAGAGCTGTCACAGAGCTAAAAGTACAACTCAACCTTTTCTGCTAGTTGATGTCAGGACAATCTTACATAAATACCACATAATTGTATTCACTTTTTAAATAACTCTATAAAATGTACCACACCTCTTGTCTCCACACAGAAATTTCTCATAACACACGTTCTAATATATTGAAGTCAATCATCTATTTTTAAAATAACTAAGGAAAACATGATTTTTTTTTTTTAAATACCAAAATGGTGCTTCACAAAAACACAAAATTGAAACTTTAAAAAAAAAGAGAGAAGTTAATTCAAGTTTTATCAGTAAGGAACAGGCAATTCAGTTGTGCCATAAGAATTGGGTGATATAGTTTTGAAGTCATCAAGCAGTGCCTTCATTATTAATCACCATAGGAACTTTTGGAAACAGGCCACCCATAGTGAGATTAACACGTAAATCCTAAATTTGACCATGTAGAACGAATTGGGTTCTTTTTTTATGTGTAGTTGATGCTCAAAGAAATGTTTATCTATTTTCATAGGACTGCAAGAGAAAGAAGAAATAAAATTCTTATTACAAAATAAAATTGAGGTGTTTAAAAAATAACTGGGTTAACAAAAATGTAATTAGATAAAAAGAAAACTAAAGGAAATTAGGAGGGCCAACAGCTTAAGACATGGAGGAAGTGAGTTCTCAAGTGCAAGATTTTTTAACATGGAAATAAAATGGTCAACAAATTAAAAAAATTTAAATAAAATTAGTATATATTTATTACACAAACAAAGTAGAATTATGCATCAAGAGAAAGTTATAATAGCCAGAGAAGCATGAACATGAGTCGTGAGATGGAGGCCCATCACAAAACTGTTGGCTGTAATCAAGGCAGAAGAAATCTTCAGCGAAGAACTGTAATGTATTTGCTGATTCCATAGAGTTCCCCATTTCCGTTCATGGACTCCTGTTAAAGAGCTGAATCGTTTTTTTTGTAGTATTGAAAAATTGGAGATATCCATTTGCAAGGTTCCTTCCTCTTTGTTAAATATTCACAATTACAAGTCATCTATTTACAAATTCATACTGTACATACATCAGCCAAGGGTTCCTTGGCTCAAGTGTTTTCTTTCTTTTATCACGTAATGCAAAATTGTATCATATTTATAATATTTAACATAAGACTGTTCAATGAGTACTGCACATCTGAGAATCAGTGCCTGTGCTTTTGGTGTTGTAACACAGATCTTCAAATGGCATGGTCCATTGGCAATGGTTAATCTGAAGGGTGCTCAGGGCATGACCGATTCACGTCAAACCATTTGTCAATACATCTGCAACATAGAGGGTAGAGTTAGATTTAAATTAAATACAATAAGTTGCACTAAAAAATAATGAAATCAGATAGTTTTTCCACGGTTTTATTTCTAGCTTGAATAAAGTTAATACCAGAGTCAAGATTACGTTTTGGCCTGGATTGACACCACGCAAAAGTTAAAAAGGAACTCTCCAACAATCACTTCTTTTCAACATCATTGATGCCTCTATAGAGCTATATCAAGATAATCATCATAATCATGTAAGATACCCAAACAGAATCTTAATCCATTTCTTTCAGGTTTTCTCTACCCTGTATTTATATTGCCTTTTGCCCCACCCTCCCACTAGAGTGTTAGAAGACACACTGCATTGTCGGCCTTGCTCACTGACCAAAATCCCTTATGATCAAGTTCCTTCCAGTTACAACAACTCACCCTTTATGGTATATACAAAGGCATGGAAGTCTGGCAATGGTGTCTCCCTGAATAAGATCTTCAAAACAGATCACACATTCCCCTTTGTCTTCAGAAAGAACATCCTCTGAAATAACAAAACACGGGTCACAAGTCAGTGTGCACATGAGACATTTCTACAGCAAATAAAAACTAACAAACATGTTTACGGTACCAAATATAGATTCAATGCTGAAGAGTGTTTTTGCAGTAAACAAGAGTTGCAAGTAACATTCTGAAGATATCATCTCCTAAATCAGGGGTGGGCAAACTTTTGCAGCTGCACAGAGGCATGGGAGCCATAAATGGTGAAGGCGGAGAAAGGGCAGGGGGCGCTTTACCAGAATCATAGGCAATATATTATCTAGCATGAAAATCAAAACAACCCTATAAAAAAGTGACATCTGCAAACAAAAATTTAATTTACACATTCATTTTTTTTTCTCTTCCATTTTTATGTTTATTATAATTTTTAATTTGTTTTAAATGGAGCATGAGCCATTCAAAATGGAAGCATAAGCCACAACTGGCTCGCAGGACATAGTTTTCCCACCCTCTCCTAAATCATCATCAGTCCGAAATATCTGTTGTTAAAAAGAAGTAGGGCTCAAAGGCACAGCCCCACCTCCCCAAAAAAAAAAAACTTAAATAATACTGGGAGATATCAGCTGCTTTAGTTAAGAAATAGTGATCCATAATTTAAATATGAATGTAATTTTTTTAAATGTACAAGTTTATAATACTTTTGCGTGCTTGGTCATTGGTCCCAAAAAAGCAAGCTCCATAGTTAAAAATATATTTTAAACAATCCAGTTTTTAAAAAAATAATTTTTATATGCTTAGGAATAATATTACTATAATTAACTTCAAGCTAGAAATTAAAAATTTAAACAAAGGCACACAAAAAAACTCCCTACATTTGTCAGATAAGACATACATATTGACTTTAAATTAAAATGACTAGAAATAATATCCCTATAAATTGGTAGCAACTGGCCACCTACCATTGTAACTAATTCGAGGCTTTGTGAGACACATGACAAGGTGACACTCTATATCATCTGATGCTATCTGTTTTGAGCACACTGGACATTTGATGCCTGTAAAGCATAGAGATAAAACACAGTTAACAGAAAAGTCACTTAAAATGCAAAAGTTAAATAAATGTGCAAGTAGATTATCAGATAAAAATGAAATGCTTCCTGAAAGTAATGAAAACATGTATCAATCAAAGGTGGCCCGTCTGGTCTATGTCCCATACAGCTGCAACTATACACATTTTAAAGTAATAATTTTCTGAATGCATAACATCATGACAAACTTCAAACTATATGTGATGAAATGCGGCTCACAGCACATGCTAAAATAAACTTAAACTAAACTTCTTTCTTTCGCCTTTTCGTCCTCGAGGAACAGCAGCCGATCTTCATCTACATCTGTGGTTAGGACATAGGCCGCCTACAAGAGCCCTCCAGGCATCACGATCCTGAGCCAATCTCTCCAGCCTCCCCCAAGTGTGGCCAAGTTTCTTGGTATCCGCCTCCACTTCACGGCGCCAAGTGTTCTTAGGCCTGCCTCTTTTCCGTTTTCCTTGAGGGTTCCAATTCAAGGCTTGTCTAGTTATGCTGGAGGCAGGTTTCCTGAGCGTATGGCCAATCCATCTCCATCTTCTCTGGAGGATCTCTTGTTCTACAGGTTCTTGCTTTGTCCGCTGCCACAGTTTCTGATTGCTGATTCTGTCGGGCCAATGAATCCCGAGAATCCTTCTTAAGCAGTTATTGATGAAGGACTGGATTCTCTTCATATTCCCAGCAGTGATTCTCCATGTTTCTGCACCATACAGTAGAACCGGTTTCACCATTGTGTTGAAGGTTCTGATCTTCAGTTTGGTATTTAGGTGTTTGGAGGCCCAGACATTTTTTAGTTGTTGGAAGGCTGCCCGTGCCTTTCCTACCCTCATTTTGATGTCAGCATCTGTCCCACCTTGCTTGTCCACGATGCTGCCAAGGTAGACAAAGCTCTCTACCTCCTCGAGCGCTTCCTCTTTGAGCCTGATGGGTGCTGTATTGGTAGCGGCATTGACCTTGAGGACCTTGCTCTTCCCCTTGTGAATATTAAGACCAATACGTGCAGAAGTGTCTGCAATATTTCTGGTCTTCTCCTGCATCTGTTGTTGGGTATGGGAGAGAAGGGCAAGATCGTCAGCAAAATCGAGGTCATCAAGCTGGTCCCACAAGGTCCATTGAATACCATTCCGCTTCTGTTGTGTGGAAGTTTTCATCACCCAGTCAATAGCCAATAGGAACAGGAAAGGCGAAAGCAAACATCCCTGCCTCACACCGGTCTTCACCTGGAAAGCATCCGTCACCTGTTGTCCGTGGACCACTCGGCAGGTCATCCCCTCGTAAGAGTTTCTGATCAAGTCCGTGATTTTCCGCGGGACTCCATAATGTCTCAACAGTCTCCAGAGGGTTTGCCTATCCACACTGTCAAAGGCTTTCTCGTAGTCAACGAAGTTGATGTAGAGGGGCGAGTTCCATTCCAGGGATTGCTCTAGGATGATGCGCAGTGTTGCAATTTGGTCAGTACAGGATCTGTTGGTCCGGAAGCCAGCCTGTTGGTCCCGCAGCAGGGGGTCAACAGTTTCTTTCATTCTGTTGAGTAGTACGCGGTTGAAAACCTTGCCTGGGATAGACAGTAAGGTGATCCCTCTATAGTTGGAGCAGGAGCTTAAGTCCCCCTTTTTGGGGATTTTAATGAGATATCCCTCCTTCCACTCCGTAGGTACCTGTTCCTCCTCCCAAATCTTCAAGAACAGTGGGTGAAGCATATCTACACTGGTGTGCACGTCAGCCTTCAGTGCCTCTGCTGGGATGCCATCCGGTCCTGCAGCCTTGCCATTTTTAAGTTGTTTGATGGCAATACGGATCTCTTCTTTGGTGGGTGCGTTGCAGTCAATAGCCAGGTCACTGTCAGCTGGCTGAATATCTGGTGGGTTACTTGGCTCTGGCCTGTTTAGAAGTTCCTCAAAGTGTTCTTTCCATCTGGCTCTCTGTTGCTCTAAACTTACTATAAATTAAAAACACAGCAAAAACCACCACTGCCAGCCTCAACTCAGGATAGAGGAGGAGGGTTGGGCCACCTAGGACCCCAGTTCTTTTACAGCAATTTTTTGAAAATACAAACACAAATGGCATCAGGGGCCATGCAGGCCAGTTTACAAGACTCTTGAAGGATGGAGACCAAAGCCACAAGGTGGTCTCCCTTCCTGATGCCAAAATCATGAATCAGAGTTGGATGATGGAATGTTCGTACAATTATCAGGCTGGAAAGCTGTGCATGAATTGTAATGCTACAGCTTGAGACTCATGGGTGTAATGAAAGCGATTTGGACTGGCGGTGGAAAGCTGTGCATGAATTGAAACGCTACAACTTGAGCCTCATGGGTGTAATAAAAGAATATGGACTGGCGGTGGAAAGAGAGCTGAATTCAGGAGAAGTTATCATCTGATCGCAGACAAAAACCACCAGGAAGGAGTTGCACTCATCATCACCAAGAGTAAAGTAAACATGCTCTTACAGTGGAATCCAGGGAACTAACTATTAACTTTTGCTAGGATGAATTTATTAAAGTTCATAAAAAATTATCTGCTGAGGTTTCGATATGAACCTGCTGAGAATGAGGAGAAATAGACCTAAGTGTCCTGTTTACAAGTCATGCGCCACAAAGAAATCCCAAGGCTATTCCAAGTATCTCAATAACATCTTCCTCATTTGATCATAAAAATCAAAATTATAATTTTTAAAAGTAATGTCTGGATGTGTTCCCCAAGATATGCCAGAGTGCTGGAATACAAAGAGTATACCAGGAAGGATTCTGGAAGAATCAGCTGGCCTAAGATAATCCCAAATAAAAGACTGAAATGCTGATCAAAAGTGACATTGGCAGAAAAGGTGTAGATATGTTGCTTGTTTGGTCATTGTTAGAGTATAGCCTATGTCTTGGCCTATTTTTTTCACTTCAGCATAAAGCTTTTTTATCCACCACTACTTGTGCCCCCCCCCCCCCCCCCCCTTTTTTTTTATATTAATGTGACCAAGTAAATGTGATGTGTCATTCCTTAACCAACACGTGGGAATAGGTGGTTTACATTTGAATGCGTTCTATTTCTTCTTAAGCATGCTAGCTGGTGACGCAATTTCTATAATTTTTGTACCAGATGGTTCTGATTTAATCCCCATATAGAAACCAGCAGCTTTCCTAGCCTGGAGAATGATTTTGGCTATATTTCCTAACATATACAACGAGATGTTGCATAATTGCCAAATTCTACTCATATGTGTGTGTGTCAATTAATATTTGTATTTTTTGAGGAGTGTATCTTTTCACTTGCTGTGCTGTAAGTGAATACATTTTTTATTTTTGTTTCTGTATATTTGAAATTGTTAATATCAGTAGCTTTGGTATCGTTTTGCTTTGTATACTGGTTTTCAGTCCTTTGTGAGGCATTGTTCATTCTAGGAGCCAAATCTCATAACAGATTACATTGTAAAAACCATAACGGTACGTAATAGTCATGTTTATAGTTGCCACCAAGCTCAATTCCCTATGGTGGAAAGCCCATCACAAAAAAATCCAAAGAGATTTGGCGCAGAAAGATAGGAACCTGACCATGTAGACAGTTCCAACAGAAGCAGCCATTGAGAAATACATGGGTTTCATTGGCTGTTGCCTCAAGCAAAAGTCAGGGCAAATTCACAGAGAGAAAACATAGCATATGAACTCTAGGCAGTTCTTTCTGGCATGGTCATCTATAAGCCTAACCAGCCACCTCTGCTAAAAACTCATTTTTTTGGCTCTGCCCAGCCACACAACAACAAAAATGTTGGTCAGTCTTCAATACTGCTAAGTTTCTGCTTTAAATGTAATTTGTGACTGTAGGTTTAATAGGGTTTAATTACTGAGTGGAAGGGAGAAATGTTTATAAGGAGAGAAATAACAAAACAAGCAATGTATTTAGTAATTTGTGTGTGTGCATGTATGTATATATATAGATATATATATATATATATATATAGATAGATATATACATATATATAGATAGATATATACAGTTACTGTTATACACATGTTTAAACAATGAAACCCAATATCACAAGACTGAATAAATAAACTAATTACAATGAACATATGTTAGCATTTATTATTTTATTCCAGCATAGTGCAAAGTCTAGAGAATATACATGCTAAATCACAACTATTTACTTTGATTGGTTTACAATACATCACATAACAGTCACAATTAGACTTATTAAAAAGACACTAACAGTGAGTGTAAGCCAGCAGGTTTAAAGCCTTATTTTAACAAAAAACAAACAAATTAACAAATGACCCAGTAAATGTGGCTTTTAAGTTAGTGGCTTTTTGTTCTACTCAGGCTTTACCCCATCCTCCTAATAAGATGTAATGTCTTTGGACACCACTCAGAACAAAGACATTGATTGTGCTGCAACCATGACAGTGGTTTAAAAGCACCCTGAATGAGATCACATGGGAGAGATCAGGAAGTGATCCTGTGATGCTCCAACCATGACAGTGGTTTAAAAGCACCCTGAATGAGATCACATGGGAGAGATCAGGAAGTGATCCTGTGATGCTACAACCATGACAGTGGTTTAAAAGCATCCTGAATGAGATCACATGGGAGAGATCAGGAAGTGATCCTGTGATGCTCCAACCATGACAGTGGTTTAAAAGCATCCTGAATGAGATCACATGGGAGATATCAGGAAGTGATCCTGTGAAAATATACCACAGAGCATGAGCTGAAGGTGGATTGGCCAAGCAATGAGGAAACCAAATCAAATATCACTAGACAGACTCTGTCACTGCATCTTCAGGACAATAGAAAGAGAGGAAGACCAAGAAACACACGTAGAAGGGTCCTAAACAGAAAGAGGAAGAAATGCAGAGAAGTGGAATGAAATGTGTGGTGGAGGGGGGGGGGGGGATGGCCCAGAAAAAGAGACAAATGGAAACAAATTGTGAATGACCAATGCACCACTGAGTAAATAAGAAAAAAAAAAAAAAAAAAACCAATGACAGAAAGGAACAAGGGCTCAAGAATATTTTAACTGCTAATGTTTCATATCTCACTTTACTTGTACACACAAAATAAGTACAGCTTCCTTATGACTTCTACTTCTTTAACCTTGATCAAATGAACATGCTATGGCAGTAGAATTGAACATTTCTCATTTCATCCATAAATGTTCCAAAGACCATCTGTGAACTTCAAGATTTAAAAAAAAAAAAAAATCATTGACAATGGCAACAAGCCAGCAATCAGCAAAGGTAAAAGGGCATGCAGTGACTAAGCACATTTTTACACCCTGTTTCTTTCAGACTTGATGATCCTAAAATAGTTACTCATTCAAGGGAGGAATTACATTATCAGTTACAGATATATTTAAAAAAATAAATAATCAGGAAGATGATACAACAATCTGGCAAACTTTCTACAAATCTTACTATGCTATTTTAACTGTATGGTTTATATTTTTATACACATTCATTTCTTAATTTTTGTTACATATATATATATTATATAACAAACATTAAGAAATGGATGTGTATAAAAATATATTGCTTTTGAAAGGTCATAAACTACGTTTTCATTAAGTTTAGCTTCCTGCTTGTGCCTCCTAGTTGAAATAATGTTCACGAAATATTTACATTTATGATTGAAAGAATAATAATAATTATGTATTCCATACAAGAGATTCATGCCATACGTTTATTTAGCCAACATGCAAACCTAAATATTCCATATTCTGAGTATTCACACAGACAGAATATGCAAATGTTTTCAAACAAAATTTTCAATCAATACAGAAAATGTGTGTAATCCTAATTTGCAGCTTGCAGGCAAAAAGCCCAGCTTAGATGTAAGGAAATGGGTTAAGAGAAAGTAAAACATCCTTTGAAATCAGCCTTTATATGGTTTATTGAACAGCCCTTATATGGTTTATTGAACAGCCCTTTTTATGGTTTATTGAACAGCCCTTATATGGTTTATTGAACAGCCCTTATATGGTTTATTGAACAGCCCTTATATGGTTTATTGAACAGCCCTTATATGGTTTATTGAACAGCCCTTATATGGTTTATTGAACAGCCATTATATGGTTTATTGAACAGCCCTTATATGGTTTATTGAACAGCCCTTATATGGTTTATTGAACAGCCCTTATATGGTTTATTGAACAACCCTTATATGGTTTATTGAACTTGAAGAAAAAATGTATGCTCCTTTTTCTCATTCTGTTAAAATGGATAATACAAGCAGCTCATAGCTATACAAAAATAAAACATTTCTATCTGATGGAATTTTAAATATTTTCCCCCCAACTATTGCCACAATAATTTATTGATGCGTAAGGCATGTAAATATCACAGTGACATTTGAGAACTAATGATAAATCCTAAAAAAAAAAAACATCAATAACATAGAGTATTATGGCCATAAGTATGCATTGGTGTCTGCATTTGCCACCATGTAAATTAAATCTTATGTTCTGAATGTCCACATAACCATTTCATTCAACCAAACATATTTTCACATTTTATAAATTGGGGAGAGGGGGTTGAAATGATTTTAAAACGCTTTAACCCACCACATCAAAATAAAAGACATGTGCCTGTTAACAATCAAAAGTTAAATCACAGTAAAAGAAAAGCATTTTGCATTGGTTGTTCATCTCTAAATTACTGAATGGCTTTAACAAAAATAAATTATTGACAATAATAAAATAAAGGGTATGTAAACTATGCGTAATAGATAATTTTAACATAAAAGAGATCAATCAAAATATGTTGCAGACTAATCATAACGGAAAAAGTTTATAACATGATGATAGAAATGGACACTAGCAATATCATATTTTAGAGCTTAAAAAATGTGACAGTGTTTAAACACATAATAAACTGTGGAAAGGTAACTATCAGAAACTGCTTATACCAAACATGTATCCTCTTTACATGTGCACACCTTTTACATTAGTACTGTCCAAACGTTTTGACACAGTGGGCCAGCCACAATAAATTAAGCCATCAGAAAACTCAATAAGCAATGTTACTATGGTTTATAAAATTATTTACCCAATTTTAATGACAGTTGTGTCAATATAGATATAAATATATCTATCTTTTATAAAGGTTTATCCCCAAAATGAAACTAAGGCAGTGCATAAAATTTCAAATATGTATAACCAAATCACTTTGCTTTTCATTTTGACTACGGTTACAGTCAACCATGTGAAAAAATTGAAACACTTATGACTGTAGTTTAACGAAAACTTAACTAAGAATTTAGAAGCGTGTAATTGTGAATTAATAAATCAAGCAGGTTATAAGTCTGAATTATTTATTTCATTAAAAAAAAAATTCTATTATGTTAAACTTTTTTTCTTTTATTGTAACAATAATTCTTTTTAATGTTTCAGATTTGTGGGTCACTTTGCTTCTGTAAATCTAGGCGTGACTCAAAGGTGTTTGGGAACCTGTGAGGGTTTTGGAGTGGACCACAGAGCTCTGTTTTTTGCCAGAAGTTTGAGTAGAGCTGATCAAATTTCTTTCTGCTCCAAAATTTTAAAACAATTTATACATAATTAAAAAGTAACATTAAAATTTTTTTTTTTTAAAATCCACAAATTTCACTGCATAAAAAAAAGGACAATTTTTAAATGAAAAAACATTCAAGTCTAACAACAAACCATGGAGTTGACAAATGAATATCCTTTTTAAAAACATTGGAGGAAGTACTGAATGCTCAGAAATAAACATTGCTCTTTTGCCATTTTCTGTTTGATTAGTAGACATTCTAATGCACTTTTTGAAATCAAAATTAAATTTATCATTTTATTTGTATGAAAATACAACACAATAAAATAGTATCGGGAAGTGCTTGTTGCCTCGTGTTATGTACCGCTAAATGGTTTTGGGAATATAAACTGTTTAAAGATTTTTCCTGTTAGATGAACAATACGTAACAAAGGACTGAACACAAGTATACAAAGAAAAACGATACCAAAGGTAATGATATTGAAAAAAATGCAATTTAATTATATTGTTAAGTTTATATAAGAAAATAAAATCAAATATACAGAGATAAAAACTATATTAACTTAAAGCACAGCAAGTGAATAAGTGGTATGTCTCACACATATGTCTCCTGTCTAGGAAATCTAGCAAATCTCCTGTGGTTGGGAAATTTATATGGAGAGAGTTAGAACCCTCCAGAAAAGAAATTCTAGAAATTGCATCACCAGAGCTTATTATCTACCTTCCGTTTAGAACAAATTCAAAGTAAACAACCTTTTCCCATACAAGACAGGGGTGGTTAGTGGTAGAGCGCAACACATTTGATCTGTGACGCCAATATATAAAACAAAAAGAAGGGGAGATAAGTGGTGGACATTACAGCACTACATTGAAACAAAGTTATGTCAACACAGGCTATAATACCCAGCTATCCTTCAAGTTATGTTGTTGGTAGCTTAAGTAGCTACATACATCTAAATGCCTGTCCAGTCCAGTCGTCTGCAACAGGCAAATTAAACCATCCTCTTAGAAGTAATGGATGCTGATCCTAAAATATTTCTTAGCAGATATAATTTATAAAAATGGCTTCTCACTCAGAAAGGTTAGCTGACCCCTGTCCTAGTCACCAACATGTGTAAATGGCCATAACAAACAAACAAAATGTATTCTTGATCCATTAATTGCATTGTTATCAGGCTATATTTTAAGTCATCACAGCAATTTAAACACACAAAGCAATAATGTATCAGAGTAATTTTTTTTTAAAAGAAATATAAGAATAAGGTATGCTAAACTTGAGAATTCATAGACAGGACAAAAGATTTTGATGTTTCGGCTTAGAGCCTTCATCAGATAAGACAAAAAGAAGCATAACAAGTATCAGATAGTAAAACAAACTTTAGAATACTTATATTTAATTTACAAAACTTAAATGTAGTCCATCAATTATTAATTTTTTTTTAATAAGCTAGGACTGCTGCAAAAAAAAAAAAAAAAGGGAGAAACATCAATGAATTGTGCGGGTATGGAAATATCCACACAAACCAAACTGGTTACCTCATAATTAGCTATTGAAAATTTAACAGCTCATGAAAAAAGTGTAACACACCTCTGAGTCTTTTGCCTCTGTGTTTTATACAAACACTGACTGTAGGGAGTAGGTATGATGGATGATTACTTTAGTCTTGTACATTCTTATTTAGTGCTAATTTCATAGTCCTCCATAAAAATATCCAAAACTCTACTTCTATTATAACTTTTTATATTTACTTCACTTCTATTTTAAAAGAGAGCATTTTGGACTAGGCTGATTGTCTGATTGGACTAATAACTGATTAGCAAATGGGACGATTAGAATGATTGCCTGATGATTGCCAATAATCTGCAATTTGCTTGGTGCAACCCTACTATTCTATATTAAAATACAATTTTACTTTACCTGGGATCAGAGCTGGAGCTAGCAAAAAATTTTCAGGAGCTAAAAAACTAGGCTCCACAAACCTGAAACCTGTGACTTATACTTATAACAGCTGAGAAAGCCATATAATATATAACTTTTTCTACTGATATGGTAAATGGTGCATCACTCCCTTTTAAATATATCTAAAATTCTTGAGCAGTATTTGGAAAGGGCCGTGTTAAATTTAACTGATTTAAGTAGACAGTCACCAACAATAAGTCAAACTTACTTACTTACGTGTTAAATCTCTGATTCTGATTCAAAAACACACTTGCATTAAAACTATTACTAGGATTGGTTTTAGCAATTACACAGGACCTAATGCATAAATTTAAAATTATAGCAAAAAAAAAAAAAAAGAATTATATTATGGCATACCTTGCAAGGCAAATAGGTGCATTCCATGCATGGCATGCATGGTGACTGGCAATGAATGAGTAAATGGTCTCCCACCAAACAAAATGGCACCATCATCAGGAGAACTGGAGTCTGAATCTGGAGAACTGCTTCTGTGTGTACCACTAGAAGGTCCAGGTATACTTAAAGATCCAGAGTTTCCTGAATGAAAATTCCCAAGACTTCTGGCTCTGGCCCTCGATGACTGACCACCATTTCCAGCTACAACAACATCTGCACCTCCTGGACCTCCACTTGATCCTGGAGTACTTGCAGAGTAAGTCCTCATACGAGGTTGATTACTTGTACTTAATTTTAATCCCATTTCAGAATTGAAGCGTGATATTTATTGAATTGGTAAATATAGTATCTATTATAATTGACTTAATGATATTTTTCAAGTAAGATTATGATGGTTTAACTTGTAACTACAGTTCCACATTGCTTAGCTTTTATGGCCGCCATGTTTCTTTCCTTGTTTGCGTCAGGAACCAACACAAATGTGACGTGCAGGGGCATGTGATTAACGAAAATAGAAAATGTACGTAATAATCGAAAATATAAATCTTTTTTTTTAAAGACAATTAAACATTTATATTTGATAACAAAAGTTATAATATATATCCAAAAGATTCTTAATTATAATTTAATTAAACATTTGTAAAAAAATTATTAACAAAATATTTAACAACAAATGAATAAAATGTAAACAAAGAGTTATGATGATCAATTGGTAGTGTCATCTTTTCACGTGACATTCACAAAATGGTGGACTGTATAAACTATATTGTCTACAGCTGTTCTTCTCCACAATAGTAAAAATATAAACATGAACCTGATGAACCTGTTTGCGTTTTCACAGCAAAATATTTCGCTATAATCTTGTCTACACTATTTAGCAAGTACAAATTATTTTCATTTCTACATTAAGCTCATATCATATTCGAATAATTATGTATTTTCTCACTCTCTTAATATTAATATTAAATAACTTAAACCTAAATCTAAATAAGGCTTATGAGTTATGTCTAGTTATGGAGCCATGTCGTCATTTGCGTGTTTTGTTATGTTGCTGATGACTTTAGGGTTCAGGTTAGGTTTAGGGATAGATTTAGGGTTCAGGTTAGGGTGAGGGATAGATTTAGGGTTCAGGTTAGGGTGAGGGATACATTTACTTTAGGAAGTTTTTTCATTATTTTTTTTTGTTTTATTCTTAATTTTACGTGTGGTGTCAACCAAGATGGCGGCCATGGTAAAAAACGCGGACCCATCTCTCGAAATTTACCCTATATAATACTAAATAATAAACTCAGGCGGAACCAATAATCAATATTGACAATATTGTCAATATCAAATATATAATGTTCCATGTAATATAACCAAGTCTCACCAAGTGTATTATTTTCATTTTTTAATTTAAATTAATGTTAAATTCGGATAGATCGTACCCTTTTTTTTTTTACCATGGCCGCCATCTTGGTTGCCTGAACCCTAAATTATCCCTAAACCTAACCTGAACCCTAAATCTATCCCTAAACCTAACCTGAACCCTAAATATATCCCTAAACCTAACCTGAACCTTAAATCGATCCCTAAACCTAATGATGAGGTACGATCTATCTGAAGTAGCCAAATTGGTAATATGTTGTGATTCATTTGGTTTGCTGTTACTGTTACTTTTCAGTTATTTGGTGATTATAAATGGTGCAGATTGCATTTTATTGTTTTAATAATATGGAAAGAATTCATCAAATGATGAAATTGAAATTATGAATGAGAATCAGATGGCCTTTCCATTACATCTTTCTTTAGTCTATAATAATAGAAATATAAACATATTATATTTTTAAGCAGAGAAAATATACTTAACCTATCACATATTACTTATAACTATTCAAATATTAGTATTGGAATTATTTTACATGTTGCTTTCATTTAAAAATAATGTTACACTTACACTATTTTGATCTATTTGTGAACATTCAAAGTATGTCCCCCTAAGAGCATTTAATGGCAAAATGAACATGCACTAGTTACCAACAATGGCATGTTTTTAATATATTGTTTTATAAAGAATTCTATGGGAAATCTGTCTTCTGGGTTTTAGACTTTTGTTTCAGGTCTTAACCATCATGTGGGGTTTAAAATATTTCACTGACTGTTCCATCTTAGAAATTTAATTTCGTGGATATGTAAATATATCATTGTGTAGGCTGATTCATTACGTTGATTAATGGAGAGATTTTTTTATACAGGGCCTAAGAAGCAACATGTCAATACAAGAAACTATAACTCGAAGAATCTCTTCGGCAAGTTCAGATATTGAAAGCGACAGTGATGAACTGAAGTCCATTTTAGGAACAGGCTCATCTCATTGTACTGTGAAAGTACAGACAGGTCTGAGTAAATTTCATCTTCTTTTTATTCATACTATAAGTTTAGAAAAAGAAAATATCATATAATCTGGAAAATAAAATATGATTGATATTTTTTCCAATGTGATGTCATATGCTGGAGTTGTTAAAATGATTGAGATTTTCAATCTGTTTTTAATCCATAATAGAAAAAAATCACTGTGTGTATTCATATGCTGTTTATCTATTGTGAATAGATAGAAAAATCTCATCACAAAACAAAATTCAAATCAGAACAATTAATAAGACTACTTCTCTGGCAAATGAATTTACATATGTAACTTTCCTTTTTAAGTACCAAATTTAAAAAATATAATTATCTAAATTTGTAACACTGATGAACTATGTAAATTTTTCTTTACGCAACATGTGTGTAAAAATCTCAGTTTCACTAAAATGCAAGATACAATATTGCAGAATCAATGAAGTGACTTCATATTTTTTTGACAGAGATATCTAATTTGTTAAAAATGTATATTGGTCTTTATGTATATATGTTTATCAGTGACATGATTGGCATATTTTCCTTTTGTTCAGGTTCAGGATGGTTTGCATCTGCTTTCCTGGTTGTAAATGCAGCATTAGGTGCTGGTCTACTCAACTTCCCAATAGCCTACCACCAAGCAGGAGGAGTATTTTCAGCTGTTGTGGTCCAATCAGTAAGTACTAGTTAATTTCCTTCTTTGGTTTAGTAGCCAGGTTTTATGAGATGGAGCAAGGACTTAAAAAGAAAAATAGTACTTTTTTTTAAACTACCTTTCCAATTTCCGGAAAAGGCAGTGGAGCTCATTGCACCTTTACTGGTTATGCTTTTGCGCTCATTACAGTCAGTCCTTGGCAGTGAAATGTATCAGCCTTCAGCATTCAAATCATTGAAACGTTGAAGTTAAGTTTAATATAAGAAATATTGTCTCTCTTTGATAGTTTGAGGCCACTCCAACTCCCAAGACTAATGTTTATAGTTTTTAAAAATGTGCTTTCAAGTTTTTAATATTTTTTTTATAAACTGATAAATATCAAATAACATAAATTGTTTTTATATATTAATGGCATTGTTTAACTATCTTTGTAACATTTTTTTTTACCTCTTTAAAACAGTTTTTTCTAGTCTTCATTGTGATGGCTCTGCTTATCCTAGGCTACTGTTCAGATATAAAAAAGTGTAACACCTACCAGGATGTGGTCCACTCTGTATGCGGACCGTATGCTCAGTTTGCATGCGCCATAACAGTTGCACTGTATTGCTTCGGGACATGCATCACATTTCTCATCATTATAGGGGATCAATGGGAACTATGTAGGTGCTGCAAATTAATTGTTTTAAAAAAATGATGCCATTTCGAGTGTGTTACTAAAAATATGATTTCTTATTTTAAAATTGCCTTTGTCTATTGATGCAAACATCCAATATATTATAGGGGCATTTTGTAACAGACAATTGTTTTTGAAGTGAGAAATCTTAAACTTCAAATTAAATTTATTCAAAGCTGTTGTTTTTTCCCAAGAAAGCTTATTTTCTTGGTGACTTTAGCACTTTTTATCAACTATCTAAGAAGCTACTAATTCTTTTTTTAAATGTTACTTTTAGGATGTTATTTGTATGCACTGCCCAAAAATTTTTCCAAAATTTCAATAGTAGCTATGAAATAAATAATAGATTTTTCATGAATAAATTATGCACATATGATTTTTTTTATTAAAAAATATTTTATATTATAATACTTTTTTTTTTTACATATGAATTTCATACAATTTATTTTGTGGCATTCATTTAATACCACACACTATTATATTTATTATTTTTTTAAATTACAAGAAGTTGGAACATGAATGCCACCTTTGTAAGATACAAAAAACAATGCTAAAAAGTATTAAAACACTTGTTTCAGTTTTCTTACAGGTGGCCCATGATCTCTACTGTGGATCAAATCCTTTCTACATGTCAAGGGCTTTTATAATCACAGTCACCTCGCTTGTTTTCATACTCCCATTGTGTTTTCCTAGACGTATAGACTTCTTGAAATATGCTAGGTAAATGCTTAACCATACTCAAACAAAATGTTACAAATGCCATCTTTAAAAGAAAGCTAGACAACTCTCTACACAATATGAGAGTTGAATTTGGTGATGCATGAGATTGGTTGCCATATTTCAAATAAACAGTTGTCATCATTTTAACAACACTTTTATGTACCATTACAGTTTTGAAGATTTAATGTGTTTTAAGATTTGGCTCCTAGAATGAAGGATACCAAAGCTAGTGATTCTAACAATAGTCAATTTCATTATACTTTAAAATTTCAATACAAATTCAAATATGCAGAAACAAACAAAAAAAATAACAACTTTAAAAACTAATAGCACATTGAGTGAAAAGGTACAATACTTGAAAAATACAAATATTAATTAACGCACACACTTAAAGAGTTCAGTATTACAATTATATAACGTCTTGTATATGTTAGGAAATATAGCAAAAATGTCTCTCTCCGCTAGGAAATGTGTTGACCTATATTTAGGGATTAAATCAAAACGATCTTAGTAAAAAATATTCTAGGCATTGCGTCACCTAATAGCATTCTTTAGAACAAGTAGAGCACATTGCAATGTAAACAAGCTTTTCCCAACCAAGGTAGGGGTGGGTAAGGAGTGACAAGCACATTTACTTGGTGACTCAAAGAAAAGCAAAGCAGAGGGGAGATAAGTGGTGGTGGCTAAAAATAGCTCTACATTGAAGTGAAATTGGGTCAAGACATAGGCTATGAAATAACAATACAACAACCAACAGTTCAGTTTTTTTAACTACATAATAACCAACGGTGAAGTCATTATGTATCTCTTTTCATCTATCCCCAGTATTGTTGGTGTGATTGGTATCATGTATGTAGTGGGTCTGGTCACTGTCAAATATTTCTTACCTCATGATAACCCAGGCATCATTTCTACACAGTAAGTAGCATATATTTATACTACCTTTCTAAAGCCCTTTTTTATCATCCTAAGCCTTAGTTTTATTGATATGTAGCAAGTATTTTAAAAAATCCATAACTACATCTTATATAGTTGTTTTTTTTACCCTATCTGCATTATTTTACTGTACATGGATTCAATAGTTTTGATTAAAATAAAAGTGGCTCTCACTACTTTCTTCCAACACCTAATTTTCTCTAATTGATGAGGCTCTGTTGATTATTTTTATTAGTATAATTTAGATAATTTGGGGTCAATTTAAAAATTCTTATTATTCAGCATTTGCAATTGCTTTCCATGGAATAAAAAGGAAAGTATAACATATTTTGATTCATTTGCATTTAATTTAAATATTTCATGTCTATGAAGTGTTTGTTTTTTTTTTAAATGAAAATTTACACTGAAAATTGTTTCCAGACCAATAATATGAGAAGTTTGTTCAGCCTTTGGGTATATCTCAAAGACTAGACTCAAATACTCCAATGGCCCCAAAAAATGTGGGCAAAGCGTCTTTTAAAAATTAACTCAATATTTATTAACAGTATGGGATGTGAGTAAAAACTGTCTTACATCACACATGGGGCAAGCAATGGGCTGTCATTTATTACGTTATTATTCTTGAAAGATCATAACTTACTGCTGCCTGGGTGAAAGAGAAGAAATTCAAAACTCACAATAAGCATAGGGGAGTGGGCGGGGGAGGAGGGGGACGACATGTGCATAAATGACCGGTATGTATAACTGGATTTTTGTACTATAATTTTTGAAGTGAGTGAATGATTGGGCTAAAAATGTCCAAAAAAATTAAGTGTGCAAATTGAAATGTCAATATCCACAGGCACAAAAAGAATAATGCTTTTTTTAAAAAAAAATGCTAATTTCATTATATATTTTATTCTGCAGCCCAAAATCATGGATAGATGTGTTTTTGGTGGTTCCTGACATTTGTTTTGCATATCAGGTAAATAGTGCACTTACTATGAATGGTGCTAATCTGATGCTGAGACTGGATCAATCTAATTATAATATCGTAGCTTCCAAGTCCTGTGAAGTAACACCATCGTCACATTGTGACGGACGGATGCCAGAGACCTTTCATTGTGCCCTTGTACCTTGTTTTGATGAATACATTTTTAAATAATTCAACTTATGATATAAATTTGCTTGTCTCTCTTGTGTGCAATAAAAAGTCATCAGATGTGAAAGAATTCAAATTCACTGCCATTATGTTTGTTTTATTGCTGTGTGAATTTTTTTTTTGTTTTATAACTTTAAGTATCCTTTGTATTCATCACTATGCCACTAGAACGTTATGCTATAAATTTACTTGTCATGCTAAACGACTTAAATGCTTGGGGGTAGCAATGCTCCCAATAAAAAATCTAATGACATAATATTATGGCTTTCTATGCATTTTCTAACAAGGCATGGCTTGATTTATCTTTTTTTTTAAAAACCAAAACAGAAGTTGTATTTTCTCTATGTTAGGCACCCCAATACTGCCGTCCCGGCCGTAGAAAAACGCGGGCTTGGCAGCGCCGATCGCTGTGATCAGTTGGCGCTGACCGTTTTCGGTACATGTCGGGATTTAGCGTTGGTTTGCGTCATTTCTTAAAATAGATGAACTTCCTTATTTTAAATTGAATCCGCGGTGCATGACGGTTACGAGGGTCTATTTAAAGTTGAAATCGAACCACGCTAAGACGATCAGTTGGAAGTGGACGTTAGGTAAGTAACTTCGCTGTGCTTTATTTATTTTTTCTAAATTGTTGATTCCATTGGAAATTACTTTGACAGATAGCTTATATATTGTTAAAAAGGAATCACGTATTTAAAACAATAAATATTATAACAGGACTTTATGACTGCTGTCGGAATGAGACAACTTTTTTTTAAAATTTAAGGCAGCAAAGTGGCGGCCATTTTGTTTTCATTCGATTGACCGGAACAGGTTAATCTCTAATGTAAACAGTGATTTTTAATATTAGAAACTTCTTCCAACAGCAAATAAATATTTCCTGTATTATTATACCACAATAGTTTGATTATCTAAGCTTTTAATAAGTGATTTTGATTAATAGTTTTAATGAAGGCCTTATGTAGGCCTAAAAGCATATATATAAAATAATAGCACTAGTACTAGCATTATAGAAAAATAAGTAATTTAAATAGCCTCTAGTCCTATGTTATTGTTATTAACAACTTTAAATGTACATAAACTAAAGAACATTGTGAGGTATAATTGAAAATATTGAATCAGTTTTAGTTTTGATGTGTATTCCTAATGTCTTTTTTGTTGTTTTTTTCAGTTTCATTTGATTGGTCATCATTCCTTGTGATTGTGCTGTTTTGCATTTTTTTAGTGCTTGTCTCTGCACATTCAGTTTTATAAAATGGCTATCGCTGATGTTAAAAAAACAATTAAAGATTTTGACATTTTTGTAGAGAGTTTTGCTCAAGATGCTGTCACAAAGCTTTACAGGAATGGTTTTGCTTTGTACCTGTATAACGCCAATGGAAAGCATAGGTCAAATACTGCAAGAATGCTTGATGAATGTCTCCAGCAATCAGACAGTAACTATGTGCCAAATATAGGTGTTGTCTCATCAAACCTATACAGGCTTGTGGAGAGGGTTTTCATTTTAAAAAAAAGTATGGACAAAAGCTGGCAAGCGATAGAAGATCTGCTGCTGAAACCTTTGCATGTGCCAGTATCGAGTCCAAAAAAGAGGCGTAAGGTGTCTGAGACTACTGCAATTGTTGATTCTTCATCATTGAATTCACCTCCTCTAAAGAAGTTAAGAACTGACTGCGAGAAATGCCCTTCTCTGAGAGAGGCAAGCCACTCCAAATGCAGAAGCTTGGCGGACAGGCTTAGAAATACAAAAACCAAAGTTAAAGCAATTTCTAAACGCTTCAACCAAAGCGTATTAAATCAGTCCTTTAAAAGAAAGGCTGACATAATAAATAGATTAAAGGTAAAAAATACTTCTTTGAAAAGAGAATTGGAGTTCAAGAACAAGGCAAAGATATGTAATGAATGCTCAGCTCGAATCAGCAAACTGGAGAGAGAGAAAAGGAAGTTAGAACGTCATATCTCATTGCTGAGAAGGCAAAATTTGGCTCTAAAGGAATCGTTAAAATTTAACACAGCAGAAAGAAATGCAGCATTGCTTACTGTCGACACCTTGATGGAGGAGAAAAGCGAGGAAGCCATTCTAACCACAACATCATTGTCCCATTCACCCTCTGCAAAGAAACAGAGAAAGACCTACAGTGCACCAATGAGGAAATGCATTTATAATTGCCTGTTGAACCAAGTGCCAATTGAAAGAGCTGGGGCTGTTATAGCATTTACAGTGAAGGAGTTAACGGGAAAGGATTTGACCGACATCCCAAGATCTTCAACGGCTGCTAACATGGCTTTGGAGATTGGGATCTTGTCGGACATTCAGGTAGCTGATGTCATGTACCGTTCAGAAAACCTCACTTTCTCCTGGGACTCTACGCCGATTGATGGTCAGCACTATAATGCTTGCCACATTTCTACAGGCGAACAGGACCTGACCATTAAAATGGCTGGAGTTCCTGGAGGAAAAACAGAGGATTACCTGCACCAGCTCGTTAACTCCCTTCAAGATCTAGCCACCTTGTATTCTGTATACAACAAGGCGGATCAGCATGTTGTATTGCATAGCATCCTTCAGTCTTTCAGTACCACTTTGAGTGACAGGGCAAAGGTCAATCAATGTGTTTCGATGCAGTTGGGTGATTTGTTGAACAAGAGGTTGATTCAACTGAAATGTAATCTACACCCCCTGGAAGGAATGGCTTCCGAAGCTCGTAAGCAGTGCAAACTTCTGGACGCTAAATGGAGCATAACCGGACTGTCCTTTGGACAAGATGGGAGTGCTGCTAATCTTATCCGTGCTATATCTAAACTGAGGTAACTTTCATTTTCATCTTTTTACACATGACTTATTTTTAGTACCTAATACTTAGTTAAATATATAGTTCTGAAGATGTTCATTTTGCTGTAAGCACATAAAGACAGTTGTGCTTTTTTCCCCCCCTCTTCAGGCATAAGATGTCATCTGGTGATCCTGCAGGGTTGACAGCATTCCTGGAGAAGGAGAATCTGAAACCTGGAATTCTTCCTCGCTATGTTGGAAACAGACTCCACATTTTGTTTCACCTTGCAGGAGTCATTTTTAAGATGAAAGGATCGCTGGCACAATACCTCAAGAAATATTGTGCATCTGCCAAATTAAGAACGGCCCTGCTGAATGACATCTGGTGCAATGATATTCTTATTCAACTACGAGTCTTAGGTAACCTAATACTATTTCTTTTTTCAAATATAGGTATATAAATAGATGAATTTTCAATAATATGTGGATGTTGCTTGTGAAGCTTTTCTAGCTAATACTTTGCACTTCTCATGATAGGTCTCTTTGGAAAACTTGTGACTGGACCCTGGATGACTCAATTTTACAAGAACTCTAAAGGTTTAAAGCATTTGCAGATGGTGGGTATTTTTTTTGGTCAATTTTAAAGCGATTTTTGTTAAAAAAACAAAGGATTATGGCAATCTTATTAGCTTTAGCCTTTTGCTTTGTTTTTCAATAGATTCCACACATGAGGAGATGTATTGCCAACCTGGAGGAGATCAACAGACAACCCAATTTGATCTTGACGATGGAGGAAGATGTTTTTAATCTACCAATTGATGAGGATGAAGTGTTGCTGGAGCTTAGGAGCCACGAACCGTGTCCACGATTTTTTGAGACAGTTGCTGCTCTGTCTATAGGATTTGTATCAGTCTTAAACAGGCAGCTTGATGCGTATCTTGTTGGGGAACTGGCTAATCCATCAGCAGAATTAATGGCCCTGACCTCGTCAGCCCCTGTTCACAATATCCATAGTGAGAGGGTTTTGGGGATGGTCGATGCCCAATTTAAAAGAGCCCCTAATGCTTCCACTGCTTTTGTTGATGCCAAGGTTAAAGCTTTGGTCAACAAAACTATGGACTGGTTGTTGGGTAAACCTATTTTGGAGCAAGAGAGGCTCATTAATTTTGCTATTGGTGCAGCCAGAAAATCTAGGAAAGTGTTAAATGGTCGGGATAAAGATATGAAGGATGTTAAGATAGCTCGTCAGATAGCGGTGGGACAGAAGAGGGAACAGGGAGAGAGGAATAAGTTGGAGAGGAGAGTTAGACCTTTATTAGAATCTGATCGAGGGTTAAATGATGTGTTATTTAATGATATATGTCAGAATGTTAAAGTTAAGCTGACCATGCTACTCTCTAGTAGAATGGACTGCCTTCCTATGAGGATTAGGCACATTTGGGATGTTGATGGGGAGGAGAAGGAGTTTATTGGAGATTTAGTTGGGTATGTTAAGAAGTATGGGAAATTGTTTTGTAGGTTGGTATTTTCTGACATAGATCATGAAGAAATAACATTATCACATTTAGTTTCTGATGTTATAATGGGAGATTTTCATTTTGTTTAGTTGTGATTTGATGAAATTTATTTGAATTTTCAGTGCTCTAATTTTAAAGGATAATTTTTAATGTTTTTGTATACTTTCAGGTGGACGACATTGTCACATTTAGTTTCTGATGTTCTTCGGGAGATTTTTATTTTGTTTAATTGTGTTTTTTGATGAAATTTATTTGAATTTTCAGCTCACTCATTTTAAAGTTTAATTTTTAACATTTTGTATACTTTCAGGTGGACAAGGATACAATCTGTTGCTGTGGACTAGGACACTATCTGTTGCCGTGGACCGTGGATTGCAATATTGCCGTGCATATTTTTATGTTTTGTATTTAAATGCACCTGTACAATAATGATGATGGAAATTCATATAATATCTTTTATATAAAATGTTCTGAATTATTGTTTTTGTATTTAAATACTTTATTAAATTTAGATTGTCATTGTTACTGTCTATTTTTACTGAAGATTTTATTGAATTAGCATTGTTAGTTTAAAAGTTATGTATTTAAATGTAAAAAATGTCTCGGCCGCGGGCGCCTTTCATCAAATATTTTTATAAAATTGCATAAATTTTTCTGATCTGTATTTCAGTTATTTTAAATGTGCTTTACTTTTAGATGGACATTAGCTGTTTGCATTGAAAATTTTATAGCAATAGCTTTATTGGTTTAGTAATTATGTCATTTTTTGTAAAATTAAATATTTCGACAATTATCGTTATCCACCCCCTGTGCTCATAAAATCATATTTTAATAAATATAATAAGTTAATTTACAATTTATGTGTTTTGTTTTGTTACACATTGTATTGTAAATGTCTCCTCCAAATCTGAGAGCTCTAACTTTAATAGCTAAAAAGATACAAGCAAAATAGTACAAAAAGTGTAATAATGCGATCACAGTTTTAAAACTTAAATACAAAGCCGAATAGTGGGGAAAAATAAATCACTAAAAAATTCATAACTTTTCTCCTATAAGTCATAGAAAGATTATCTTAGTGTCATTGGAAAGCTTAGAGCCAGCTCTTTCCAATGACATGCTATTTGTCTATGTCAGATGTATTTGAAAATTTGAGTTGGAGTACCTATCTATGTATTATTTCAACATCTCTTATGCTCTCTATCTCCACCAGTGTCATGTTAGCATAATTCCCATTTACTCCTGCATGGGGAAGAGGAACATGAAGGAGTTTTCCAAAACTGTCACTTTGGCCATGGTCCTGTGTATACTCACATATACAGTTACTGCTGCACTTGGCTACCTGCAGGTGGGGAATCCAATATAGTGAACTATGCATTACTGAGGTGGTTCTCCCCCTTTTTATCATATTTAATATATTTTAAAACAACAAAATAACTGTGACCATTAGACCGTCTCATAAGAACCTTCACATTAGAGATAGGCACAAAGCATTACTTTCAGCAGTATTTAAATATATATTTTAAACAATTTCAAACCAGCAGATTAAAGATGTTTGATATTTATAAGAAGCTATGAAAGTTTTTTTGGTTATACATTTTTTCACTGCCTTTTAAAAATATAAATGTTAATTTGATAATAAAAGATTTTATAGATAAATGTTTGAAATTTACAATGTGCAAAATGTTTATTTATTAATCAATTCTAAAGTGTCACAGAATCTCTTTTATTTTATTTTTAAAGTAGTTAATTCCACAGTGTTTATATTTCTCCATCTTCAGTTTGGAGACAGTATTACCAATGATATCCTGCTTTCTTTTAAACCAACCTCTGAAGTGATGGTTGCTGTTGTTCTTATAGCTGTGAAAACATACACAACATACCCCATCCTTTGCTTCTGTGGAAAGTAAGATGTATAGAGTTTTTTTTTACCATTTACTAGAGGCATCAGCAAATCCAGAAAATAAATTGTTTCTTACATTAAGTTTCTGCAGCAAAAATACATCAATGGTGTACTTTTGTATCTTTTATAGTTTCCAAATTTACTGAGACATTATTTGCAGCGTATATAATTTCACTAAATTTTATTCCTTTTGAGTGTATTGAAATTGATATGTTAATATTTTCCCGAGCTTGTGAGAGAAAGAAAAAGAATTATCAGAGCAAATTTTCACATTTTAATAATAAAAATTAATATGCTTTACAAAGGAGTGTTTTTTTCTTTTATAATATTAGTACTAGGCCTACATTCAAAAATATATCAAGCTGTTATGGAATTTATACTCTCTATAGAATTTTCCAAATGCTTATAATGTTAGTGCAAATGTAATGTTGATGGCATGGACTTTTTTTAAAAAAATATTTTTTGTTTAAAAAACTAAACAAAAACAAAAAAAATAACAAAACCAACAATGACAGATTTGTTCTTTTATTTGAATTATTAATTCTTTTTTTTTTTTTAAATCTAGAGCAGCCTTTGATTGCATGTGGGGGATGTGTTGGCGGATGACTCCTGAAGAGTTAATACACAAGGAAAATGTGAGGCGCATTGTAACAACGTTGGTCTGGTTCACATCAACTCTGCTCCTGTCCATATTCATACCAAATATTGGAGTTGTCATCCAGATCCTGGGAGCTTTTGCTGCTGTGTTTATTTTTATATTTCCAGGTTAGACGAAAAGAAATGTTTCAAAACCCCTACAAAATTTTGTGAGATAATAGACTATTTTATATTATAAACTTATTTATATAATTAAGCACATCTATAGTCTCGTTTTCCATGCTATTTTATCTAAGTTAATCCTGAACACAGATCATAAATTGATAAATTTGGATGGTAATTTAAGGGAATAAAGATGTACTAGATGCAGCCCGCCAAACAATGGCGGCAGCAATGGGTGAAATTTCCATCTACTAAAGTTACTTGACAAAACATGAACTCAAGTCACGCACATTTAAGAATTATAATTTGTGCTTCACCCCTTCCCCCCCATGATACGCTTTTTATTTCACGCCCATTAACTATTTTAAATATTCCCATGTCCCAACCACTTTTAAGCCGAATATTTTTTACACCATACTTAAACTGAGACGATTTTGTTTTTCAAAAAGAAAATATTACGCGCCAAACGCAGTTGCGTTATGTAAAAAAAATCATTTATTGTAGTCATCGGGAATTATATTTTACGCACTACTGAACTCATTATTGAGCTGGAAATGGAAGCAGTAAATTAGGACGCTGTCCACGAGTCATGCCAGAAGCGTAATATATATATAAGAGATGTTTAATCACAATTCCCATAAGACAATTAATTACTGGCTTGTGTGATTCATTCACTTTCAGGTCTTTGCTTGCTCAAAACCATGCAGAACAGAATTGAGTCAGGAATCAAACAGCCATTCAGGGTTCATTTCCTCAAAAGTTTCGCCATAGTCTTTCTCGTTTTGGGAGCTTTCATCTTTGGGCTGACCCTGTCTCAGGCCATCATGAAAGACATCCAAGGGGCCAAGGCAGATGCATCAAACTACACCTGCCACAACTGACTTTAATCTTGGGGGACACATATTTTTTAAACTGCTTGCCTCTGCCAATAACTGAGCACTTCTTCTATCAGCAGTTATATTCTCTGGTAACATCAGTTCACCTGAGACATGGCCCGTCAGGGATGGAATCTTCAGAGAGGTTAAGTGTCCGTTAGGGATTTCCATTTCTAATTTCACTTGTAGATCTTTTTCCCCATTGAGAAATTAAGAAGTCGCTTCATTATCAAATAAGGACTGTGAGAGACCAATCCAGAAATTTAAAGAAATTAAATTAAAAACAGAAGTGCTTTTTTTTTTGGTCTTTTCTTTTTTGTGTGTCCCAAAATCTGTTAAAGGATATTTAATCATCCTGTAAATACAATGACATTCCATGAAGATTTATTGAAAATAACATAAAACTGACTTAAAGCCAAAAGAAGATCATTAATTTATTTTTTTTAGCTTCCTCCAAGTAAGTTCATTTTAATTTTATTCCCATTTACTAACTTGATTGTATTTTATTTTTTTTAGCCTTTTGAACTGAGGAGATAAGATAATTTACCATTAAAAAATTTAATTTTTCAGACTAAAAGAATGGCATGGGGAAATTTGTTTAAAATCTTTTAGATTATTTTATAAGCTTTTTATATTATTGAACAATTGTTATTGCTGGTCTTTCAAACTAAAACATTTCAACACATCTGAATGATGTGAGTTGGAAAATATGGAACTTGTAAGTAATTGACAAGAGTGCTAAAACCTTAAGATTTATTACAGCAGCTTTTGCAAATAATTTGGTTGAATACTGTAAAGCTGTTTACGTGGCACTAATCAAGCCATGTCAAATAATTTGACTAATAGACACGATTTCCATAAAATATATTGTATCGCTATCTCCATATGTGAAAGAGTTTGTAAAATTAATATTTTTATGCCAATGTTGGTTTGATGTTAAAACTCTTATTTATTGCATTATTCTATTTAAGTGTATAGCTGTCACGTAAAATACCGTAGGCCTAAATATTATAATTAAATTTGACAAATCTTTAAAGGCATGATCACTCATTTATTTCTATGATAAAGAGTTTAAGTCAGGCATGATCACTCATTTATTTCTATGATAAAGAGTTTAAGTCAGACATGATCACTCATTTATTTCTATGATAAAGAGTTCAAGTCAGACATGATCACTCATTTATTTCTATGATAAAGAGTTTAAGTCAGACATGATCACTCATTTATTTCTATGATAAAGAGTTCAAGTCAGACATGATCACTCATTTATTTCTATGATAAAGAGTTCAAGTCAGACATGATCACTCATTTATTTCTATGATAAAGAGTTCAAGTCAGACTTGATCACTCATTTATTTCTATGATAAAGAGTTGAAGTCAGACATGATCACTCATTTATTTCTATGATAAAGAGTTCAAGTCAGACATGATCACTCATTTATTTCTATGATAAAGAGTTGAAGTCAGCCGGTTAGTCTCATGCATGTGCTGCATACTTTTGTTTTTACAAATGAAGGGTTTTGTTTTCATCATCCATTAGACTGCGTTCAATGGTTTGAGATGTCTGTACATGAACAATGTTATGTCTTTATGTGGCTTGAGTCTGAAAGCCTGACCTGTCCAGAGTTTCTGTTTCCTCAAATGGGCTGAGGACTCATGAATCGTTCACTGAATGATGCCTCAAAGTCCTTATCAAATATTGTATCATTGAATGTTATGTTCATGGTATGAGCTAGTGGGGAAATTCCGAAGACAAAATAAAATACTGGGGTGTGTAACCATGGATACACAACTGGTTTTAACCAGGTAATTCTGTTGAAATTTTTTTTCAAATTAACTTCTGCAGTAAACACTATGCATGATTGCACAGGAGTAAACAGGTTTTTAAAAAAGATGATTGCCAAATAAAGGTTCTTTTTGGTCAAAGTTTTATCATATCTTTTCAAGGGCTTTGTTTTAAAAATATTTTAAACTGAATTTTGGCACTTACAAGTACACTGTATATGCTTTAGTTACGCTTTTATTACGCTGTTCTTTTATTTTTAAAAATGAATGTTGATTTTTTACCCTTCAGACTTTGTATGTACACTGCTTCTGTTCATCCGAAAAAACAAAGCTCTGTAAATATGGATACATTTATATTGTTTTGTATCTTAAACATTTATAACTTAAACAAATAAAATCCCACATTTGCAAATCTTTAATAGATGTGCACATCTCTCAATCTCAAGACAAATCTGTTTATCACATATTATACCTCCAAGTTAAAAGACTAAAAATGACTTTGCAGGCCATGAAAGGGTAAACCATAATAAAACAGTGTGCTTACTGAATGTATGTTGTTCCTCCATGAACAAAATGACTATACATTTTTTAGTGCCTGTGTTGCCTGTTAAACAAAAAAGATTTCTTGCATAGGTTTTATTCTTTAATCAAATTCTTTTGTTTGTTTGCTTTTCTTTCACCATCTGTTCCTAAGCTCATTTCACACTCTTTTGTCATTTAACCTTTTGCTTTTATTTAAGGAAACCCTGTGAATTCTAAGACATGTTGATTTACACACTAGATTGAAACTTTGATTTACACACTAGATTGAAACTTTGATTTACACACTAGGTTGAAACTTTGATTTACACACTAGATTGAAACTTTGATTTACACACTAGGTTGAAACTTTGATTTACACACTAGGTTGAAACTTTGATTTACACACTAGGTTGAAACTTTGATTTACACACTAGGTTGAAACTTTGATTTACACACTAGGTTGAAACTTTGATTTACACAATAGATTGAAACTTTGATTTACACACTAGGTTGAAACTTTGATTTACACACTAGGTTGAAACTTTGATTTACACACTAGGTTGAAACTTTGATTTACACACTAGGTTGAAACTTTGATTTACACACTAGGTTGAAACTTTGATTTACACACTAGGTTGAAACTTTGATTTACACACTAGATTGAAACTTTGATTTACACACTAGATTGAAACTTTGATTTACACACTAGATTGAAACTTTGATTTACACACTAGATTGAAACTTTGATTTACACACTAGGTTGAAACTTTGATTTACACACTAGTTTGAAACTTTGATTTACACATTAGGTTGAAACTTTGATTTACACACTAGGTTGAAACTTTGATTTACACATTAGATTGAAACTTTGATTTACACACTAGATTGAAACTTTGATTTACACACTAGATTGAAACTTTGATTTACACACTAGATTGAAACTTTGATTTACACACTAGATTGAAACTTTGATTTACACACTAGATTGAAACTTTGATTTACACACTAGATTGAAACTTTGATTTACACACTAGATTGAAACTTTGATTTACACACTAGGTTGAAACTTTGATTTACACACTAGGTTGAAACTTTGATTTACACACTAGATTGAAACTTTGATTTACACACTAGATTGAAACTTTGATTTACACACTAGATTGAAACTTTGATTTACACACTAGATTGAAACTTTGATTTACACACTAGGTTGAAACTTTGATTTACACACTAGGTTGAAACTTTGATTTACACACTAGATTGAAACTTTGATTTACACACTAGATTGAAACTTTGATTTACACACTAGATTGAAACTTTGATTTACACACTAGATTGAAACTTTGATTTACACACTAGATTGAAACTTTGATTTACACACTAGGTTGAAACTTTGATTTACACACTAGGTTGAAACTTTGATTTACACACTAGATTGAAACTTTGATTTACACACTAGATTGAAACTTTGATTTACACACTAGATTGAAACTTTGATTCACACACTAGATTGAAACTTTGATTTACACACTAGATTGAAACTTTGATTTACACACTAGATTGAAACTTTGATTTACACACTAGATTGAAACTTTGATTTACACACTAGGTTGAAACTTTGATTTACACACTAGGTTGAAACTTTGATTTACACACTAGATTGAAACTTTGATTTACACACTAGATTGAAACTTTGATTTACACACTAGATTGAAACTTTGATTTACACACTAGATTGAAACTTTGATTTACACACTAGGTTGAAACTTTGATTTACACACTAGATTGAAACTTTGATTTACACACTAGGTTGAAACTTTGATTTACACATTAGATTGAAACTTTGATTTACACACTAGATTGAAACTTTGATTTACACACTAGATTGAAACTTCGATTTACACACTAGATTGAAATTTTGATTTACACACTAGATTGAAACTTTGATTTACACACTAGATTGAAACTTTGAAGCACAAATAAATGTTTGTGCAAAAACATGTTAAAAAATCTGGGCTAAGGGTCGGTTCACACGATGATCAAATTTTCCTTCAAACATTTGATGCAATTTCTGTATGAAGCCTTGTCACAACTTTCAAATTACTATTTCATCAAATTCCTCCAAAAAGAAACCACGCACAAAATAGTGCGTTCATGCAACAATTTGTCGCGCAATT
Organism: Omphiscola glabra; assembly: GCA_964017045.1. Lineage (NCBI taxonomy): Eukaryota > Metazoa > Mollusca > Gastropoda > Lymnaeidae > Omphiscola > Omphiscola glabra. The sequence goes on from OZ024800.1 coordinate 11,565,752, forward strand.
TGATAGTGTGAATTGACGCTTAGGGTCGGTTCACACGATCAAATTTCGCTTCAAATTGTTGTATGAACGCACTATTTTGCGCGTGGTTTCCTTTTTTGGGGAATTTGATCAAATAGTAATTTGAAAGTTGTGACAAGGCTTCATACACGAATTGCATCAAATGCTTGACGCGAAATTTGACCGTGTGAACCGACCCTTAAGAACATATACTCATGACATTAATGGTACGTGCGAAAAAAGCATGTATCTTTATTTATTATCTTGTCTTGAGAAGGGTAACATTTTCCCTGTGATTTGATATTAAAATGTGTGAAATCTTCTGTGTGTGGAATAAAAACGACAAGAATAATAATTGATTTTGACTGATGATGCTGTAGTTTAGGTTTTCTCAATATGTGCACACAAAAAAGTTTTTTTAAAATAGGCCTTGATGCATTTTAAAAATATTAATAACAGTAACGGGAAAGGGGACTGTTTGGTAATTAAGATTTTTGAATGGGCCAAAAGCAAAGAAAAGGTTTGAGCAACACTGGTCTAGCTCATTCTGTTTATTTGTACATTGAAATGACATGTGTTGACAATTTTTAAATTTATAATAGATAACTTAATATTTATGTAACTTTGTTAAAAAGCTTTTAAAATTACTTTATTTTTTTAATTATACGATCCTTGCACAAAACTAACTGTTCTTTGATAAGTGCAGATTTTGTAATATATATATATTAAAGCAAATAATATATTATAGACCACAATGTTCAGTTTATATAAACAAGCATTTTTCAATTTAATCATGTGTTTTTTTTTAAATTTATTTATAATAAGTTATTGAATAACTTATATGTAGGTCTAGATTCATTGACACATCTTTGTTCCACTCTTTCTTTTATCCCATGTAAAGCTTGTTTAAAGGATCAGTTCTGTCAGGCGCTGGGACGTTGCTTCTCTGTGCTCCACGTTGCTTCTCTGTGCTCCACGCTGCTTCACTGCGCTCCACGCTGCTTCTCTGCACTCCACGTCGTTCTCTGTACTCCACGTTGCTTCTCTGCACTCCACGTTGCTTCTCTGCACTCCACGTTGCTTCTCTGCACTCCACGTCGTTCTCTGTACTCCACGTTGCTTCTCTGTGCTCCACGTTCCTTCTCTGTGCTCCACGCTGCTTCTCTGTGCTCCACGCTGCTTTTCTGCACTCCACGCTGCTTCTCTGTGCTCCACGTTGCCTCTCTGCACTCCACGTCGTTCTCTGTACCCCACGTTGCTTCTCTGTGCTCCACGTTGCTTCTCTGTGCTCCACGTTCCTTCTCTGTGCTCCACGCTGCTTCTCTGTGCTCCACGCTGCTTCTCTGCACTCCACGCTGCATCTCTGCGCTCCACGCTGCTTCTCTGCACTCCACGTTGCTTCTCTGCACTCCACGTTGCTTCTCTGCACTCCACGTTGCTTCTCTGCACTCCACGTTGCTTCTCTGCACTCCACGTTGCTTCTCTGCACTCCACGTCGTTCTCTGTACTCCACGTTGCTTCACTGCACTCCACGTTGCTTCTCTGTGCTCCACGTTGCTTCTCCGTATTCCACGCTGCTTCTCTGTACTCCGCGCTGCTTCTCCGTACTCCACGCTGGTTCTCTGTACTCCGCGCTGCTTCTCCGTACTCCACGCTGCTTCTCTGTACTCCACGTTGCTTCTCTGTAGTCCACGCTGCTTCTCTGTACTCCACGTTGCTTCTCTGTACCCAAGATAAGGCAACATTAAGTCACGCTGCATGCCTAGAGTCACGTTGGCGCCATATCCTTTTTAAATAACCGAACAGCCGACATCGGAAAGTTGCACGGGCCTCCGATAGTCACGTGACGGCTCTGTCAGTGGGCCTACTATCTTTGAGCCTTAAATAAATGTCCTTATGTCTTTTTAAAAAAGCAAAACAAACACCAGTTCCATGTTTCGCGCTGACGAAAGAAGACGAGTGTGCAATGCAACATTTCCCCGTCAAATAATATTGTATTTAGTGTCTCAAATAAATGAATGGATTCTTACAAAGGCGTCAATCACTAGCTTTTTGTGGATGGGGAGAGGGGGGTGCTTCTGACATGTTTTGTTCTTCATTTTTACGGAATATAAATTCATGAGCTATTCCAATCCTAGGCCACCTTGATTTTGACGCAATCCTTCCCCCCCCCCTTCCCCCTAAACCGCCCTCAACACGAGATCTTTATCCCAGCCCATAATAAAAATAAATGTTCTGACTTTGCCACACACACACACACACAAATGTTGATTCAAAAATTCACGTTGAAAAGAACACAACAACAAAAATCTGTTTCATGGCACAAACACAATATTTTAGTTGCAAAAATTAAAAGCGATCCGCCAACAAATTTTATGTGTCGACTATTTATTTGTGAGCACAACTTTTTTGTATGCGTATTTTAACCATTGTATGCACTCTCACGCGCAAAACTTACACACAATTAGCCCCCCCACCCCCCACACACATGAGAGAGAGAGAAAAAAAGGGGGGGGGGTTGGAAGGGATATTTTTACACGATAAATCCTGTTCGATGTGTATCATCGTACACGCTCTGTTTGATGTCCTTTGCTGGACACATGTAGCTGTAATGAAAGGGAGGCGAGCTAGAGAGCTAAAGATTTGGTAGGTAAATTAGTGATTGCCCCTGTGAAGACACGTGTGCCTCTCTATTGCTACAAATGACAGGATGACGTCGTGCGAAAAGATCAAATCGTTTTCCCAAGCTTATTTAAAAAAACACTTTAAGACATGACACCATATGTCAGTTGTTTTTTTTAAATTTGTGGGACAATTGTTTAAGAAATGTATTTCAATGTCGTGTATGTAGTTAAGGCTTACTCCTCAACAGTTTAATTCAACAGTCTTTTGTATGGACAATTTCGATTGCATCCAACTTAGAGGCCGCCCATGATGTATCCAACTTAGAGGCCGCCCATGATGTATCCAACTTAGAGGCCGCCCATGATGTATCCAAATTAGAGGCCGCCCATGATGTATCCAACTTAGAGGCCGTCCATGATGTACGCCACGATATCATTGAAAAAAAAAGGATCCCTTCCATTCCCCTGTCGCAATCTGTCACAAATCTCAAAAAAGGCTCTCTCCTCCCCCCCCCCCCCCCCCCCCCCCCCGCCTATTTTTCTTCAAAGGTCGTCAAATCTTGCAACTTTAAAAAAACTGTTTTTAAAAATTCATTAATTAAAGTTTAATCTGAAATACAATTCACATCAAAATTATTAAATTTATAAAAGTTAAATCTGCTCTCAGAATACATCTATCACAACAGAACATTTAACATCACTGTCAATTTCAGTTGTTTTTTTTTTACGAAGTGCGGCTATTTGCACCCGGGTACCAGAATTGAGAGGTTGGGATTTAAAAACTATTAAACATATTATTGTTGGTTTGTAAGACAAAATGAGGTATCAAATGAAAGATAATTTAATGGACTATATGTTTGTAAACTTAATTTTTCAGTTTAACTAAAATAAACTACCACAAATGACATCCAAATTATAGCATTTAATCAAAATGGACCCGGACACGCCGCGCGCCAATCGAACCCGGGTCCCATTAGACTCCCTCGTCAAAAACTGTCACACCTAATTAGACCCCCTCCCAACTCCAAAACGTGCTTTACTTTACGTTTACAGTAACTGAAAATTTAAATTTATATTCCCCCTTTAATTTTTCAAAATTCTGATGTTCAGCTGGCCGTGGATAAAGAGTAATTAGGGGGGGGGGGGGGGGGGGGGGGAGAGAGAGAGAGACTGCAATCAGGTTAGCGAAAAATGGAAATGATGAAACAAAATATCAGGAAAACCTAAAAAAAATGTAACGCATCAAAACAACGAACATGTCGGCGGGAAACCTTTATCGGCGAACAAATTGTAAAAGCAGAATTAAATTAAAATAACACTTAGCTGAAATGTAATAACCGAGAGGACAGCAAGATGAACGTGGCAGAACATAAGTAGTTGAGAGATTCAATACAGGCAAACGGGGATAGAATAGAGGGAAAGAATGAATTAAAATGAAGATGCAGGCTTGTAGGTTTACTAATACTTTGAGCAGATTCTGCCAAACAAATTACAGACAAAAATGAGAATTTGATTCACTCAAGGATGAGTTTTATTATAAGGAAAAAAAAATAGAGTAAAACAATTAGGTTTTTTTTTCTTTCTTTTAAATCGCCGATACCGGGTCATTGCTCTTATCAGCCAAAAGGAAACACGTTTACAATAAAGATTGGATCATTAGTCTCATTAGACATACGGTCGTAGCTCCTTATTGCAGAGCACGGCCTTCAAATGATAAGGTTGTACAATTTCTCATCTCTGTCTGTACTATGATATTCGTTATGTAGTCTATATCTCCGCCTTGGCTTGGGGTGAAAATTGGAAAGATGAAATCACAGTGGCGTGATTAGATGGGATTACAGTGTCTACAACTGTGAAATAATGGTTTAATTTTTACTCAGGTTTCATTTTTAGTGCATTCTTGTGTGTGTCTTTCCTTATCAACGTTTATTTCTTTGTTCCTTCATTCCTTCCATCGTCCTCCCTTCGTGCGTTTGCCTCCACCATTTCTATTCCTTGCTTCGACACCCAGCCTCCATTTCTTCCTTCGACACCTTTTCTATCAATTCTTTCGTTGTTTCATTCATCCCTTCATTAGTACCTAGTCCCTCTCTCCTTCTTCCCCCCTATGTTCGTTCCTTCCCCTCCCTACTTCAATTTCTTACTTGCTTCGTTCCCTCCTTCCACCCATAGTTTCATCCTCATCCGCCTTCTTCATTTAATCGTTCTTAACTAAATTGTATATTCAATCAACTTGTTCTTTATAATGAACTAGAATAAATACAACCCAGTAAGTAAACAAAAAACGGGGTCAATGTTTTCAATAGAACATTAAAAAAGTTGTCATAAATAAATTGTAAACTGTTCTGGATGATAAAATCGTGACCAGAGCCTCAGATCCTATATACACGTTAAAACTGGAGACGTTGACGAGTTTAACGTTGGACCCTGTACCTTGACCTGCTTCTCGCCTGTAACCTGTTGATGGCATCTATGACTACAATCTTGGCTGGTGTTAACGAGAGCAACAATCTTGTTTTATGTTAACAAGAGCTACAATCTTGGTTGAATTTTAAGGATAAAAAAAGACTATTGAATGACCTAAGTTTATTTAACATAACTCGGATATCCCACATTTGTGTAAAAACAAACACACAAACTTACAGATACAAAAATTAAATGAAAACACTGTCTTTTTTTTTTTTTTTTTTTGGAGATCGTTGAAAAGATTCTCACTTGACATCACCTAAACAAGTTCACTTGACATCACCTAAACAAGTTCACTTGACATCACCTAAACAAGTTCACTTGACATATACACATATATTTGCAACCACATAACATAAAATGTTTTTTTTTAAATAGTATCAATACTAGCTGGTACATAATCTGCTATATTAATTCGAGTTGGCGCTGCATGTGTCCACCAATACTTGGTTGTTTTAACTATGTATTTTGTGTGTTCATGTGGTGCGTACGTGGGGTTTGCCTCAGAATCAAATTCAGAGACTCCAGAGGGTGCAAAATTCTGCAGCACGCATTGTGTCGCGGAAAAAGAGATCAGACCACATTACCCCAGTTCCTTGGCCTATAGCTGCTTAGAAGGCTCTGCACCAGAATATCTGAAAGAACTGCTTTATAAACATGTAACCCTGAAGAACCTGCGGTCCTCAACTCACTCCTTACTGAAAATTCCCAGTGTGGATGAACACAGAAAAAAGTCGTACGGAGTGCGCTCTTTGGAAGCGGTAGTGCCAAAGTTATGGAATATTTTACCTCCATCTTTGAGGAGTACTGACAAGGACAGAAAATTATTTAGGAAAAAGTTGGACTTATTTGTTTAATAGATTTGATTACACCTGAGCGCAGTGAGCATGCTAAAGTAGCATGGATACCAGCGCTATAGAAGTATACAATCAATCAATCAAGCGCACGACGGGGGAAGCAGCGAATGAGAGCGCAGCATGGTGTAGAGTGGGGTGGAGAGGAACGATCCAATCGGAAATTATTATTATAAGATTTTCACAAATTGAGTTTCTGGGGTATTTGTGACTTATACGAAAGAGGCAAATAGAACAGATGACATAAATCTTAGTTGTCGTTTCCGGTTTACATCACCCCCTCCTCCTCTCCTCTCCACCCCGCTTTCATTTGCAAAATTTAATAGATTCTTTTATTAAATAAAATTAATACACATTTTTGAACAAAAACAAAAAAATCAAAATTTATTTCATCCTGTCCTCCCTTTTTTTTTAAAATCCCTGAAGGAATCCACCTTCTGCTGCTCAAAGAAACCTATATTTGTGCTTCCAAATATGAAAAAAATCTCTTTAGTACATGACAAGAAATCTAATCTCTTAAGAAAAACAGCAGACCGTCGAACCAGAGCTCACGGGGACTTCCCCGACATACCTCCTTAATAGAACATTATTACTTTAAAATGGTTTGTTTGTCTTTAACAGTTACTGGGTGGGGGGGGGGGGGGTCAACTAAACCAACAACTCAGCGCAGTGTCGTGTTGATTGGTCAAGGATGCCATCCTACATAAAAAATGGATAGAACATACGCATTTTAAGTACTGTCTACAACCTGTTTTTGTCAGGCAGTCAAAGTTCGCCCTCTAATAAGTCTAAATTAAACTACAAGATAGGTACATTTTTCAAAAGTAAAGTCTTTTTTTCTCTCCTTCCCCCCCCCCCCCCCATAGATTGTATTTAAAGAAACATAGAGAGTCAAAGTATTTTTTTTCCAAAATAATTTTTACAAATGACATCACTAGTTTTGTAGGCCATACGACAGTGGTGGATGCTTGCGACAGTGGTGGATGCATGCGACAGTGGTGGATGCTTGCGACAGTGGTGGATGCATGCGACAGTGGTGGATGCTTGCGACAGTGGTGGATGCACGCGACAGTGGTGGATGCACGCGACAGTGGTGGATGCATGCGACAGTGGTGGATGCACGCGACAGTGGTGGATGCACGCGACAGTGATGGATGCACGCGACAGTGGTGGATGCACGCGACAGTGGTGGATGCACGCGACAGTGGTGGATGCACGCGACAGTGGTGGATGCATGCGACAGTGGTGGATGCTTGCGACAGTGGTGGATGCATGCGACTGTGGTGGATGCATACGACAGTAGTGGATGCATGCGACTGTGGTGGATGCATGGAAGAGAACTAGAAAACAATGGCCCATTTTTCAAATGACATTAAAGAAAATGACGCTTTCTAAAATTGAAGTCAATTATAAAGTTAACTTATTTGTGCGTTTTTTGTTTTTTTTAAAAAAGAAGTTCTTTAAAACCGTACTATTGTCCTTATCAGCTGAAGCAACACGTTTAGATTACTAGACACATTCGGAGCGCAATAGTTTCGAATCTCTCATCGTGGCCTTCAAACGAAAGGTTGAACGTTGTCCACTCTCCCTTGTGTCTCGAGTCTCGATATGCATAGATATGATTATGTCTGGGAGGAGAGGGAATGGAAAGAGTTTGCGAGAAGGCATTCACTTAAAGTGACGTGCGTATGATTAGACGACACAGCTCTGCTTTCAGCTGTAGATTGACTTTTTTTGTTTTACTCGGTATTCTTTGCTTATTTAGTGCATCCGTTTACGGCTCTTTCCCTCCCAAAGTTCCTAAATTTTTTGTTCGCTCCTCCATTCACCCTTTCTTCACTCCCCTCTCTACTCCTTCCTTCGCAATTTCCTCCACTTTAATTCAATCCATTTACTTAGGTTGGAGGGGGTGGAGTCAATTTCTTCGTTCCTTTACCCCCTCCCTTTTCTCCCTTCCCTCTTTTAAACATATCTTTCTTACAAGGTATTAATAAATCAAGTTGTAGGTTGTTTTTAAAAAAAATTATAAGCTAAACAAAAAATAAACATAAAAAAATCGAGGCCTTTTTGTTTGTTGTTGTTTAAAAAAAAATTAAATTCATATCCTACATACATATTTACATGATACAATCGTGACGAAAGACTTTAGATCTTAAAACTGAAGACAATACGTGTCACAAATTTGACACTGTACCTGGACCTGATTTTTGGTTTAGTCTTTGCTGATCGAAAAAAAACGATTAAATGGCTTGAGACTGATTACGTAACTCAAATATCATCTATATTTGTTTTTTTAAAAACACAGACATTATATCCAAGATTGTTGAAACAAAAAAATTAACGAATCCGTACACAGCGTAACTATTAACATCAAACTAACACGATTCTCACTTGACATGACATCTAACAAACACGATTATCACTTGACATAACATCCAACAAACACGATTCTCACTTGAAATAGCATCCAACTAACACGATTCTCACTTGACATAACATCCAACTTACACGATTCTCACTTGACATAACATCCAACAAACACGATTCTCACTTGAAATAAATTCCAACTAACACGATTCTCACTTGAAATAACATCCAACTAACACGATTCTCACTTGACATAACATCCAACTAACATGATTCTCACTTGAAATAACATCCAACTAACACGATTCTCACGTGAAATAACATCCAACTAACACGATTCTCACTTGAAATAACATCCAACTAACACGATTCTCACTTGACATAACATCCAACAATTAACTTATGAAAAACATTATATATTTATGGCGGTTCAAAGGACCGGGGCAAAAAGAAAAGAATGTATACAATCTCGAATAAATAAAAAGAAGTCGTTAACAAATAGTGTTTGTCTTTAGCTCCAGATATTTTAAGAAACAAAAATGATGGACTGAGAGTTGGTTCGTTAATATTTGACGCTATTAAAATAAAATTCCAATCCGAGTTAATTGTAGAACTTTAAATACAAGAACAACATAAAGCTAAAGCTAATACTTAAAGATAGACACTTGTATATGCAAAAACGCTGAGGCGCATTCATGGCTGGTGATATCAAGGGATGTAAAATAGTTTGTCCCCCCCCCCCCTTTTTCCAGAAATCCGACAATGGGCGTGTACTGAGTCTGCCTGGTCTATTGGCACACTGCTCAGGCGACACCCTGCTCTGGTGGCAAAATGCGTAGGTGACAACCTGCTCCGGTGACACACCTGGTGTCACCCTGCTCCGGTGACACACCTGGTGGCGCCCTGCTCTTGTGGCATCCTGATCTGATGGCACTTTCTTTTTTTTTTTGGCGGCACCCTAATCTGACGTCACACTGTTCTGGTGGGACACTCTTCCTGTGGCACCCCGCCCTTGTATCTCACTATGATCGGTTATTAAAACCTCTCGAGTGTTTTTCGTTAAATTTTCAAATTGTCCCTTTAGTTTAACCCCGTGGGAGGGTATTACCCGGCCCCCAGGCCCTCCCAACATCCACCCCCGACAACCACCCAGCCCCCACACCCCACCCCTCCCCCATATCGCGAATCCTAGTAACGTTACTTCAAGCAAAAAAAAAACAGATTTTTTTTTTTTAAATATAGTCTCACGAAGTTAATTTCTGGTGCATGGTTGATTTAAAAGACTCACCACATGTTATATTATATATTTTAACACATGGCATAGATCTTTTTTTTTTTCTTCTAGTTTCCGCCACAACTCATCGCATTCCTCACAAAGTAAAGCAGATGTTTCCTGTGATTAATTCAAATACATATTTACACATTTTCAAACTCATTCAACGTGTTTTTTCAAATGGTCAAATAAAAAATGCACTTTTCTGTAACACGTCGCTGTTTTTATTTTTATTTTATAATTTTAAAAAAAGAATATTTAAAAATTCAATATGTCATCCACCATTTGTGGTTCCAAAAAAATCCTATAAATTTGGTCCCAAGCCTGACATCTTTCATCATTCGACGATCGCTTTTAAGAGTTTCACCTCTACAGCCACCGAGACACCCTTGCCGGAAACCCAGAATGGACTTCACGATATTTCTTGTAGTGTCGATTGCAGTGGTCTACAGTAAGTAATGAGTAGAGCGTTATGGGTTGTTTAAACTGAGCAAATGCGAGAACATAAATTGGAAGAAATAAGTCTGTCCTTATCTGTCTAGAAATCGGAGTTGATTTTAATGAGATCATAAGATAATAATTAACATAATGATCGAGATAATGATATATATATAATGAGAGAGATAGTGAGGGAGATACTGAGATAATACGATAACGAGAAAGATTATGAGATATTGAGAGATAATGAGATCATAAGATAATGAGAGAGATAATAAGATAATGAGAGAGATAATGAGGTATGAGAGATAAAAAGATAATAAGATAACGAAATTTATAACGATATAATGAGAGAGATAGTGAGATAATAAGACATGAGAGAGATTATAAGATAATGAGAGAGATTGTGAGATATTTAGAGATATCATGAGATAATTTAGAGAGATAATGATATAAAAATATAATGATACATAATTAGATAATAATACATATAATGAGAGAGATAATGACGGAGATAACGAGATGATATGATAACGAGAAGGATTTTGAGATATTGAGAGATAATGAGACCATAAGATAATGAGAGAGATAAAAAGATAATAAGATAATGAAAGTTATAATTTATAATGAGATAATTAGAGAGATAGTGAGATAAAAGGATATTGAAAGATAATTATTAGATATATATAATGAGAGATATAATGAGAGATATAATGAGAGACATAATGAGATAATGAGAGAGATCATTCAATAATAATAGAGATAATTAGGTAATAAGATAATGAGAGAGATAATACGATTATGATAGAGACAATGAGATAATAAGAGAGAAAATACAACAATGCGATAATGATAGAAACAATGAGAGAGATAATGAGGTACTGATAGAAATAATGACATTTTAAGATAATAAGAGAGACAATAAGATAATGAGAGAGTGGGAAAATAGAATCACAGAAAGAAAATTGTCTCTTAGCGATAGTAAATATAAAGGTGGACATTTTCTTTCAAATCCAGGCGTCAACTCAATCACCTGCCCCACATGTGATGACCCCAACGACCACACGACTTGTAACGTCACACAGGCATGTCACCAGAACAACGATGTAAGAGAAATGGTTCTATGGCAATTTTTATTTTTTAACTACGATACTTAATTTTACGATACAGTTTTTTGCATAGATGGTTGGCGCACTGATTCAGCCATTTACGATTTCTATTTGGGGGCTATTTTAGGCTGTTGACTAACTTTTGTTTTTGTTTCGTTATAGCATACGAATATCATGAGATCGTGTCTCCAGTATTAATCAAATGCAATTATCCATGATTAACGCGTACACAGACCTTCAAATATAGTGAATCTGTGGCTCCTGTCAGATTAACGCGCGCAAATGTCTTTCAATACAGTCAATATGTGGCTCCTCTCTTATTAATGCACGCAAAGCCCTTACACTACACTGAATCTGTGGCTCCTACCAGATACGGAAAAACTTTAATTAATTTTATGCATATCTAAATATCTGGATGATAACGAAGTGGTATTTCTCAATTCCTTGTTTCAACTAATGTACATTGAGTCTAATGGGACCCGGGTGCGAATCGCGGCGCTGCGTGTCCGGGTCCATTTTGACTAAATGCTATTCGGATGTCATTTGTAGTAGTTTATTTTAGTTACACTGAAGAATTAAATTTACAATCGTATAGCCCATTCAATTATATTTCATTTGATACCTCATTTTGTCTTACAAACCCAACAATAACATTTTAAAATAGTTTTTTTAAATCCCAACCTCTCACTTCTGGTACCCGGGTACGAATAGCGACTTCGAAAAATTACCCCCCCCCAGGTGTGCAGGTAGCTCACAACCGAAAAGTGACCGGGGCGGGGGATGGTGGCATGCCAAAGTCGCCCGAAAGTTTAGGTTTACAACTCCAGGGTCTTTTAGCTAATTAAACAATCTCATAATCACCATTTGTCACCTTCTTTTGCCGTGACATCTTGTTTAACAATAGTACAACTGTGATATCTGCTTTTGCAGCGATGTCTGCTCTATCTGTATGTTTAATTTTACTGCGATTTTCCCCAGGTTTGCGAGACAAGAATCAACAGGCACGAGAACCACACTATCGAATACCACTGCGCACACGCTCAGGTACTTTAGATATTACTGTCATATTTTACAACATAATGGAATACTTGCTCAGGTAATTTAGATATTACTGTCATATTTTACAACATAATGGAATACTTGCTCAGGTAATTTAGATATTACTGTCATATTTTACAACATAATGGAATACTTGCTCAGGTAATTTAGATATTACTGTCTTATTTTACAACATAGTCAAAAACCCCTGGGCAAATTTCACGATAATTTAACTGTTCGTTTTTTAAAGCATGTGAAATGTTGTAATTAATATAAAAATATTTGAAAAGTAGCATGCTCAATATATTTTAATATTATTAATTATTTTGTTCATGGATTACATTTTTATTTAAGTTCTACCTATGGTAAAATATGATCGTTGAAATCTGCGAATAGCGCAAACCGTAGAGACAGAACTTAAAAAACGTATTGTATGCAAGCGTGGTGCATTTCGAAGGTTAAGCTAGAATGAGGATCATGCACATCAATTTGAAAGAAGACGACACATGCACATTGAAAATAAGAAATATTGCGAAAACCCAAAAATTTAATAGCCACGGAACAATTTTGAAAGAAAAAGCGAAATTTTTTATTGTACTTCAACATTCTTTGATTCTTAACGTTTACAGCAACATGTTTACATGTAGCGTACATTTTGGACAAACCGGTTAAGCACGTTCAAGAAAAAAATAATTGAACACGGGCGTTGTTGATATTTTGATCGCAGTGTTTACACTAAGCGTTGTCAAAATTTACACACGATTTTCATGGTGCGTCGACTACGCTCAGTCACGTAGCTAATCTCCAGACAGCACGCCGACAGCACGCCGACAACAAACTTGTTCACCATTTAATTAATAACGAACGTTCTACTATGAAGGTCGATTGATGTAGGGAGCTCAAATTGACAAAACAAATACATGGGGGTCAAGTCAGCGGCGTCGCTAAAGTTTGAGACGACTGGGGCGGTCCTTGATTTCGTAGCACCCAACTCATGGAACTCACGAAACATTTAAAAATACACACCAAACATATAAAAATACACACAAAACACATAAAAATACACACCAAACATATAAAAATACACACCAAACACATAAAAATACACACCAAACACATAAAAATAATTACCAAACATATAAAAATACACACCAAACATATAAAAATACACACCAAACACATAAAAATACTCACCAAACATATAAAAAATACACACCAAACATATAAAAATACGCACCAAACACATAAAAATACTCACCAAACATATAAAAAATACACACCAAACATATAAAAATACACACCAAACATATAAAAACACACACTAAACACATAAAAATACTTACCAAACATATAAAAATACACACCAAACATTAACAATACACACTAAACACATAAAAATACACACCAAACATATAAAAATACACACCAAACACATAAAAATACACACCAAACACATAAAAATACACACCAAACATATAAAAATACACACCAAACACTTAAAAATACACACCAAATATATAAAAATACACACCAAACACATAAAAATACACACCAAACATATAAAAATACACACCAAACATATAAAAATACACACCAAACATATAAAAATACACACCAAACATATAAAAATACACACCAAGCATAAAAATACACACCAAACATATACAAATACACACCAAACACATACAAATACACACCAAACACATAAAAATACACACCAAACACATAAAAATACACACCAAACACATAAAAATACACACCAAACACATAAAAATACACACCAAACATATAAAAATATTCACCAAACATATAAATATACCCACCAAACATATGCCTTGTATAGTATTTTCAAGGGACTGCCAATCCCCTTTTTTCAAAAAACTCCTTCTTGTGCCATTGAGTCGAGTCTAGTTTCAAAATGTAGCCTAACATATTTGAACCCGGTGAGCTTCTTTTTTGAATGATTTAACCCGTCGTATGAAAACAAGACTTGGCAAAGAAATGCATGTCGATCGCTGGTAACGTTGATGCAAGTCAGTCAACCAGCACCTTTTGTTCCACAGCACTGCGCTGACCAAGAGAACAGAAACGGCTGTGACAACCCCACCACTGGTGGCGCATGCGTCATTTGCTGTAACGGCCTCGCCGACTGCAGAGTCAAGACGGACGCCTACTTCGCCAGTGAGTAGTTTTACCTGTCTCATTTGGTTATTCTCTAAAGACATTCCATTGCAATGAAACTGTCTCACTGTATATTAGAGTGTCTGAATGTATTTAGGAATTAAAATGCCCTCCTGTGTCTCAGTCTCTATAGGAAATAAAATGTCTTCCTGTGTCTCTGTGTCTATACGAATTAAAATGCCCCCCCCCTGTGTCTATGTGTCTATCGCAATTAAAGTGCCACACAGCATTTTATATCCTAAGACATTACACCCCCCCACCCCCAACCGATCACTGTGACGAACTGGAACTTTTGTATCAAACCTGGAATTACGTCAAACCCTTGGGACGAAAGAAAAGCGTGTTTTCAGCTTTACTAAGAAATTACCCTTTTAGACACCCGTCACCCCCCCCCCATACCCCCGTCACTCCCCAATACCCCCGTCACTCCCCCAATACCGACCCCAAAAAGGCAACAAAAAAACAAAAACAACAAAAACAACCCCCATTTTCTACTCATCAATGTTGATTTACTTTACTTTAGCGGTCTACTGGCATCGAAGGATTATCTCCCTTCTTCTCCTGTTCTGTTGTTGTTTGGAGTTGTCTGTGCTATAACAGACGTTATATCTTATTGTGATCTGTTATATTCCCTGTTAACATATTACTTGACGTATTTCTCCATCAGCTGTCACTATTATAGGTTAAGTGCCAAGGAGTCCACTATGTGTCAGGGTACCTAGGACGACAGATTTATCACATAAAAGCTTAATAAGTTTTTTTTATATCATTGTACAGTAACACAAACTGGCAATAAAATAACATTGTTACATTTTGGTTTTCTTTTTTGTTTTTGTCTTGTTAAAATAGCCACATTACATGTGTGACATGCTACCCACTTACACATTTGACGTGCTACCAACATTACACGTGTGACATGCTACGCCATTACACGTGTGACATGCTACGCCATTACACGTGTGACATGCTACCCACTTACACATTTGACGTGCTACCAACATTACACGTGTGACATGCTACGCCATTACACGTGTGACATGCTACCCCATTACATATGTGACATGCTACCTCATTACACATTTGATGTGCTGCCCCCATTACATGTGTGACATGCTACCTTCATTACACGTGGGATATTCTACCCCCATTACACGTGTGACATGTTACCCCATTACACGTGTGACATGCTGCCCCATACATCTGTGACCCCATTACATGCTATTGATTAGGTTTAAGACGACATCACTACAAGATACAATTACAGATGGTATTAGTCGACAAATACATTGTACTAAAGCAGCGGTTCTCAACCTTTGGGGGCCGCGCGACCCTTTCCTAGGGTTCGCCTAAGACCATCTGAAAAACCATATACTCTACAGTTATGAAGTAGAAACAAAAATATGTTGTTGGTGGGGGTCGTCACAACATGAGGAACTGTATTAAGGGGTCGATGCATTAGGAAGGTTGAGAACCACTGTACTAAAGTGTTGTCTTGATCATTCCTACCCCAGCTAGTCAAAAGAACAGAGGTGCTTTAGGAATCATACACATGTTTACATTAACTGCACGGGAAAAGGCCAAACATCTTTTTTGTAATTTGAGATCCATTGTGACACTCTCCGTAGGAAAGTCAAAGCGAAGAAATCGATTTTATTTTTAAATTACGAAATAAATATTTCAAGTAGTTTATAACACTGAGTTGTCCGTAAGTTGTTCGTCAGTCTCTCTCTCTCTCTTTATGTCGCTGTCTCTCTCTCTCTCCCTCTCTCTCTCTCGCTCTTTCTCTCTCTCTTTATCTCTCTCTTTCTGTCTATGTCTATCTCTCTTTAGCTCTCTCTATTTCTCTCTCTCTCTCTCTCTCTCTCTCTCTCTTTTTCTCTTTATTTTTTTTTCTTTCAGATATTCATGTTAAATTTGTCGCTGAACAATTCACGCTACATTAGAATCTAATAAAGTTTAGATGTTTGCATTGAATCCTCTTTTACACATCCATGAAATATTTGGGCCTACAATTGTTATCAAATCAATTAAAATATACATCGATAAGCTAATTAACTCAGCCTTGGACCTATTATGTTGCGTTGTAAAGATCTGGCTATAAGACTTGTACATTACTGTCAAGATATGGCTATAAAACTAGTATATTACAGTCAAGATCTGGCTTGTATATTACTGTCAAGATCCGGCTATACGACTTGTATATTATTGTCAAGATCCGGCTGTAAGACATATAATATTATAGATTAAGTACAGGAAGATAAATATTTGGCAAGATGTGCTGTAGCACACCACTGATCACTGGCGGCCATAACGTAATTTCCAACGTTCATTACAGTAATATTTAGTACACTGTATTTTCAAAGTGCGTGGGACGTATTCACCCCCCCCCCCCTTTTTTTTTTACACCGGTTACCCTAGAACAGTGCCTACACCTGCCTAATGCCGCGACCATTTAGCACACTTCCTCTTGTTCTGGTGACCCCTAACCACAAAATTATTTTCGTTGCTACTTCATAATTGTAGAGTATATGTGTTTTCCGATGGTCTTAGGTGACCTCTGTGAAAGGGTCGTTCGACCCCCAAAGAGGTCGCGATCCACGGGTTGAGAACCGCTGCCCTTGAGGATCGTAAAATTGTTCGAATTCCGTCGCCCTTGCCAAATTTAGGTTTTCACCAAGAGCACCAAGGGCACCAAGGGCACCAAGAGCACCAAGGGCAACAAGGGCACTAAGGGTTACGTGGCACCCAGAGCGACGCGGCGTATATATTCAGGGAACCACTAGGTTGGCGAAACCCTTTGTTTTGTACGGGAGGGGGAGGGAGGATGTTAAAAGCTTCTTTTACTTACTCATTTTGGGGTGGTGTCCAAAAAAAGTACGCACTCAACAAGGGGAAGGGATGCGGTGGGGAGGCGTGGGTCGAAAAACTTTTTCGTACGTACATGATGGATGGCCCCTATTTGCTGGCAGGGGCGACCCTAACAATTGCGGGGCCCTTTGCGAACGGATAGCGCGGGGCCCATTCTGGGAGGAGGATAAGGATAATAAGTGAAATTAAGATTTTGTATTAGAAAATAAATTCGCGGCGGGGCCTATGAAAGTGCGGGGCCCATTGAGGCCGCATAGGTTGCAGTGGCCTAAGGCCGGCCCTATTTGCTGGCATTTGTTTTATGGATGGCCCCTATTTGCTGGCATTTGTTTTATGGATGGCCCCTATTTGCTGACATTTGTTTTGTGGATGGCCCCTATTCAACTAGACAGAAACTTTATTTTCCTTATGTTTAAAAAGTCTCAAATAAAAATCTCTAAAAAACATTTCCCGCCCCCCCCCCCCCCCCAATTATTCTTGTAAATGTCGTCTGTGCTCTGAGATCCTGCATCATGTAAAATTACTTCAATGAAACATATACACGCGGGCAACTGTCGTAGAAATTCAATATATATATTTACATACATATATATTGGAATTAAATAAATTAATGACGATGCAGGTCTGTGTCATTTTGATTTTAATTTGAGACCCCTTGTGTACAACAACAACTACTACACACAAAAGAGGCAAAGAAGATGATAATAAAAAGTTATTGTTGAACAGTCAACAAGCTGGTTTTTGTCCTACCCTAATGTCCTACTAAATGGAAATACTGTTAGAATGTGTGTGGTTTTTTTAGGGGGGGGGGTGGGTGGGTGGGGGTGGTTTAAAGTGAAAACAAATACATATTATTGACGGAAATAGTCGATCGATCATGTGATCAAGGGCGCGTGACCTATACTTCTTGGAGGACATTGAAAGAGGATTTTGATAAAAGGAATAATGCAATGAAGTCCTTTGATATCTTGTCTGGCCTATGTTGGATCGCGTCTGTACATATGTCAACTAATGATCCATGTGGACGGTACATTGGACGACTCGTGGCTTCTTATTCTGGAGTACTGTAGCATGGCCTTCAAATTGAACGTCCAATGTTTTGATTTCCATAGCCGCGTCATGCTCCTAGCTGTCATCTATTTGTCTCTCAATATCTCTCATTGGCCTTCTTTCTATCCCCCTCTGCCTCTCTCTATCTGTCTTTCTATGTCTATGTCTGTCTGTCTCTGTCTCTCTGTCTATATCACTGTCTATCTCTGTATGCCTGTCTCTCCCTGCCTGCCAGGTGCTCTCTGTTTTTCTATCACTGTCTTTCTCTCTCTCTCTCTCTCTCTCTCTGTCTTTCTCTATCCCTTTCCCCCTCTTTATCTCTATGTTTGAATCTCTCCGTCTGTGTCTATCGCTGCCTCTCTGTCTGCCTCTTAATTTCTCTCTCTTAAACTCTTTATCTGATTCCTCCCGTCTCACCTTGTCGCTCTCTCTCCCCCCCTCTTCCTCTCTCTCTTTCTGTCTGTCTGTGTCTCTCTCTGTGTCTGTCAGAATGTGTGTACCCTCTACAATTTATTTGTTACATTGTAATTTTTTTAGTTAATTGATTTATTTTATTCTTTTCTTTCTCATAATAAATAATTTTCCCAATCATTAGTCAACGTTAAGTCACCGTGATTATGAAAACTGTCTCAAAGCTACTCGAAGACTTCAATGCTTATTCTAAATAGTTATGATGATAACATAAAAAAAAAGACAGTTTTCAATCTAGTACATTATATATATGTACCTTAATACTGGAGACGTGACAAGCTGATTATGTGACCTTTTATTACGTACGACGTTGATGTTAGAGCCATAATTAGTTTCATAACGTTGTTTATTGGTCAAATGAAATAGAGTCAGTCTTGCATTGCAGGACACACATTCCCATAATATTTGTAACGAACACGAATTAAATAGATAAGGGTTTTCTCTCAAGGTCGCTGATAGAATTGAATTCAATTTCGAAGAAGATTCTCACATGGCGTTCATAACCCCACCCTCGGACTATGAAATGAATTAATTTTGGTCGCGGTTTGTTTGGGGGTCAGATGAATGTGGTAAAGGGGTCAGATGAATGTGGTAAAGGGGTCAGATGAATGTGGTAAAAGGGGTCAGATGAATGTGGTAAAGGGGTCAGATGAATGTGGTAAGGGGGTCAGATGAATGTGGTAAGGGGGTCAGATGAATGTGGTAAGGGGGTCAGATGAATGTGGTAAGGGGGTCAGATGAATGTGGTAAAGGGGTCAGATGAATGTGGTAAGGGGGTCAGATGAATGTGGTAAGGGGGTCAGATGAATGTGGTAAAGGGGTCAGATGAATGTGGTAAGGGGGTCAGATGAATGTGGTAAAGGGGTCAGATGAATGTGGTAAAGGGGTCAGATGAATGTGGTAAAGGGGTCAGATGAATGTGGTAAGGGGGTCAGATGAATGTGGTAAAGGGGTCAGATGAATGTGGTAAAGGGGTCAGATGAATGTGGTAAAGGGGTCAGATGAATGTGGTAAAGGGGTCAGATGAATGTGGTAAAGGGGTCAGATGAATGTGGTAAAGGGGTCAGATGAATGTGGTAAAGGGGTCAGATGAATGTGGTAAAGGGGTCAGATGAATGTGGTAAAGGGGTCAGATGAATGTGGTAAAGGGGTCAGATGAATGTGGTAAAGGGGTCAGATGAATGTGGTAAAGGGGTACAGACATATAAATATTGAAACATTTACTTTTTTTTAAAAGCAACATAGGAGAGCATTTAACATTTAAACGTTCATAGGGCGTGGCTCATGTCAGTGCAACGTTCATAGGGCGTGGCTCATGTCAGTGCAACGTTCATAGGGCGTGGCACATGTCAGTGCAACATTCCTAGAGCGTGGCTCATGTCAGTGCAACATTCCTAGAGCGTGGCTCATGTTAGTGCAACATTCCTAGGGCGTGGCTCATGTCAGTGCAACATTCCTAGAGCGTGGCTCATGTCAGTGCAACATTCCTAGAGCGTGGCTCATGTCAGTGCAACATTCCTAGAGCGTGGCTCATGTCAGTGCAACGTTCCTAGAGCGTGGCTCATGTCAGTGCAACGTTCCTAGAGCGTGGCTCATGTCAGTGCAACGTTCATAGAGCGTGGCTCATGTCAGTGCAACGTTCCTAGAGCGTGGCTCATGTCAGTGCAACGTTCCTAGAGCGTGGCTCATGTCAGTGCAACGTTCCTAGAGCGTGGCTCATGTCAGTGCAACGTTCCTAGAGCGTGGCTCATGTCAGTGCAACGTTCCTAGAGCGTGGCTCATGTCAGTGCAACGTTCCTAGGGCGTGGCTCATGTCAGTGCAACGTTCTTAGGGCGTGGCTCATGTCAGTGAAACGTTCTTAGGGCGTGGCTCATGTCAGTGCAACATTCCTAGAGCGTGGCACATGTCAGTGCAACATTCCTAGAGCGTGGCTCATGTCAGTGCAACATTCCTAGAGCGTGGCTCATGTCAGTGCAACATTCCTAGGGCGTGGCTCATGTCAGTGCAACATTCCTAGAGCGTGGCTCATGTCAGTGCAACATTCCTAGAGCGTGGCTCATGTCAGTGCAACATTCCTAGAGCGTGGCTCATGTCAGTGCAACATTCCTAGAGCGTGGCTCATGTCAGTGCAACGTTCCTAGAGCGTGGCTCATGTCAGTGCAACGTTCCTAGAGCGTGGCTCATGTCAGTGCAACTTTCCTAGAGCGTGGCTCATGTCAGTGCAACGTTCCTAGAGCGTGGCTCATGTCAGTGCAACGTTCCTAGAGCGTGGCTCATGTCAGTGCAACGTTCCTAGAGCGTGGCTCATGTCAGTGCAACGTTCCTAGAGCGTGGCTCATGTCAGTGCAACGTTCCTAGAGCGTGGCTCATGTCAGTGCAACGTTCCTAGGGCGTGGCTCATGTCAGTGCAACGTTCTTAGGGCGTGGCTCATGTCAGTGAAACGTTCTTAGGGCGTGGCTCATGTCAGTGCAACATTCCTAGAGCGTGGCACATGTCAGTGCAACATTCCTAGAGCGTGGCACATGTCAGTGCAACATTCCTAGAGCGTGGCTCATGTCAGTGCAACATTCCTAGAG
This sequence comes from Omphiscola glabra, assembly GCA_964017045.1. Taxonomy (NCBI): domain Eukaryota; kingdom Metazoa; phylum Mollusca; class Gastropoda; family Lymnaeidae; genus Omphiscola; species Omphiscola glabra. The sequence goes on from OZ024800.1 coordinate 11,587,066, forward strand.
CGTGGCTCATGTCAGTGCAACGTTCCTAGAGCGTGGCACATGTCAGTGCAACATTCCTAGAGCGTGGCTCATGTCAGTGCAACGTTCTTAGGGCGTGGCCCAATGTCAGTGCAACATTCCTAGAGCGTGGCACATGTCACTGCAACATTCCTAGAGCGTGGCACATGTCAGTGCAACATTCCTAGAGCGTGGCTTATGTCAGTGCAACATTCCTAGAGCGTGGCTCATGTCAGTGCAACATTCCTAGAGCGTGGGTGATGTCAGTTCAACATTAAAATAATGGAAATAACGCGTTGGTCAAGAGAAAATGTAATAAAGAACTTAATTGAGTTATTTGACTGATAATTCATTGAAATCACATGGCGTTTTCCCGAGGGAAGTGAATAACTCCATGGTCATCTTTACGTATAAATTATTAATTTAAAAAAAATACAATTTGAGTAAATAAAAAAAAACATCCATATGGACGACAACTCATCTAAGAGAAGGCAAACCCTGAATTCAAACCAGGAGCAAGATTGATCAATACATTGATCATGGGGCCTCAAATATAGGAAAGGAAAGTATAAATTAAATGTACATAATATATATATATATATATATATGTATACATCGTGTAAATTTAATTTATACATATATGAATGCGTTTTTTGTTTTGTGTACTGATCAAGGCATTTGATGAAACGTTTACCATTTGTATTCTGTGTGTTCATTATTAAAAAGCTTAACTTTATATTGTTTTTTTTAAAAATTGTTTGTGTCTAATTAATCTACTTTGAATCTTTATCGCAGTCCAAAACTCTTTTATTACGCATTGTTACATAACACCCATCCTTTACTACGCAGTTAATTAAGGATCTAGCACCCGTAAATTTAGTTTAGATATTTAATATCAATTCCCCCTAATACATTTTCATTACCTGACAGAAATTAACTAAATATGATTAGTGACTTAAATTACAAGAATCAAATGTTTTAATTGCACGAATTTGAAAAAAAAAATCAAATGGACACGGAGACACATAAATAACAATTTGACTAAATCAAATGAACACAGAGACATATAAATAAAAATGTGACTAAATCAATTGGACACAGAGACACACACATACATACATATGTGACTAAATCAAATGGACACAGACACACACACACACATACATACATATGTGACGAAACCAGAAGGACAGAGAGACACATACATACATATTTGACTAGAAATCAAAACAGAAAATTCGTGATTATTCCTTTGAGGTTCTGGGTCATGCGTGACTTCACAGTATGACTCTGGCAGACGACACCAATTTTTTCCCCATCATTTTGTTTGTTGTTGTTGATTTCTTTCTTGTGTGTGTGTGTGCGTGTATGTGTGCGTGTTCCTTTCTACCTCCGTCCATTTTTTAATTTGTGTTTTCTAAAAGGTTAATGAAAGTAAATATACTTTTAAAAATTTATTTTTATAAAAAAAAAAAAAATAATTTAAAAATCATAATGACTTCCCTAAATTTTCCTGGCAACTCTAAAAGTTTTTTTTTTTGAAAACACAAAATTCGTTCACCATCTGTTGTTGGAACAGCCGTATAAATTTGGTTTGAAAACGAAATCTCGTCATTCAAGGAACGTCTTCGAGATATTCAGATTTAAAGCTACCTTCACACCGCAACCAGGATTCCAGAATGCAGTTCACAACACTTGTTGTACTGGCCATTGCCGTCGTCTACAGTAAGTAATGTGAATGTGTTTGTTTTTTTTGGTTATTTAACTTGAGCTATGGCCTGAATGTGCATACAAAAAATATTTGAACACAATAATTAGAGGGATTCATTCCTCCCATTGAGGACGTAATCGAGGGATTAATGTCTTTGTTTTAGCCGATTCCTCTGTTATTTATATCAGCCAAGACGACATTGACGACTGAATGAAAGCGTCTGTTATGGACAAGGTCTTTGGGCGTATTTTTATAACGTATGCATGTATAACATATATTTGGTTACATCAGTAAATCTACAAGCACGTAATACGAGATGATGCTACATAACATCCGGTAACTCAGATACTACTTCTAAACAAGCCAACAACGAAGGAGATTATTATAATTATTATTATTATTAGTTGTCTTATATAGCGCGGTACCACGGCCCAGGGCTAGGCTCACCGCGCAGATTAGGCAGGCATCAAATAAAATCAAATGAAATTCCAAGTTTCGGCATGTGCCGAAATGTTTACTTCTGGTTCTGGTTTGGTACGATGCTGCATCCCTATACTGGCATGTGTGCAACGGTTGGGGAAGCGATGTTACCAATCTAACGGCTCCTAGCAGATACCAGGGCGGCCTTGAAGCTTTCGATCGTTGTCGAGTTCACGGCGGTATTTTCCAGGTGGTTCCATGCGATTATTGTGCGTGGGAATAATGATTGTTTATGTTGCACTGCGTTACTCCTAGGCACAGTGAAGCATTTGCTATTGTTCCGGGTGTAATTTCTCATGGGGTTGTCAGAGGTTAAGTCAGTGTTTAGTGACTGTTTGGCTCTAATTAATCGACCTGGCTTCTGTGGGGTGAGATAATTGTTTGCTGGGATGGCCGGAATTAGCCCCATGACCACTTTATATAAGAATGTTAGGCGGATCTTTTCTCGTCTGTCCTTGAGGGTGGGGATGTCAAATCTGTTTAAGAGGCCAGTGACGTAGCCAGGAGTGGTGGTTTTATAGTCACGTGCTATGAAGCGCATTGCGTTACGTTGGATTCGCTCCAATTTGTCCACGTCTTGCTTTAGGTATGGGTCCCAGATGATTGGACCATAATCTAGTATCGAACGAACGAGTGCAAGATAGGCATTTCGTTTGCAGGATGTTGGGCAGTGCCTATGTGTAATGTGCAATTATTATTAAAGCTCAATACAGATTGTTATATGACACAGATTGTTATATGACACAGATTGTTATATGACACAGATTGTTATATGACACAGATTGTTATATGACACAGATTGTTATATGACACAGATTGTTCGTGTCTATTTAATCTCTTTTAAAGCTTTATCGCAGTCAAACACATTTATAATTTGTTGTTTTTTTAGCCCAAGAAGTGAAATAATACACCAATCAAAAGACTGCGCCAAGCTTGTCATTTCATTATTAATCATAAAGTTATACACATTCAATGTCTTGAAACGCCCAACGTATGCTCTTTTTTGAGGCATGCGGTAAAGGTGTAAACTTGTTTCCAATCCAGGCGTCAACGCAATCACCTGCCCTTCCTGCTCTGACCCCAACGACCAAATGACATGTACAGGAACGCAGGACTGTCACCAGGACAATGACGTAAGCATGGTGGTTTTTCTTAGATCGATCTATTTTATAGTGTCTTCCACAGCATTTGTAATATTTTTAGAGGCAACTTCATTCTTTAATATTGTGTAAAAAAAAACACTATTTGTTGTATTTAAAATATGTTAGTTCCAACTGATCAGACAGTCTCAAACACACTGATCAGACAGTCTCAACCACACTGATGACCATTGTTCAAAGTCCCACTCTCCAGTTTCCATACAACCGAAAGCCAAGAGCATGTCACCCATCCCCACACATTTTGACGTTTTCTAATCAGTTTTCACGTACTGTTCAAATATCGATCTTCAAATTCCACAGAATACCAGATAATGACGCTTAAAAAAAACAATTGGGTGGTTGTATTGAATATATGTCCGGTCAGTTTGATTTTAAAGTAGCCTGTAATCGATTTGTCGATGAGCTTCTTTTATCGCGATGATCTTTGTATTGATCTCCGTGTTGTCTAATCTCAGAGTGTTGTTAAAGGTTATGGTGCTTTCCACAGGTTTGTGAGACAAGAATCGATAATCATAACAACCACAGAATCGAATACCACTGTGCACACGCCCAGGTGAATACTATAAATGACTGAGTTTATTTACAACGTAATCGAATATCACTCCTCACAGGACACACCAGAAGACACATAAAAATAAAAGATATAACTAATAGAAATTTATAGGACATAGTTTCTGACAAAATTTTATATAACTCATTGAGCAAGCGTAACCAATATAATAACATTTGACGTAAGTCATTCATCTAGTGACGTCATCTCCCCCAGAACTGTGCGGACCAAGAGAACAGGAACAGCTGTGACAACCCCACCACCGGGGGCAACGGGGGCGGCCACTGCGTCATTTGTTGTAACAGCATCGCCGACTGTAGGATGAAACGCAACGCTTACTTCGCCGGTGAGTATCAGTCTGTTTGTTTCATAAGGTTGAATCGTTTCACAGACGGCGACGCCCGCTCGCTTGATGAGGCTTGCCTGTGTGAACGGGCTAAAAGTTGCCGGGTGGCCAAGTGGAAACTCATCTAAGGGAAGGAAACTCATCTAAGGGAAGGAAACTCATCTAAGAGAAGGAAACTCATCTAAGAGAAGGAAACTCATCTAAGAGAAGGAAACTCATCTAAGAGAAGGAAACTCATCTAAGAGAAGGAAACTCATCGAAGGGAAAGAAACTCATCTAAGAGAAGGAAACTCATCTAAGAGAAGGAAACTCATCTAAGAGAAGGAAACTCATCTAAGAGAAGGAAACTCATCTAAGAGAAGGAAACTCATCTAAGAGAAGGAAACTCATCTAAGAGAAGGAAACTCATCTAAGAGAAGGAAACTCATCTAAGAGAAGGAAACTCATCTAAGAGAAGGAAACTCATCTAAGAGGAGGAAACTCATCTAAGAGAAGGAAACTCATCTAAGAGAAGGAAACTCATCTAAGAGAAGGAAACTAATCTAAGAGAAGGAAACTCATCTAAGAGAAGGAAACTCATCTAAGAGAAGGAAACTCATCTAAGAGAAGGAAACTCATCTAAGAGAAGGAAACTCATCTAAGAGAAGGAAACTCATCTAAGAGAAGGAAACTCATCTAAGAGAAGGAAACTCATCTAAGAGAAGGAAACTCATCTAAGAGAAGGAAACTCATCTAAGAGAAGGAAACTCATCTAAGAGAAGGAAACTCATCTAAGAGAAGGAAACTCATCTAAGAGAAGGAAACTCATCTAAGAGGAGGAAACTCATCTAAGAGAAGGAAACTCATCTAAGAGAAGGAAACTCATCTAAGAGAAGGAAACTCATCTAAGAGAAGGAAACTCATCTAAGAGGAGGAAACTCATCTAAGAGAAGGAAACTCATCTAAGAGGAGGAAACTCATCTAAGAGGAGGAAACTCATCTAAGAGGAGGAAACTCATCTAAGAGGAGGAAACTCATCTAAGAGGAGGAAACTCATCTAAGAGGAGGAAACTCATCTAAGAGAAGGAAACTCATCTAAGAGAAGGAAACTCATCTAAGAGAAGGAAACTCATCTAAGAGAAGGAAACTCATCTAAGAGGAGGAAACTCATCTAAGAGGAGGAAACTCATCTAAGAGAAGGAAACTCATCTAAGAGGAGGAAACTCATCTAAGAGAAGGAAACTCATCTAAGAGAAGGAAACTCATCTAAGAGAAGGAAACTCATCTAAGAGAAGGAAACTCATCTAAGAGAAGGAAACTCATCTAAGAGAAGGAAACTCATCTAAGAGGAGGAAACTCATCTAAGAGGAGGAAACTCATCTAAGAGAAGGAAACTCATCTAAGAGAAGGAAACTCATCTAAGAGGAGGAAACTCATCTAAGAGAAGGCAACTCATCTAAGAGAAGGAAACTCATCTAAGAGAAGGAAACTCATCTAAGAGGAGGAAACTCATCTAAGAGAAGGAAACTCATCTAAGAGGAGGAAACTCATCTAAGAGAAGGCAACTCATCTAAGAGAAGGAAACTCATCTAAGAGGAGGAAACTCATCTAAGAGAAGGCAACTCATCTAAGAGAAGGAAACTCATCTAAGAGAAGGAAACTCATCTAAGAGAAGGCAACTCATCTAAGAGAAGGAAACTCATCTAAGAGAAGGAAACTCATCTAAGAGAAGGAAACTCATCTAAGAGAAGTAAACTCATCTAAGAGAAGGAAACTCATCTAAGAGAAGGCAACTCATCTAAGAGAAGGAAACTCATCTAAGAGAAGGAAACTCATCTAAGAGAAGGCAACTCATCTAAGAGAAGGAAACTCATCTAAGAGAAGGCAACTCATCTAAGAGAAGGAAACTCATCTAAGAGAAGGAAACTCATCTAAGAGGAGGAAACTCATCTAAGAGAAGGAAACTCATCTAAGAGGAGGAAACTCATCTAAGAGGAGGAAACTCATCTAAGAGAAGGAAACTCATCTAAGAGAAGGAAACTCATCTAAGAGGAGGAAACTCATCTAAGAGAAGGAAACTCATCTAAGAGAAGGCAACTCATCTAAGAGAAGGAAACTCATCTAAGAGGAGGAAACTCATCTAAGAGAAGGAAACTCATCTAAGAGAAGGAAACTCATCTAAGAGAAGGAAACTAATCTAAGAGAAGGAAACTCATCTAAGAGAAGGAAACTCATCTAAGAGAAGGAAACTCATCTAACAGAAGGCAACTCATCTAAGAGAAGGCAACTCATCTAAGAGAAGGCAACTCATCTAAGAGAAGGCAACTCATCTAAGAGAAGGCAACTCATCTAAGAGAAGGCAACTCATCTAAGAGGAGGAAACTCATCTAAGAGAAGGCAAACCCTGAAATCAAAACCGTAGATGAAGTTTCTTTATTCTATTCTTTATCCATTATTAATCTTCTCTTGTTTATATTTAGATTGTAAATGTTATGATAACTCATTTTATATACTATACTATATCAATACGTTCTTCGTTAATTTATACTTTTCCCCCCTCCTTCAGCCATCACTGTTGGTTAAATGATACAGAGACGATAGGATGTCCACCCCACTACAGTGTACCAAGGACGCCATGTTTCTTACACCAGCAAGATTTTGTCTTGCTCTTTCATGGACTTTTGAGAAATAATTTGAAATAAATTTGTAATAAATTGTTCCGATATTCGCCTTATTGTAAAATTCTCCTTGTTTTTTATGTTGCACCTGTAACTACTTCAAAGCCACATGCAAAAAATACAGACGCGAATGAGAAGTTACGTACAAATACTTATATACAAAAGCAACGTATATATTTCCTATTTCTAATGGTCAGCTACTTAACAGTAAGGTAAGAAACGAGACGCCGTTCACATAAATATTTAAAATGTAACTTGATAAGCAGATGCGCATTAAACACGTGACACATTTTCATTGGCTCATTGGTACGACAAATGTGGTCTTCAAAAAGTCAAATAATAAGAAATATACAATAAATAAATAAATTTATTATTATTGTAATTTAATGCGATCAAATTATTTTTTTAGATAGTCAAAGCCGACTTTTTTTTTAAATTTTAACTTTCAAATGAAGTTTATTAAAATATGTTTGGTTTAAATTGTGTAAAAAATTTACGAGCCCCTTCTACGGAACAGATTTTCTTGTTATTTTTTTGTGTACACGTGTATTTTACATTGCAATATCTTGTAACTTTTGAGACAGGACGAAGCTTCATAAGCATAATAAATAAAGATGTAGCCGCTGTTAGTGACCACAACTACAGCTTTATATAAATCCCTGTAAGACAAAGAAAACAACACATTGCTTACAGCTCTAATATAAAATAGAAAGATTTGAGTAAAGACGATCACAACATATAGCTGAGGTGTAGAAATGTGAAGTGTAATTCTTTTGACATACTAAGAGATTGGAAAGATCAAATAAAAATGTACGCGGATAGCTAAAAATCCACTAAAAATGTAAAGATTAATTTTTTTCAAGCATAAGTGATACTTACTTTTAAAAAGATTCAAATAACACCAAAAATTTGTATGATAACTTCCTCCTGTTTTCAATAATGCCGAAACTCTTTAGTTGCGTGTTTTGATAATCTTGGGAAATATTGGGAAATTTCTGGACAAAATCTTGTATTTATTTTGTTTTGTTTTTAAAGTTAGTGGCAGCCCTGGCAGCTGAAATAAGTCCAGAAAATAATTCGATCGCCTCTCGCCCATTTGGTTACGGCTAGGATGTAGTGTGTGTTCTGATCCCACCAGGTTACCAAATATGGTCGGGGGGGGGGGCGGGCTGATTCCTTGCTTTGTTTTCGGGACGATGGGTAAGACCCCATGGTTCTTAAGGCGAAATCTAAAGATCGGTAACTCCAGTGTGAAAGAAAAAGCCTATAAAGCCTTTGTCCGGTCGATTTCAGATTACGCATCTTCAGTCCAGGACCCATTCACCAAGAAGAGCATCGACCAGCGGCGGGCAGCACCATTTGTCCTGAAGCACTACAGGAACACCTCAAGTTTTGGAATCATGATGGAAACTCTGGGCTGTTCACCAATGCAGGAACGATGACGATTATCCAGGCTCTCCATGACGTACAAGATAAATTATGGGCTGGTCAACTGCTTCAGCATTAATCGGAAACTCGTCCCTCTCCCCCCTAGACAGCGACGAGGCCATGACAGGCAATTCCGTCTCATACCAGCAAGAAAACAGTACAGGAACTGCTCATTCCTGCCAAAAACAATCAGGGACTGGAACAAAAATGAACAGTTGAGGCGACAACTCTTGACACATTAGCGTCTCTTGCCTAAGGCCTTCCAACCCCAAGTTCCTGATACCCTCGCTGAGTAGCCCCTGCTACCAGTGAAATATCCTTTTCAACATCATGCACAGAAACATTGCGAATCCCCTTTACTTACATAGGAGCCAGAATGATCAATACATTGATTTTGGACCATTAATATATAGAAGAAGATGAAGAAGAAAACTGAGAGCCGCAAAGGCCAAGATACCCACAAGGGCAGAATTTGAAGAGGGGCTACCCCAGTACTGCAGTACTTCTGGGTGAACTCTTGCAAAAAATAATTTTTTAAAAAATCCCGAATCGTTATTTTTATCTAAAGTTCTGCTGTGGAATTTTCAGTTAAAGATTTAAAGAATACTTGGTGAAACCAGAACACATTTAACTCCACACAAATGGAGGGCTACACCAAATAATAGAGACATCTTCTTTAACCCCCATGCCGCCCAGCCTGGTGCAAATATATGGATTTCGTAAGCATCAATTTTTGCCAAAGGTTTTTTTTTTTTTTACTTTCATTCAATAAAGCTAAAATGAATTGCCGAATTCCTTTAAAGGCTAGAGAGGCCTCAAAATAGTGCATCAAAGTGTAAGATATATTTATAGAATCACGCGCTTAAAAATATAAATTAAAAAAAATTGATCAGAAATAATTAAAATTGATTATCAATGTATACCAACCATTTGGCCTCTTATAAATATATATATACATGCCCGGGTGTATTGCTATACGGTATACGAGGGAAGTGCTCTATTATTATTATTATTATTTTTAGTGATCTCATGCAGCGAGGTACCCCAGCCTAGGGCTGGGCTCACCGCGCTGTACATAAAAATATTAGCAAACATAATCATGACATAAAAAAAGAACATACATTTATGTAATTAAAAGAACAGCTGTATAACAACAAAACAAAAACAAATGTATATTCACCAACCCACCCCAGAACTTTTACAAGTCAAGCCATGGACAGTAACCAGCAGCATTGTTTATCGGCCAATTGGTGTGTGTGTGTGTGTGTGGGGGGAATAAGTCGGGTTAGTAGAATTTATAGATATGTGTTTAATGCATTTTTAAATGCATGTATGGTCGGAATATTGCGGATGTGTAGTCGGAGAGAATTCCATTGTAAGGGGCGCAGAAAGAGAAAGATCGTTCACCATATGTTTTAGTGCGTGTTCTGGGAACCGAAGGAAATAAATTGGTTGAGTCACATAAATATTCACGGAAAAAAAAATATATTCACGAAATTAATATAGGTAATTTGAAGTCACCGCCCAATCACCTACAAGTATAAAAATATATGTTTGTTAAAATGCGAATTCAATGCCATGACAGGTTATACGAATTCAAATATCACACTATTAACGTGACTTTTTTCCAGATTGTAAGATTCTATGTGCAGTTGTTTTTTTTTTTTACTTGACCACCGGTACTGGTGATTAAATATTTTTTTTCAGTTAAGATTACAGTTAAACCTGTCAAAAGCGAACCTTGAAATAGAGCTGTCACTGGTATATTCGGGAAATGTCAACCCCCCCCCCCCCCCCCCTTTTTTTTTCTTTTCGAAACGTATCAATTTCTTAACAAAACTCTTTAAATAGCCAATTCCTGTCAAACGCGATATGCGCCAAAGTTTCTTTGTGACCAAAAAAATCGTGTTTTTACTTGCACACGGCACGTGCCATTTCAAGCTAGCATCGAAATACGTCACGAACTAAAATTGCAAACAATTGTATTCTTTAGTCCAATTTCTCGTGGCCTTGTCTTACAAAACTTAGAAAAATTAAATGTTTTTAAATACATATATGCCATGACTTACAGAAATACAAAAGATAAGTTGTGTTTTTTTCTTACAGGTGGTTCTCATCCTCTGGGTTAGGGTTTATGAACCGTTATTTTAAGGAAGAGCCATTGTTATAAATTATATCTGCTGAGTAAATATTTTGAGAGTAACGGCAGGGCGGATTGTTTAAATTTCATTACAGATTATAAAACCAAGAGTTACATCAATGCCTTCAAAGAGTCGCATCTATTCCTTCAAAGAGTTGCATCTATTCCTTCAAAGAGTTGCATCTATTCCTTTAAAGAGTTGTATCCATTCCTTCAAAGAGTTGCATCTATTCCTTCAAAGAGTTGCATCTATTCCTTCAAAGAGTTGCATCTTTTCGTTCAAGGAGTTGCAGCTATTCCTTCAAAGAGTTGCATCTATTCCTTTAAAGAGTTGTATCCATTCCTTCAAAGAGTCGCATCTATTCATTCAAAGAGTTGCATCTATTCCTTCAAAGAGTTGCATCTATTCCTTCAAAGAGTTGCATCTATTCCTTCAAAGAGTTGCATCTATTCCTTCAAAGAGTTGTATCTATTCATTCAAAGAGTTGCATCTATTCCTTCAAAGAGTTGCATCTCTTCCTTCAAAAGTTGCATCTATTCCTTCAAAGAGTTGCATCTATTCATTCAAAGAGTTGCATCTGTTCCTTCAAAGAGTTGTATCTATTCATTCAAAGAGTTGCATCTATTCCTTCAAAGAGTTGCATCTATTCCTTCAAAGAGTTGCATCTATTCCTTCAAAGAGTTGCATCCATTCCTTCAAAGAGTTGCATCTATTCATTCAAAGAGTTGCATCTATTCCTTCAAAGAGTTGCATCTATTCATTCAAAGAGTTGCATCTATTCCTTCAAAGAGTTGCATCTATTCCTTCAAAGAGTTGTATCTATTCATTCAAAGAGTTGCATCTATTCATTCAAAGAGTTGCATCTATTCCTTCAAAGAGTTGTATCTATTCCTTCAAAGAGTTGCATCCATTCCTTCAAAGTGTTGCATCTATTTCTTCAAAGAGCTGATCCTATTCCTTCAAGGAGTTGCATCCATTCCTTCAAAGTGTTGCATCTATTTCTTCAAAGAGCTGATCCTATTCCTTCAAGGAGTTGCATATATTACTTTACAAAGTTTCAATTTCTCTTCAAAGAGTTGCATCTATACCTTCACAGAGTTGCATCTATTCCTTTTAAGAGTTGTATCTATTCCTTCAAAGAGCAGCACGTGGCTACGGCGCCGCAGGGAGCTGACCAATGATCTTGGGAAATTAGAAAACAAAGTTTTATAACAGAATACAAAATCGGAAGGTCATTTCTTCAAACAGATGTATGTAAGATTTATTAATTGGTTGTTTTTTGGGTTATGACAATCAATACATATTTAATGAAACTTTTTTTTTTGTGAATTAAAATATTATTTTTCACTAAGGAGAATGCTACTGAGTAGCTTCCGTCTGATTCAATTTTCTACATAATCTCAAACACATAAGGTCGATTTTCTACATAATCTCAAACACATACGGTCAATTTTCTACATAATCTCAAAACACATAAGCTTCTTTTTCTGAATAGCAACAATGGAAATGATTCTCTAGCACATCTTGAAATGTGGGTGCCATTTTAGGGGACGGTGGTGTCAACTTGCTACTGGTCTGTGACTTCAGTCAGTCACTACCCGTCTTTACTCGCAGACGAGTGCTGATTAGGTCGAAGCTTGTCATACGTCATACGAAACTATGGCCTAAGTTCTGGTCCGTGCGAGTCCACATAAGGGTTCATTTCAAAAGCAATGTGGATATAATATATATTATGTACTCAGTGTTAAATTATTTTTTTTTCAATTTCTACTTAGCAAACACTATGGAATTAAATATTAACAAATCTGGAATACAGCTATCACGTTAGATATATGTGGACTCATGAGTACAAATATGGGTGACGGCAATGTCTATAAAAAAAAAAAATAACGGCAAATTTTTTTTAAAAATCCGTTATTTAAAAAAAAGTTTTCATATGAAATTATTTTGTTTTAATTAGCAGCCCCGGCGTCCCCTCATTTCCGACTTCCCCACATTCCCGGCTTCCCCACATTCCCGGCTCCCCCACAATCTCCCACACCACCTCAGAAGGTTCGATGTTTGGTGCATTAGATTTGGGAGTAGCTGGTTTTAGAGAGTGTTGTACGTCTGAAGGACTAGAAAATATACCGCGTATAAAACAGCTCAATAATGGGCTATCGGTTTATGTGATATTTTGTCCACAAAATTTTTTTTTTCAAGAATTCTACAAATATATTTTATTTTATTTTAAAAAGGCCTCTAAAAATACATTTTAACTATCAAAAAAAGTGTCATCGAACCTCACTTGACGTGGCAGTGTGACACTTTCTCACAAACCTCACTTGAAGTGGCGGTGTCACATTTTCTCACAAACCTCACTTGACGTGGCAGTGTCACACTTTCTCGAAAACCTCATTTGACGTGGCAGTGTCACACTTTCTCGAAAACCTCATTTGACGTGGCAGTGTCACACTTTCTCGCAAACCTCACTTGACGTGGCAGTGTCACACTTTCTCGAAAACCTCATTTGACGTGGCAGTGTCACACTTTCTCACAAACCTCACTTGACGTGGCAGTGTCACACTTTCTCGCAAACCTCACTTGACGTACTTGTAAAACGTAGTTTTGAAGGCTGTGAATTCTTTTTTAAATGTCGAGTGATAATGCAAATACTTATTTTGTAAAATTTATTTTCGACACCTGACTCCTATAGCCTCGTGCACGAGATGCACCTCTTGTCAAATGGGCCGAATATGTAACTGTTTATTTTTTCTTTTAATAAAAAAGTGATAGTTAACATATTTATTGTATTTTATCCATGGCGATGTTGTTTTTGTTCAGACCAAAAAAAAATAATTAAAAATGAAACACAACATCACGTTTCTTACAAATCCACATCTCAATTCCCACGGTTCTTAATTATTATTATTTTTATTTAAATCCAGCAGCAGTCGCCCTATAAATAGGGCCTGAGACGTGCGGTTGGTCACTTGAAAGAGAAATCAACATTTTGAATTCCGATAACGACCTGATTACACAATGCATTTCACAGTCGTCTTTTTGGTGGCTACTGCTGTAGTTTACGGTAAGATTTGGTGGCTACTGCTGTAGTTTACGGTAAGATTTGGTGGCTACTGCTGTAGTTTACGGTAAGATTTGGTGGCTACTGCTGTAGTTTACGGTAAGATTTGGTAGCTACTGATGTAGTTTACGGTAAGATTTGGTGGCTACTGCTGTAGTTTACGGTAAGATTTGGTGGCTACTGCTGTAGTTTACGGTAAGATTTGGTAGCTACTGATGTAGTTTACGGTAAGATTTGGTGGCTACTGATGTAGTTTACGGTAAGATTTGGTGGCTACTGATGTAGTTTACGGTAAGATTTGGTGGCTACTGATGTAGTTTACGGTAAGATTTGGTAGCTACTGATGTAGTTTACGGTAAGATTTGGTGGCTACTGCTGTAGTTTACGGTAAGATTTGGTGGCTACTGCTGTAGTTTACGGTAAGATTTGGTAGCTACTGATGTAGTTTACGGTAAGATTTGGTGGCTACTGATGTAGTTTACGGTAAGATTTGGTGGCTACTGATGTAGTTTACGGTAAGATTTGGTAGCTACTGCTGTAGTTTACGGTAAGATTTGGTGGCTACTGATGTAGTTTACGGTAAGATTTGGTGGCTACTGCTGTAGTTTACGGTAAGATTTGGTGGCTACTGCTGTAGTTTACGGTAAGATTTGGTGGCTACTGCTGTAGTTTACGGTAAGATTTGGTGGCTACTGCTGTAGTTTACGGTAAGATTTGGTGGCTACTGCTGTAGTTTACGGTAAGATTTGGTAGCTACTGATGTAGTTTACGGTAAGATTTGGTGGCTACTGCTGTAGTTTACGGTAAGATTTGGTGGCTACTGCTGTAGTTTACGGTAAGATTTGGTAGCTACTGCTGTAGTTTACGGTAAGATTTGGTGGCTACTGCTGTAGTTTACGGTAAGATTTGGTAGCTACTGATGTAGTTTACGGTAAGATTTGGTGGCTACTGATGTAGTTTACGGTAAGATTTGGTGGCTACTGCTGTAGTTTACGGTAAGATTTGGTGGCTACTGCTGTAGTTTACGGTAAGATTTGGTAGCTACTGCTGTAGTTTACGGTAAGATTTGGTGGCTACTGCTGTAGTTTACGGTAAGATTTGGTAGCTACTGATGTAGTTTACGGTAAGATTTGGTGGCTACTGATGTAGTTTACGGTAAGATTTGGTGGCTACTGCTGTAGTTTACGGTAAGATTTGGTGGCTACTGCTGTAGTTTACGGTAAGATTTGGTGGCTACTGCTGTAGTTTACGGTAAGATTTGGTGGCTACTGATGTAGTTTACGGTAAGATTTGGTGGCTACTGATGTAGTTTACGGTAAGATTTGGTAGCTACTGATGTAGTTTACGGTAAGATTTGGTGGCTACTGCTGTAGTTTACGGTAAGATTTGGTGGCTACTGCTGTAGTTTACGGTAAGATTTGGTAGCTACTGATGTAGTTTACGGTAAGATTTGGTGGCTACTGATGTAGTTTACGGTAAGATTTGGTAGCTACTGATGTAGTTTACGGTAAGATTTGGTGGCTACTGCTGTAGTTTACGGTAAGATTTGGTAGCTACTGATGTAGTTTACGGTAAGATTTGGTGGCTACTGCTGTAGTTTACGGTAAGATTTGGTAGCTACTGATGTAGTTTACGGTAAGATTTGGTGGCTACTGATGTAGTTTACGGTAAGATTTGGTGGCTACTGATGTAGTTTACGGTAAGATTTGGTAGCTACTGATGTAGTTTACGGTAAGATTTGGTGGCTACTGATGTAGTTTACGGTAAGATTTGGTGGCTACTGCTGTAGTTTACGGTAAGATTTGGTGGCTACTGATGTAGTTTACGGTAAGATTTGGTGGCTACTGCTGTAGTTTACGGTAAGATTTGGTGGCTACTGATGTAGTTTACGGTAAGATTTGGTGGCTACTGCTGTAGTTTACGGTAAGATTTGGTGGCTACTGATGTAGTTTACGGTAAGATTTGGTGGCTACTGATGTAGTTTACGGTAAGATTTGGTAGCTACTGCTGTAGTTTACGGTAAGATTTGGTGGCTACTGATGTAGTTTACGGTAAGATTTGGTGGCTACTGATGTAGTTTACGGTAAGATTTGGTGGCTACTGATGTAGTTTACGGTAAGATTTGGTGGCTACTGATGTAGTTTACGGTAAGATTTGGTAGCTACTGATGTAGTTTACGGTAAGATTTGGTGGCTACTGCTGTAGTTTACGGTACGTTTTGGTAGCCACTGCTGCAGTTTATGGTATGTTTTGGTAATTAATGATGTAGTTTTCGATAATTTTTGGAAGCTTCTGCTGCAGTTTACGGTAAGTTTTGGTAGCTACTGCTGTAGTTTACGGTAAGCTAGTAATAAGTCTTTCCTACTCCGGAGATTTTCTCTATGCGTGGTCATGTGTTTTATGGGCAGTTGTTTAAGCCCCATGTTTCATGACCGTAGATCATAGCCAATGTTTTGTTCAACTCGGTGTTAAAAATCATGTACCTGACACGCAATGCCATTTCTACATGCATAAAAGTATGCAAGTCAGCAACGAGATCACGTGATGTATTTCTTCGTCGATATTTTCAGGAGCCAACGCCGCCATCTGTCCATCTTGCACCAATCAAAACGACTACACAACATGTACGGGACAACAAGACTGCCAGGCTGGGCATGATGTAAGATATTTACATTTATTATATGGTCTTCATCCTACTGAAAATCAAACTCTTTCCCTTTTTTCGGAAGTTATGAGTTTGTTCATTCATGTCAATATTTTCATATAACTCCTCTTTTGAATATTAGAATTAAGTTGCTATTAGTGTTATATTATTAGGTCATGACTTTCGTTCACCATTCATTGACTTAAGTATTTTCGATTTTTGTATTTGTGTCTTTAGACCTGCGAAACAAGAATCGAATTGAGAGATAACAAAATTGAGTACCACTGCTCAGAAGCCCAGGTAAGAAGCTAACACCACTAATTGATCGGGAGCTTACACGGCTAATCGATCAGTTGCTAACATGGCTAATTGATAAGTAGCTTACATGGCTAATTGATCAGTAGCTTACCCGGCCAATTGATCAGTAGCTTACATAGCTAATTGATAAGTAGCTTACATATACTAAAACATGATTAGCTTACTTTAATAAATGATCAGTAGAAATGAACTCACAATAAATACCTTACACTTACACACCTAACTGATCCTCAACTTAGCTCACAATAAATACCTTACACTTACACACCTAACTGATCCTCAACTTAGCTCACAATAAACACCTTACACTTACACACCTAACTGATCCTCAACTTAGCTCACAGTAAACACCTTACACTTACACACCTAACTGATCCTCAACTTAGCTCACGAATTACAATGTGCTAGCACATGAATATCAACCAGTATCTAAGCTTACTAACTGTACACAAACCTACTTGATGAATCCAAGATTGTTGACTTGAAAATACATTGATTCTGCACGCCTAATAGCTAGTTTTAGTAGTTTCTTACATAAAGTCCAAATTAAATTTGGTGACTATGTGCGAAATATTAGTACAGACTGTCATAAAAAATAAACGTATTTTCAAGTCACCAAATTTCGTTAATCCTTACTTGCCATTAGAATATCTCATCAGGGGTTACATTAAATCCTGTTAGCTTGGCGCTTCAATTAAGTTATTTATGTTTAATCGTCTCCGTTCATCTGTCACTAGAGCTGCACTCACCAGCAAACCCAGAATAGCTGTGACAACGCCGGCACCAACGGTCACTGTGTTATCTGCTGTAACAGCCTGGCCGACTGTAAGGCCAAACGCGACGACTACTTCATGTGTAAGCGAACTGTCAAGTTATTTAAAGTGAAACAATGAGATTGTATAGACCGTTGTCTGTCAGTGGCCTGTCAGTGGTATGTCAGTGGTCTGTCAGTGGTCTGTCAGTGTTTTATAATCTAGGCTACGGTATGAATTCTTTTTTAAAAAGCTGGACGATGACGTAATCAAATAATTTATTAAAAAAAATTCTTTTCATTTTTCAACATTTTACAATGAACCATTTTTAACATAATGTTAGCCCTAATATTAAGCAACGGCTAAAGAAGACCAGACAATACATTAGGAGCTTCATGATTTACATACTACCATTGTTTGATGGTTATTTTTAATTATCCTTTTTTTGTGTATCCTCAGTTGGTTAGTATCCTATGTGAACCAAGATGGCTGACTTTCTGAGGGCTCAACAAGAAAGTACGATACTTATTTATACTTCATCAAATGTGGTTTAAAATGGGATTAAAAACATGTGAATAGAAATCTGTTCGTCTTATATATGTTTTTAATACCAGTCCACGACATCAACGTCAGACACCACACCAAAACTCATCGTCACGTGACATAAAACACCAATGCAGTGTAAAGCATGAACATAAGAAAAACATCGTTTAAAAATAGAAGTAAATTATTTTTAAAAAATGTTTCAAAACATGCAATGTCTTGCTGAACTATTTTATTATTTGTAGCATCAACTTAGGCCCATCAAATTTCACGGAAGCTCGTTTTCAATACTTTGTTACTTAAGTAAACAGTTTATTTCACGTCTAAATCATCGTTAGTTTAATGATAGAAACATAAACAAAAATATCCATGGTCATCGAACCATAAAGACAAACTCATGTCATATTTCATAAGGATTAACCACTGAATGGCGAATATGACTGATGCACGCCATTACCGACAAGAAAGATAACTCTCTTATGACTTTGGTCATTATGTAAGCATACGCCATCACCGACAAAAAGATAACTCTGTAACGACATGGGTCATATGTAAGCAGACGCCATCGTAAAAAAAAAACACCCAGTAGCGAATGAAAAAGTAAGCTTCGCAGTGTTCTAACGTCCACTA
The DNA here is from genome assembly GCA_964017045.1 of Omphiscola glabra. Taxonomy (NCBI): domain Eukaryota; kingdom Metazoa; phylum Mollusca; class Gastropoda; family Lymnaeidae; genus Omphiscola; species Omphiscola glabra. Next base: position 11,605,487 of record OZ024800.1, read on the forward strand.
CCGCCACCAGCCCCCTTACCCCCACTACCCCACCAGTTCCCCACCCACAACTTACTACGTCAATTTTTCGCTTTGTGCTTTTCGTGAGGGGGGAAAAAGTGGGGTAGGGGGGGGCAGAACAAAATTAAAATCCACACGAACTGTGAAAACGTTTTCTGCGCATCTAGCTGTGAATGTGAACATTTATTTTATTTTTTTAAAATTAGAAACAATTCGGTAGATACTTATGCACTTATGAGTGCAGTTACGCCTTCAGTTTTTACAAATAAAAAATTTGTTTTAAAATAGTGTATCTCTAGAAACTGGGTTAAATACTTAAACTTAATAGCAACGAATTTTAAAAAAACAACCAAAAAAAGACCCACAAAAACGTGAGCACCGTTGTCCTCATTTATCTATAAACTGTACAATTATTATTTGATTGAAAATAATCTCATGACCTCACTACTGCGTGTGTTCAAATTTGTACAGTTCATTTAAAGACTTATTTCAAAAATGAAATTAGAAAATATTCTGACGCAGTTGAGCAACAAGCGATATCCACCTTGCCAAAATGTGACCTTTGACGCATTCAAAACAAAACCGCTGGCCCACAGAGCTGCTGATTCTGTCTCATCCAGACATGTATGAAGTACTATACAAGTATAAAATCCACAAGGCCCTCCATAATGTGGAAGCGATCATGGGACTTTTTCTTAGTTTGATGGTCACTAACTGCTCTGTAGAGAGATCACGTGGTAAATCCAAATTCATGCATAATCTCAAACCCCAAAAGGAAGTTTATTCCTATTTATACTTTGTAACCCCCACCCATACACTTCTGTAAGTAAATTCCATGTGCTGTTACATAATATATGAACGTTCGCAACTAATTTAAAGTCGCGGAATAGCGGGGTGCGTAGTAACAGAGTTCCATTTTAGTAATCATTCGTTTTGCAGTTCATTTATTAAAATATATTCTAAAACAGATTTTTTAATCTTTAGGCTGTTTAATGATAGGTTATACTTAGTGCCTTCAATGATAGGTTATACTTAGTGCCTTCAATGATAGGTTATACTTAGTGCATTCAATGATAGGTTATACTTAGTGCATTCAATGATAGGTTACACTTAGTGCCTTCAATGATAGGTTATACTTAGTGCCTTCAATGATAGGTTATACTTAGTGCATTCAATGATAGGTTATACTTAGTGCATTCAATGATAGGTTATACTTAGTGCATTCAATGATAGGTTATACTTAGTGCCTTCAATGATAGGTTATACTTAGTGCATTCAATGATAGGTTATACTTAGTGCATTCAATGATAGGTTATACTTAGTGCATTCAATAGGTAATACTTAGTGCATTCAATGATAGGTTATACTTAGTGCATTCAATGATAGGTTATACTTAGTGCATTCAATGATAGGTTATACTTAGTGCATTCAATGATAGGTTATACTTAGTGCCTTCAATGATAGGTTATACTTAGTGCATTCAATGATAGGTTATACTTAGTGCATTTAATGATAGGTTATACTTAGTGCATTCAATAGGTAATACTTAGTGCATTCAATGATAGGTTATACTTAGTGCATTCAATGATAGGTTATACTTAGTGCATTCAATGATAGGTTATACTTAGTGCCTTCAATGATAGGTTATACTTAGTGCATTCAATGATAGGTTATACTTAGTGCCTTCAATGATAGGTTATACTTAGTGCCTTCAATGATAGGTTATACTTAGTGCCTTCAATGATAGGTTATACTTAGTGCCTTCAATGATATGTTATACTTAGTGCATTCAATGATAGGTTACACTTAGTGCCTTCAATGATAGGTTATACTTAGTGCATTCAATGATAGGTTACACTTAGTGCCTTCAATGATAGGTTATACTTAGTGCCTTCAATGATAGGTTATACTTAGTGCATTCAATGATAGGTTATACTTAGTGCATTCAATGATAGGTTATACTTAGTGCATTCAATGATAGGTTACACTTAGTGCCTTCAATGATAGGTTATACTTAGTGCATTCAATGATAGGTTATACTTAGTGCATTCAATGATAGGTTATACTTAGTGCATTCAATAGGTAATACTTAGTGCATTCAATGATAGGTTATACTTAGTGCATTCAATGATAGGTTATACTTAGTGCATTCAATGATAGGTTATACTTAGTGCATTCAATGATAGGTTATACTTAGTGCCTTCAATGATAGGTTATACTTAGTGCATTCAATGATAGGTTATACTTAGTGCCTTCAATGATAGGTTATACTTAGTGCCTTCAATGATAGGTTATACTTAGTGCCTTCAATGATAGGTTATACTTAGTGCCTTCAATGATAGGTTATACTTAGTGCATTCAATGATAGGTTACACTTAGTGCCTTCAATGATAGGTTATACTTAGTGCATTCAATGATAGGTTACACTTAGTGCCTTCAATGATAGGTTATACTTAGTGCCTTCAATGATAGGTTATACTTAGTGCATTCAATGATAGGTTATACTTAGTGCATTCAATGATAGGTTATACTTAGTGCATTCAATGATAGGTTATACTTAGTGCCTTCAATGATAGGTTATACTTAGTGCATTCAATGATAGGTTATACTTAGTGCATTCAATGATAGGTTATACTTAGTGCATTCAATAGGTAATACTTAGTGCATTCAATGATAGGTTATACTTAGTGCATTCAATGATAGGTTATACTTAGTGCATTCAATGATAGGTTATACTTAGTGCATTCAATGATAGGTTATACTTAGTGCCTTCAATGATAGGTTATACTTAGTGCATTCAATGATAGGTTATACTTAGTGCATTCAATGATAGGTTATACTTAGTGCATTCAATAGGTAATACTTAGTGCATTCAATGATAGGTTATACTTAGTGCATTCAATGATAGGTTATACTTAGTGCATTCAATGATAGGTTATACTTAGTGCCTTCAATGATAGGTTATACTTAGTGCATTCAATGATAGGTTATACTTAGTGCCTTCAATGATAGGTTATACTTAGTGCCTTCAATGATAGGTTATACTTAGTGCATTCAATGATAGGTTATACTTAGTGCATTCAATGATAGGTTATACTTAGTGCATTCAATGATAGGTTATACTTAGTGCATTCAATGATAGGTTATACTTAGTGCATTCAATGATAGGTTACACTTAGTGCATTCAATGATAGGTTATACTTAGTGCATTCAATGATAGGTTATACTTAGTGCATTCAATGATAGGTTATACTTAGTGCCTTCAATGATAGGTTATACTTAGTGCATTCAATGATAGGTTATACTTAGTGCCTTCAATGATAGGTTATACTTAGTGCATTCAATGATAGGTTATACTTAGTGCATTCAATGATAGGTTATACTTAGTGCATTCAATGATAGGTTATACTTAGTGCATTCAATGATAGGTTATACTTAGTGCATTCAATGATAGGTTATACTTAGTGCATTCAATGATAGGTTACACTTAGTGCATTCAATGATAGGTTATACTTAGTGCATTCAATGATAGGTTATACTTAGTGCATTCAATGATAGGTTATACTTAGTGCATTCAATGATAGGTTACACTTAGTGCCTTCAATGATAGGTTATACTTAGTGCATTCAATGATAGGTTACACTTAGTGCCTTCAATGATAGGTTATACTTAGTGCATTCAATGATAGGTTATACTTAGTGCCTTCAATGATAGGTTATACTTAGTGCATTCAATGATAGGTTATACTTAGTGCATTCAATGATAGGTTATACTTAGTGCCTTCAATGTTAGGTTATACTTAGTGCATTCAATGATAGGTTATACTTAGTGCATTCAATGATAGGTTATACTTAGTGCCTTCAATGATAGGTTATACTTAGTGCATTCAATGATAGGTTATACTTAGTGCATTCAATGATAGGTTATACTTAGTGCATTCAATGATAGGTTATTCTTAGTGCCTTTTGGCAGCTGAATCATGAGCCCACCGACCCGGCTTACGGGTTACATGGAATCTGTAGTCCACCACAATGCCTATAGACAGAGGCGTCTCTTCAGTTGGTGTCACCCGTCCGATAAACTTTTCTTTTCTCAACTCCAAAGGGGCACACACACATTTTTAAAAAAAAGTACATGCCAATCATTTCATCAAATGAAAACTCTTCCTCTTATCCTTCCTGTCAAATGACAAAATTGCAAGACTAGAAATCCTGGGCTGTTCCAATAATAAAAATAGAAAGCCTGGGCTCTTCCAATCATAAGACTAGAAAGCCTGGACTGTTCCTTGGTAGATTGCAAATAGTTCTTTATAATTTTCAATTTTGAAAAGCTCTTCTCTCGTGAAACCTCAGAAACACCAATGGCGAGAAATAATTGTAGACTTACTGGGAGGATTTTGAGATATAACAGACAGCTATGAATTTTAAACTTGAAATAGTGACCAATCTTTGGCTTATCCGAGATTAATACCTGCTGCTTTCCGGTGCCTTGCAATCTTGGTACTCCTCATAACTCATCGCAGTATGTGGTAAGTTTGGGAATGGACGCCAGCGACTTTTCTTCAGTCGCCAGTAGTAGAATCCTCAAACCTCAAGCATATCATCCACGTCCTACATTTCTCTGGATCTGACCTCAAGTTCATAGTAACAAAATTCAATACGCTGTCTTGTCTTCTTCTGGCAAAGTGAGTACGGTGTCTCTTCATCGCCCCCCCCCCTTTTTCTGTCATTGCCTCCCTCCTCTAGACATCCCAATGAATCTCCTCCGAGTTTTTCTACTCTGCTGGCACCTTGCTCTTGTGGAATCCTGATCTGTTGGCGCCCATTTCTGTTTATAACCGTCTCTGATTTGATTTGAGCACTTATATAGCGCTCTTTTCCATGCTATGTTTGCACACTCCCAGCTTTCTGATTTCCTAAAATGTCCTGTCAAGAAATTACACACTGCAACACGATTGATGGCACCGTCCCCGTCTGGAGACATCCTGTTATCGTGAAAGCCAGCTCTGATGACAATCGGATCTGGTGACAACCTGTTCTGGTGACTCCCTGTTCCGATGGCACCCTGTTTTGAACATTCTAAGTTGTATTCTATAATCGACCAGAACTTGACTATAATACAATTCCATTTTTAAGACTCCCAAATAAAATTTTAAAACAGTAAAATTTAATTTTACTACCCCCTTCCAAATGACAAAGTCAAATTTATGGTATATGAGTGAACATCTGTATATTCAACCAATAATTCATATCCCTATAACAGATATTGTACATGGAGGGATTCAATCTAGATTTATGAGAGCCCATGCATGTCACTCTATTTGTTTGCTCTGCTTTATATATATATATTTCATATACTTGTTGGGACAACGCAAGCAAGTTGTACGTGTAAAATACGGGAAGCGGTGTATTATCGTTTCTTCTTCGGTAATAAAAGATAACAATGGAAGAACGTCATTCAATCAGTGTAGATGACTTAGTAGAACAAGGTATGTTGCAGCTTGAATCAACAGACAGGACAACAAGTTGTGAACGTTTCGGCTAGGAGCCTTCTTCGGTAAATTGGATAAACTCTTTAACATTTGCATTGGTGTAATAAATTGTTTATTTTAATCCTTTTACACAATTGCGCGCTTTTTTGTGTGCATTTGGTGCGTACACGATTAAGCACACGACGTGGGAAGCAGCGAATGAGGGCGCAGCGTGATGCGCAATGAGAGCGGGGCGGACACGAGAGAGAGATAGATATATAGATAGATAGATAGATAGATAGATAGATAGATAGATAGATAGATAGATAGATAGATAGATAGAGAGAGAGAGAGAGAGAGAGAGAGAGAGAGAGAGAGAGAGAGAGGGGGGGGGAGAGAATTTAAAACAATTGTATTCTTTAGTCCAATATCTCGTGGCCTTGTCCTACAAAGCTAGTGAAAATGTTTTTAAAGACATATATGACCTTACTTACAGACACAAAAGATAAGTTGTGTTTTTTTCTTCCTAATTTTACAATAGGGTCAAGATATGCGTTTACGCCTTTGACCTAAGCAAAGGCCTACGTCATCATACAAGGGGTTCTCATCCTCTGGGTTTGGGGTTAAGATTTTTTTTTTTAAAGGACTGTTATAAATTATATTTCCGGAGTAAATATTTTGGGAGTCGAAGCATCTATCCCTTCAAAGAGTTTTATTTATTCCTTCAAAGAATTGTATCTATTATTTCAAAGAGTTGTATCTATTCTTTCAAAGAATTGTATCTATTCCTTCAAAGAATTGTATCTATTCCTTCAAAGAGTTGTGTCTATTCCTTCAAAGAATTGTATCTATTCCTTCAAAGAGTAGTATCTATTCCTTCAAAGAGTTGTATCTATTCCTTCAAAGAATTGTATCTATTCCTTCAAAGAGTTGTATCTATTCCTTCAAAGAATTGTATCTATTCCTTCAAAGAGTTGTATCTATTCTTTCAAAGAGTTGTATCCATTCCTTCAAAGAGTTGTATCAATTCCTTCAAAGAATTTTATCTATTCTTCCAAAGAGTAGATCGTGGCTACGGCGCCGCGGTGAGCTCACCAATGATCTGGGAATTAGAAAACCGAGTTTTACAACAGAATACTCAATCTACAAATCCTTTCCTCAAACATATTTGTATAGGATTTTTTAATTAATTTGTTTTGGTAAGGACGATCTATATAAAACTAAGTAAATATTATCACATTTTTGGTCGAAAACTACTGAGTAGCTTCCGTCTGACTCAACACATAATCTCAAACACACAAATTTTTTCTGAATAGAAGCTAAGGACAGAACTCATAGCCTTTCTCTTCCTCTTTTATTTCTCTATTTTTTGTGTGTGTAAAGGGGGGGGGGTGGACTTGGTTGTGTTAATATGCTACTGGCCGGTAATTTCAGTCAGTCACTACCCGTCGTTCCTCGCGTACGAATGCTGATGAGCTCAACGCCTGTCTTAAGTCATCCCAAACTATGACCTAAGGTCCAAGTCCGATCCTTGCGAGTCAACATGAGGGTTCATTTCAGAAGCAATATAGATATTATTCTTTTAAGAAACATTCTTTAAGCTAGTGAAAAATTTTACTTTTCAAAGTTTCTTTCCTCCCCATAGATTATTTAATGTCTATCATTGTATATTTAGTATTCATTTGTCCACAGAGCTCAGTGACTTGAATCCCACAGACATTGTTGTTTTTTTCTCATTTAGGGAAATATCAACTAGACCAGCGGTTCTCAACCTGTGGGTCGTGACCCATATGTGGGTCGAACGACCATAACACAGGGGTCGCCTGAGACCATCGGATAACACATATACTCTACAGTTGTGAAGTAGCAACGAAAATAATTTTGTGGTTGGGGGTCGCCACAACGCAAGGAACTGTATTAAGGGGTCGCGGTATTAGAAAGGTTTAGGACCGCTGAACTGGACATAAAACATATAGACAGCCCCTTCGTTTGTTTTGCCCATGTGTTTTTAATTCATCTCTCAATCGTCTTATATTGTTTTCCAAGATGGACTTTATGTTGTATTCGTTGCTGCAATTTCAACATAGCATCCATTATAGGTTAACTTTTAACAAATATGGAAGATTCTTATAATATTAGATTGCCGCCATTGTCAATTTTTAATATTTAACTGTACACACAAATTGTTTTCGTTATTTTTCTTTGGTTTAAAGCTTCATAAGAAATTATTTTGTTTTAATGAGCAGCACAGCCTTCCTCAAAATCTACTCCATCGCTTCAAAAGGCACGATGTTCAGCTATATGAGATTTGGGAATTTCTTTGTGGAAAATAATAGCTGGATTTAGCAAGTGGCGTACGTCCCATTTATCAAGTGCTAGAAAATAAACCGTTTATGAAAGCGGTGAAATAATACGCCAGTGGTTTGTGTTATGTGTTACAACAACAACAAGAAAAAATCAACAAATTATATATTTAATTTTTATTTAATTCTAAAATATGTTTTTTTTTTTTTTTTTTTTTTTTTATAAATCGCTCGAATCTATTCGCAGAGTAAAAAATGGTTCTCAATAACAAAAAAGAAGCATTCTCTCTTGGCCCGTTTCAATAGGATTGTTTTGCAGTGAAGCAGTTGTCACAGATATTGCTATTGCGATGTTTTTTAAATCTCATTTATCGCAGTAATCTGAAATTTTATTTCGTGAAATCATATTTCCTTTATCTTCCCCTTGAATTTGGGGGGGGGGGGGGATAGGGTTGAGGGTGGGGCTGAAAATTTGAAAAAAAATGTGTTGACATCGGTAATGAGCCTATTTGCCAAGTTTAAGCTCGATCGGTTGACGGGAAGTGGGTCATCTAGTCGTCCAACCACCCAGCCAGACACGAACAAAAGTAAAGTTAATATATAGTATTTTTAAAATGTATAAACATAACTTCAAATATTGGTATGGTATGGCATCTTTCCGTCCACGAGAGACGATAGATTTATCTTTTCTGATTGCAGCTCTTGGTGTGGCTAGTGAGACCGATCCTTGAATGGCAGTCTCTTGTGCATGTCCCGCACACGAATGCGGTGGAGTAGTGTTTTCTTGCCTTTCTCCGCGCTCTCTTCACAGCTGCTTCTGCCCTGTAGAGCTCCTCGGCCCGTAGTGATCCTGCCTTCACGATGCCCCGCCATGTGGATCGATCCTCTGCCAGGTCCTCCCAATTTGAAATGTTGATGTTGGCCGCCTTCATGTCTCTTTTGCATATTATTATTATTATTATGGGTAGTTTTCTATAGCGTGGTACCCCAGCCTAGGTACCTGAGACGAGGGCGTCCAACTGACCTTTTCCCTGTCGCCAGCTCGCTGTACAGCACGTCCTTAGGTATGCGACCAGGTTGCATTCGCTTGACGTGCCCAAATAACTTGTTAATAAAGGAGCCACAGAAAAATTCTCTCAATGTTATACATGCTTTATGATCGTTAACGAATAATTAGGATAGTTTTCAAAAGATGCTAACACAAAGGTGACCACAGGGTCAAGGAGGCTTACCAAGTAGAGAGAAAGATAACGGACAGAGGCACTCTCTCACAAACCTTACTTGACAAGGCGGTGCCACACTTACTCACAAACCTCACTTGACGTGGCGGTGTCAAACTGTCTCACAAACCTCACTTGACGTGGCGGTGCCCCACTTTCTCACAAACCTCACTTAACGTGGTGTCGCCCCACTATCTCACAAACCTCACTAATAGTGGTGGCGCACGACTTTCCCACAAACCTCACTTAACGTGGTGTCGCCCCACTTTCTCACAAACCTCACTTGACGCACTTGTTAAACTTATTTCTGAGAGATAAAACAAATACTTATTCTGTATATTTAATTTTCGACACCTGTTTCCTATCAGGTCATGTCCGAAATGCACCTGTTGTCAAATAGTCCTAATTATGTTACCCTCAACTATTTTGTTAAATCAACAACAAAATTAGTTTACTTATTAATAGCATTTAATCGCTGACGATGTTATTCAGATTTTTAAAAAAGAAGAAATACATCAAATCAAGTTCCCTACAACCCACAACTCAATTTACAAATTTTGCACACGGTTCTTAATTATTGTTATTGTTATTTTCTAAAATCCAGCAGCAGTCGTCCTATAAATAGAGTCTGAGACGTGCGGTTGGTCACTTGAAAAAGAAATCAACATTTTGAATTCCGATAACGACCTGATACAAAATGCATTTCACAATCGTCTTTTTGGTGGCTACTGCTGTAGTTTATGGTAAGTTTTGGTGGCTACTGCTGTAGTTCACGGTACGTTTTGGTGGCTACTGCTGTAGTTTATGGTAAGTTTTGGTGGCTACTGCTGTAGTTTACGGTAAGTTTTGGTGGCTACTGCTGTAGTTCACGGTACGTTTTGGTGGCTACTGTTGTAGTTTATGGTAAGTTTTGGTGGCTACTGTTGTAGTTTATGGTAAGTTTTGGTGGCTACTGTTGTAGTTTATGGTAAGTTTTGGTGGCTACTGCTGCGGTTCACAGTAAGTTTTGGTACTTACTGCTGTAGTTCACAGTAAGATTTAGTAGCTACTTCTGTAGTTGACAGTAAGTTTTGGTAGCTACTGCTACAGTGAGCTAGTTACAGGTCTTTCATACATGAAGTTGATTTTGGTTTTTTTTTTTTTTTTTTTTTTTTTTTTTTTTTTTTTTTTTTTTTTTGTAATGTGATTCATGGGCATAAAATTATGCCTTGTGTTTCATGTTTAGATGTGGTTGCCAGATCCAATAATGAAAAAGGTCGTTGACATCTCATATTTAAATGGTCAGAAGAGGATGACATTATTTCAGCATCAAACTACATTGAAGATATAAACGTTTATTCTGAAATAAACCAAAAAACTAGAACAGTAAATTTAAGTTTCAGACATACATTTGACACTTATTATGTATTTATACATACTACTCAGAGCTCGCTATTTTTGACAAAAGCTCTTTATTTTATATAAGTAACTATGAAAATCCCAGCTAGTCATATTCTTGAAATTGTACTGTGTGAGAATTATGGCTTACATGGACTCCACTTGGGGTCTATTCCACTCCTTGGTCCATTGAGAGTTTATTCGTGAAAAACAGCAACGTCAAAACGTTTGCATCATGAGCAGAAAGGAAAAAAATATCACACATGCTCAGAAATGTTCACACACAATCAGTGGTTTGAGGAAAAAGTTGTAACACTATTAAACGCAAACTGTTTTCTTCGTTCTGTTTCACAGCAACCGCATTAATTGATTCTACTGAGTTCTTTTCTTGCTCGACTAATGCCAAGTTGGCTTGAAATATTTACAGAAATGAGTTCTGTTCTTGCTCGACCAATACCAAGTTGGCTTGAAATATTTACAGAAATGAGCTCTGTTCTTGCTCGACCAATGCCAAGTTGGCTTGAAATATTTACAGTAATGAGTTCTGTTCTTGCTCGACCAATACCAAGTTGGCTTGAAATACAGAAGTCAAAGAATTTGCCAACAACGAATATGGTTTTTTTTAAAGAAAATTTAGCTTTCATGGCGACTGGTTTTGGGATAACAATATATTTTGTGGGCAATTAATAACTGTAACTGTCTATTTACTGGTGGGAACAAACTCACTCAACTTGCTTAGCTGTGATTTGGCAATGGATTATTATTAACTTGAACGAAGGCACAAAACTATTTCTAAGCATTCGATCTCAATGTGTAAATTGAAAAATAATTAAACATTTTCAATAGCATTGACTCCACATTTATTCTCATTAAGTCCACACATTGATTCTCATTAAGTCAACTCATCGATTCTCATTAAGTCAGCACATCTATTCTCGTCAGTGCTATGCCGAAGGCTGCTATGAACAATATTAACAGTTCAATAATTAACAATAAAATTATCATTTTAAAGATTTTGCTGTAAATAGGTGTACAAATTAGGACCGAGACCTCTGTTAATACCTCCAATATTAACATTTGCATGATACACTATAAAAAAACACAAGTGAAGACAACTCGTGCTTTCAAGATTATGTAATAAATAGTTATTGCTTGTTCATTGGGCAAAATACATAAATGAAGAACTTATTGTTTCAATTCCTGTGATGAGTTCAACTGCAACACTGCTGAATTAAAACAGGGAATAGTCTGTGCGACCCATAATTGCTAATAGCTGTTGAAATGAACCTAACAGTTTGCAATGTTTTCACTAATTATTTGTCAGATTGTGTGTGGAGCTCAGACGCAGTTTATAATAGCCCCAGTCTTGGTTTTAGCACATTTTAACCCTGTGTTTAGATATCATAGCTAGTATTTTACTAACATTATGTTACATATTATGTATACGTACATCCCATACAATGCCATTTCCCCAACTCATACAAGTATGCGCGTCAACAACGAAATGAACAACTAGATCACGTGATGTATTTCCTTGATGACATTTTCAGGAGTCAACGCTGCGATCTGCCCGACTTGCTCAAATCAAAACGACTACACAACATGTACAGGACAACAGAACTGCCAGGCTGGACACGACGTACGTTTTTGTAATCATACCATAGTCTCCACGCAACTGCAAATTAAACCATTTCCTTTTTTTATAAAATATTCAGTCTGTTGATTCACCACAGTGTTTTTACTACTCGATACTTGCTATCCTTACAGGCGAACACAATTGCGTTACGTCGTTAAAGGTAAATTCTATTTGTGTTTTCAGGCTTGTGAAACAAGAATCGAATTGAGAGACAACAAAATTGAGTATCACTGCTCGGACGCCACGGTAAGTAGCTGACCTTAATCATTTATCCGCAGAGTTACTCAATAATTGATCAGTAGCCGGCCTCCCTAACTGATCAGCAGACTAATTCACTAATTGATCAGTACAGCGGTTCTCAGCCTGTGGGTCGCGACCCCTTTGGGGGTCGAACGACCCATTCCCAGGGGTCGCCAAGGCCATCGGAAAAAACATACACTTTACATTTGTGAAGTAGCAATGAAAATAATTTTGTGGTTGGGGGTCGCCACAACATGAGGGACTCTATTATAGGGTCACGGCATTAGGAAGGTACATTCATCAGCAGGCTAACTCACTAATTGATCAGTAGCCGACCTCACTAATTGATCAGTAGCCGACCTCACTAACTGATCAGTAGACTAACTCACTAATTGATCAGTACCGACGTCACTAATTGATCAGTAGACTAACTCACTAATTGATCAGTACCGACCTCACTAATTGATCAGTAGATTACTCACTAATTGATTAGTAGTCGACCTCACTAATTGATCAGTAGACTAACTCACTGATTGATCAGTACCGACCTCACTAATTGATCAGTAGATTACTCACTAATTGATCAGTAGTCGACCTCACTAATTGATCAGTAGATTACTCACTAATTGATCAGTAGCTGACCACAATAATTGATCAGTAGACTAGCTCACTAATTGATCAGTACCGACCTCACTGATTGATCAGTAGATTACTCACTCATTGATTAGTAGCTGACCGCACTAATTGATCAGTAGACTAACTGACTAACTGATCAGTAGACTAACCCACAAACTGTTCAGGGGAATACCTCACTCACCGATAAGTAGACTAACTCACTAATTGATCAGTAGACATTCTCACTAATTGATCAGTGGCATACCTCACGATTTGATTAATCGATTGCCTCACGAGTTGATCCGTAGCCTACCTCCCAAATTATCTAGCAGCTTACCCCAGAAATTAATCAGTGGGTAACTGTACAGATCAGACCGTAGAACACATATTTAACACGTGTTTACATCTGATATGAATTTACTTAAATCCCCGCTCTGCCAAAAAAATGTTTAAAACTCATTTTGTTTTCTTTCTCCCAATAGAACTGCGCTCACCAAGAAACCCAGAATGGCTGCGACAACGCTGGCAACAACGGTCACTGTGTTATCTGTTGTAACAGCCTGGCTGACTGTAAGGCCAAACGTGACGACTACTTCTTGTGTAAGCGAACTTTCAAGTTTTTAAAGTTTAAAATGAGTTCGATATACCATTGTGTAATATCTAAGTGTAAAATAAAAAAATGGGGATGGGGAAGGGGGTGGGTGGGGGCAGTTGTCTGGACACCTAGTTATGAGATAAACACCTAACCAACAAGCAGCACAATGGCGCTGTCTACACCGTGAATAGTTTAAATATTCCACACAAAAAAAAAAAAAGAGTATTGTCACAATCACAATGTCTTATGAATTATAACAGTGGCGTAGTGGTTCAAATGACTAATACTTTATTACACAAGTTGACGATCGCAATTCAATAATCAATTAATAATAATAGTTAGTACTTGAAATGCGAGTAAGTACTCTTGCCGAACATATCTCAAAGCGAAAACACTTGGAATGTAGCTGCTCGGCAAACTTCTTGGAATACTTGATCAGTTGCAATCACACTACAAATCTTCATTTGAAACATAAGCTATTTCTGCTCAATCTTCTTAAATGAATATAAATATTGTGGACCAACTGTCGTGTCATTCCAACGCCATTTTTCTTTCCATCTCGCTCTCCTCCCATTGGCTAGTTTTTTCTAAGTCCCAATAGTCTTTATATTCATAAGTAATAATTCCCATATTACTTATCTCCCATATTATATCTGTGCCAAGTATATTTTTTACATAATCAAACATTTCAGCCCAAGTATGGTATTAACGCACAGCTAACGAACAGCTAGCGAACAGCTTACGTACAGCTAACGAACAGCTTACGTACAGCTAACGAACAGCTTAAGTACAGCTAACGAACAGCTAACGTACAGCTAACGAACAGATAGCGAACAGGTTACGTACAGCTAACGAACAGCTAAAGTACAGCTAACGAACAGCTAGCGAACAGCTAGCAAACAGCTAGCGAACAGTTAACGAACAGCTGACGAAAAGCTAATGTAGCTGACGCTCTAAAAATATAGTGGAAGGATTATGTTTTTCCTATTCACACACATCTATGGTTTGAAATCTTATTTTAATTCCTTCTTTGTCTTCTTTCGTCAGTTGCTCCAATCGGTTAGTGTCCTGTTTAAGACAACAACAACTAAGATGGCTGACTTTCTTAAATCCCAACAAGAAAGTACAGGACTTAAGTTTTTTTTATTATATGAATTCAAATAAGCGTTCCAATATGATTAAAATGTGTAAATTGGTTGTTGCTCTTCCTTTTGAATCACAAGTAAACTATTTCAATATGGGAAATGACAAAACAAAACATCTTCACGTAACTCAGCGTGATGAACAAATACAGCATAAGATATCATGAAGTTATACAATACAACTAAAGCTATCACGAAGTTAGACAATACAATTTTAAGGTATCACGAAGTTAGACAATACAACTTTAAGACATCACGAAGTTAGACAATACAACTTTAAGATATCACGAAGTTAGACAATACAACTTTAAGATTTTACGAAGTTAGACAATACAACTTTAAGATATGACAAAGTTAGACAATACAACTTAAGATATCACGAAGTTAGACAATACAACTTTAAGATATTACGAAGTTAGACAATACAACTTAAGACATCACGAAATGAGAACTCACAAAGTTAGACACTACAGCATATTCTCATGTCTACAAACGCCTGTATCACAAATAAAACCCTAATATGATAACCCGAACTCTGTGACGAAAAGTTTAAACAATATCCAACTCAAGAGTGAGCCAAACCCTTGGATGTAAAAGTCCCTAGCCACTAGATGCACTCTCACTTAAGTAGGAAAGTTGCTGAAGGACAATTCATCTCAAGCTTAACACAACGCACCGTTGCTGTCAAATAACTGTACTAAACACAATAACTGTCAAACACTTAACTTTTAATCAAAAGCATACACCGTGCTGGCATGCACATGCATGGCTTATGTTTGTTGGGAAACCTTCTTGTGTTTTTTTTTCGTAACTAAGGGGCGGCAAATTCAAATGACTCCCCGGGCCTCAACATCTCTAGCTAGACTACTGACAGCAAGTGGCGGATTTTCGGGATAACATCTAACATTGAATTTTGCGCTAGGCCGTTCCTAGTTGTAAAATACACATGACCATTTCTTGAGCAAATGATTACACATAACCATTTCTTGAGCAAATGTTTATGTGGCATTGAATTTTTAACCCTTTAAAACTTATCAGAAATAAATGGTACTGGGCGAGATTTAAAAAAACAAAAAGAAAACAAATAGAAAACAAACAGAAAACAAACAAAAAACAAACAGAAAACAAACAAAAAACAAACAGAAAAGAATTAGAAAAAAAACAGAAAACAAACAGAAAACAAGCAAAAAACAAACAAAAAACAAACAGAAAACAAAGAGAAAATAACACAAAAAAACAGAAAACAAACAAAAAACAAACAGAAAACAATTAGAAAACAAACAGAAAAAAAACAGTAAACAAACAAAAAACAAACAGAAAACAAACAAAAAACAAACAGAAAACAAACAGAAAACAAACAGAAAACAAACAGAAAATAAATGGAAAATAAATAAAGAACACGGAACAATTTTTAAGTTTATCTAGTAAACATATTTTAATAGATGTTGTGTGATACAACAAGTTCAGCGTAACTCACAAAGCCAAACAGCACATACACTATTTGGAGTGAACGAGTTACGGGACGGACAGCAATTCATGCTATGTTTTTAATAATAGTTGTTTCCTTTGCCTGAAAGTAACGGAAAAAAGTGAAAGAATTAAATCAATAGCGATTAAAAGGATGACTTTAAAACACAGACACACACACAGATATATTTATATTCATTTATAACGTAGAGTTTTAGTTCATATTAAAAAGTTCAATTTTCTTTTTTCTCTCTATTCCTATTACAGGGTTACAAATAGACTATAGAGCACTGCATTATGGTCCTTTTTTCCTATTTGTATGAAATTATTTGTATGAAATTAAGTTTTTGTCGGTTTGTTGTCTTATGGTAACATGGCGCACAAATAGCTACATTTGACATATGTTGCTATATGGTAACAAAGCATAACGAGTCGTTAAAAAAACAAAAACAACACAATGCTACACAACAGAATGGTTTGAGGTAAATGACACGTAGAACGTATCCGGAAATTTGATCGAACCAAATTTCGTCGACCGAAAATTGATCGACGGAAATTTGATCGAACGGAAATTTGGTCGAATCTTTTTCTCAGTTCAGACGTTAAAATTTTCGTCAAATTTATCTTTGAACGCACTATACTATATAGTAAAGCAAAACAATGCGTTGAAAAAGAAATTTGGCGCAAAATTTTAACATGTAAACTAAAAAAAGATTCGACCAAAGTTCCATTCGATCAAATTTCCGTCGACGAAATTTCTTTCGATCAAATTTCCGGTAACCCATGTAGAAATCTATCAAGCTAAACTTTTTTTTTTTTTTTTTTTTACTCCTTGGGATTCTTAAAAATACCCCTGGTGGGTTTCCTGTACGTATATTTGTCTCAATTTAAATATGGTGTTAAGAATATGTAAATGTGCGGTGGCCTACAAGGGGTGGGGTGGCGTAGCACTAATCGGGACTCTTATATATAGTGCGTTACTTGAATGCATGTTTCGGGGGAGGGAGGGGTAAGTGTACAAAGTTTCAGCTCATTTGGAGATCAGGAGATGGATCAAAATCGATATGAGAGATCTGACCAGACACAAACTAAGAAGTGAAAGGACAGAGCAAGAGAAGCAAAAGCCTATCAGAAATACTGAGAAAAGAGCTCAGAGGATCTGTGACTATATAAATAGGAAATGAGTTAAACAAAGAAAGGTCAAACCTGAAAAAAGGAACAATTCTTTTGCTGCTCCCTCGGATACTACTTCCTAACAAAGTGCTATTTTTTAATTTTTTTTTATTCCATTTTTTTTCTGTTCTTTGTTCACTGACGAAGGCTTCCTGCTGACACGTTCAAGTTTGACTTTACTTTGATTTTTTTTTACTCATTCCTATTTTGCTAGCCTGATTGCAGTCTCTCCCCTTATTACCCGACTATACAAATAGGGTGTGTGCATTACAACTGGGCAAGCGTAAGCTGTCATGACATACCGTAACCTCCAACGGGGATGACAACAGCTTTGCCGACGCCACCTCCATAACCGTAACCGCCTCCATGGCCCCATCCACCGCCAAGACCCCAGCCTCCTCCGAGTCCACCGGATCCTCCTCCGAGTCCACCCCAGCCTCCGAGTCCACCGTAGCCGCCTCCGTATCCACCGCGTCCGCCGAGGCCGAGTCCAATCAGGCCGACACCACCGATTCCACCACCGTATCCGCCGCCGTAACCTCCACCGTATCCACCATATCCACCGCCATATCCGTATCCACCTCCGTATCCGCTGGCGCTAGCAAGAGCGACCAGGCAAAGAACGGCGAGCACAGATTTGTACATTGTCTGGAGAATTTAATACATTTCGTGAGTTAACGGCCCGTAAATCCTGACATAAATCCTTCTTTGGGTCATTAGTGATATTGATCTCACTGAGACTGGGAAAAATAATTCCGAATTTCAACGTAACAAACAAATCTCAGAAGTTCAGATTAAAAAGTTTAGAGGACCTTTTCAACCAGTAAAGAAATTTAAATTTTTAGTCATCTTATCATTTCAAAAAAATATTACGAATTAAATACAAATTTTTGCTTTAAAACTTCATCGTAACAAATTTTTAAAAGTATCTACTTGCAAACAAAATTAAAACAAGCCTTTTAATAGAATTGTTTTAGACAAATGATCTACACTTACCAAATATGGAGCTGTTGAGTTAGGCACGATGCAACTAGAAGGGAGCTTGGTATGGCTCAACATTAGATCTACACAAGTTTATATACGATCAATGTTCACCAGGAAGGTGTCAAGGGAACTGACTACTTTAGCCTGGCTCAAGATCACGTCCCTTGCGGTCCCTAGTGTCCATCAAAAATATGAGTGCATGTCACTCAGGCTTCGGGCCATGAGTAATTAAAAGTACATTTTAAAAAAAAATAAAATAAGTACCAGTAGCAAGAAAATATTATATTTTAGTTACCAGTAACAAGACTATAGATATTTTATCTACCAGTAACAAGACTATAGATATTTTAGTTACCAGTAACAAGACAATAGATATTTTAGTTACCAGTAACAAGACTATAGATATTTTATCTACCAGTAACAAGACTATAGATACTTTAGTTACCAGTAACAAGACAATAGATATTTTAGTTACCAGTAACACAAAAATAGATATTTTAAACCCAACTTTGTTTTCTAACGTGTGCATATGATTTATAGTTTAAGTCAAGTAAAGACAATGAAATTTAACGATACAATTTCGCATCAAACGGCAATGTAATTAGGGCGAATTCTGTCTCTTAAAGTTGGAACTGAAAGATACAAATTTTAATAAAATCGTTTGTTCATCAGTCTCTACGAATCTACCAGCGTGCTCCACCAGCGTAGGATCGATAATTAAGTCATTGATGGTTGATTTCTACGCTAGAGAAATACATTAGATGTCTCGTGTTTAATTGTTATAGTTAAACATATCTTGTTTTAAAAATGCACTTATTTATGTTCTGAAAATGAATATTTACAATGCACTTAGAAAAGCATTTAAGTTTATTCGGATCAATAAATAATCGTATCTAATCTTAATTGCGCATAATTTATAAGCATTTTCCCGCTATTGAAACTGAAGCAGTGTATCTCAGATTACCAATTGCTCTATTCGTCAAGAAACATTTTTGTTTTAATAGGAAATTTTTTTAAAAATGCATATTTCAAATTTACTTAAATGACACACTTTTTTTTTTCTTTAAAAATCCGTGTCACAGCTGACTGTAATGTTTTAATTAATCTGATAAATAGTATACGAGATCCATTTGATAAAGCAGGAGCCAATCGCAGAGGTTTTGTGTGAAAGGCATCGTCAGGATACTTTCCCCCAAACCACCCCCACCCCTCTCAAAAACCCAACCCCCACTCCCTCTCCAAAACCAAAGGGAATACACATATTATATTATATATATATATATATAATTATATTTCATTTTTTTAAAAATATATAAATTTAATGACCTACTTTGTATTTTAAGCAAGTTACCATATACCAGTGATGAAATTTTGTGTCTTCCATTATTGTTAAATATCTCAAGAGAAGTTAATGTCCACTACATTAATTAAGCAGCTGTTAATTCTCCGGTAACTCGGAATTCACGAAATATATCATTTAATTAAGTCTTGACAAGTGTATGTTTACTCTTTTCAGTTGAATCAGTGAACGGTAAAATTGTTACGAATGTCATAACGAAGTCAGCGTTATTCTCAGTGTACACGCCCTAGCCAACCTAAGGCACACTAGTGTACATGCCCTAGCCAACCTAAGCCACACTAGTGTACATGCCCTAGCCAACATAAGCCACACTAGTGTACATGCCCTAGCCAACATAAGCCACACTAGTGTACCTGTCTTAGCAAACCGAGGCCACACTAGTGTACACGCCCTAGCAAACCCACGCCACACTAGTGTAAATTGCCCTAGCCAACCTAAGCCACACTAGTGTACATGCCCTAGCCAACCTAAGCCACACTAGTGTACATTGCCCTAGTCAACCTAAGCCACACTAGTGTACATTGCCCTAGTCAACCTAAGCCACACTAGTGTACATTGCCCTAGTCAACCTAAGCCACACTAGTGTACATTGCCCTAGTCAACCTAAGCCACACTAGTGTACATTGCCCTAATCAACCTAAGCCACACTAGTGTACATTGCCTTAGTCAACCTAAGCCACACTAGTGTACATTGCCCTAGCCAACCTAAGCCACACTAGTGTACATTGCCCTAGTCAACCTAAGCCACACTAGTGTACATTGCCCTAGTCAACCTAAGCCACACTAGTGTACATTGCCCTAGCCAACCTAAGCCACACTAGTGTACATTGCCCTAGCCAACCTAAGCCACACTAGTGTACATTGCCCTAGTCAACCTAAGCCACACTAGTGTACATTGCCCTAGTCAACCTAAGCCACACTAGTGTACATTGCCCTAGCCAACCTAAGCCACACTAGTGTACATTGCCCTAGCCAACCTAAGCCACACTAGTGTACATTGCCCTAGTCAACCTAAGCCACACTAGTGTACATTGCCCTAGTCAACCTAAGCCACACTAGTGTACATTGCCCTAGTCAACCTAAGCCACATGCCAACCTAAGCCACATGCCAACCTAAGCCACACTAGTGTACATTGCCCTAGCCAACCTAAGCCACATGCCAACCTAAGCCACATGCCAACCTAAGCCACATTCCAACCTAAGCCACATGCCAACCTAAGCCACATGCCAACCTAAGCCACATGTCAACCTAAGCCACATGCCAACCTAAGCCACATGCCAACCTAAGCCACATGCCAACCTAAGCCACATGCCAACCTAAGCCACATGCCAACCTAAGCCACATGCCAACCTAAGCCACATGCCAACCTAAGCCACATGCCAACCTAAGCCACATGCCAACCTAAGCCACACTAGTGTACATTGCCCTAGCCAACCTAAGCCACACTAGTGTACATTGCCCTAGCCAACCTAAGCCACACTAGTGTACATTGCCCTAGCCAACCTAAGCCACATGCCAACCTAAGCCACATGCCAACCTAAGCCACATGCCAACCTAAGCCACATGCCAACCTAAGCCACATGTCAACCTAAGCCACATGCCAACCTAAGCCACATGCCAACCTAAGCCACATGCCAACCTAAGCCACATGCCAACCTAAGCCACATGCCAACCTAAGCCACATGCCAACCTAAGCCACATGCCAACCTAAGCCACATGTCAACCTAAGCCACATGCCAACCTAAGCCACATGCCAACCTAAGCCACATGTCAACCTAAGCCACATACCAACCTAAGCCACATGCCAACCTAAGCCACATGCCAACCTAAGCCACATGCCAACCTAAGCCACATGCCAACCTAAGCCACATGCCAACCTAAGCCACATGCCAACCTAAGCCACATGCCAACCTAAGCCACATGCCAACCTAAGCCACATGCCAACCTAAGCCACATGTCAACCTAAGCCACATGCCAACCTAAGCCACATGTCAACCTAAGCCACATGTCAACCTAAGCCACATGCCAACCTAAGCCACATGCCAACCTAAGCCACATGTCAACCTAAGCCACATGCCAACCTAAGCCACATGCCAACCTAAGCCACATGCCAACCTAAGCTATCCATGTCTTCAGTACTCTATCTAAGTCATATAGCGCGGCACTGGTCGCTTTAATTTATTTAAATGTGGTTGGGACATGAAAACGCTTAAGAACCTGTGCACTAAAGGTACCGAACTTAATAATTAATCTCATTGGACTTGACTTTACAGGCCCTGGCTTAAAACAACAATGTGTGACTTATTGAAATAAAATTTTTGAAATTAAATGAAAATTGTGTTTTAAAATTATGGGATTATTTCACAGTATATGCGACATTTGCCTGGAAGTCTTTTGTTTTAAAATAAGCATGCAGGATCCTAGGGTCCCGTTTAAGAAACTTGTATTACCTCAATTGTTACTCCATTAATTTATTTCACTTAGTTCAAGCCAAAATTCACATCTCTCCAGGCATCTCCGAAATTCTTTCAGTTTCAATATAAAATCTATTTTTGCAGAAATTTGCAATTAATATATAATGCTATGTAACGCTGCAAAGCCGTTCAACAGTGTCTACAATGTTAAAAAAATGAGTGAAGGCTGGAGGCCTGAATGTGTCTGACATTTATTTGTAATTTTTTTTCGTTCTTTTTCTTTTCTGATTTTATACTCCTAGCAAATAAGCGGCCGGAAATCTATTTCTGTATCATCTCCAATGCTAAACAATGGCTCATGGCATGATAGCTAAACAATGGCCCATGGCATGATAGCTAAACAATTGCCCATGACATGATTGCTAAACAATGGCCCATGGCATGATACCTAAACTGTGGTTCATGACATGATAGCTAAACAATGACCCATGACATCATAGCTAAACAATGGCTCATGGCGTGATAGCTAAACAATGTCCCATGACATGACAGCTAAACAATTGCCCATGACATGACAGCTAAACAATGGCCCATGGCATGATAGCTAAGCAATGGCCAATGACATGATAGCTAAACAATGGCCCAAGACAGCTAAACAATGGCCCATGCCATGAGAGCTAAACTGTGATTCATGACATGATAGCTAAACAATGGCCAATGACATGGTAGCTAAACAATGGCCAATGACATGATAGCTAAACAATGGCCAATGACATGATAGCTAAACAATGGCCCATGACATGATAGCTAAGCAATGGCCAATGACATGATAGCTAAACAATGGCCAATGACATGATAGCTAAACAATGGCCAATGACATGATAGCTAAGCAATGGCCAATGACATGATAGCTAAACAATGGCCCATGACATGATAGCTAAACTTTGGTTCATGACATGATAGCTACACAATGGCCAATGACATGATAGCTAAACAATGGCCCATGACATGATAGCTAAACTTTGGTTCATGACATGATAGCTACACAATGGCCAATGACATGATAGCTAAACAATGGCCCATGACATGATAGCTAAACAATGGCCCATGTATGATAGCTACACAATGGCCAATGACATGATAGCTAAACAATGGCCAATGACATGATAGCTAAACAATGGCCAATGACATGATAGCTAAACAATGGCCCATGTATGATAGCTACACAATGGCCCATGACACGATAGCTAAGCAGTGGCCCATGACTTGATAGCTAAACAATGGCCCATGACATGATAGCTAAACAATGGCCCATGACTTGATGGCTAAACAATGGCCCATGACATAATAGCTAAACAATGGCCCATGACATGATAGCTAAACAATGGCCAATGACATGATAGCTAAGCAATGGCCCATGGCATGATAGCTAAACAATTGCCCATGACACGATAGCTATACAATGGCCCATGACATGATAGCTAAACAATGGCCCATGACACGACAGCTAAACAATGGCCCATGACACGATAGCTAAACAATGGCCCATGACATGATAGCTAAACAATGGCCCATCACATGATAGCTCAAATGGCCCATGATATGAAAGCTAAACAATGGCCCATGACAGATAGCTAAACAATGGCCCATGAAATGATAGCTCAAATGGCCCATGATATGATAGCTAAACAATGGTCCATGACATGATAGCTAAACAATGGCCCATGATATGATAGCTAAACAATGGCCCATGACATTATAGCTAAGCAGTGGCCCATGACATGATAGCTACACAATGGCCCATGACATGATAGCTAAACAATTGCCCATGACATGATAGCTATACAATGGCCCATGACACGATAGCTAAACAATGGCCCATGACACGACAGCTAAACAATGGCCCATGACACGATATCTAAACAATGGCCCATGACATGATAGCTAAACAATGGCCCATGGCATGATAGCTCAAATGGCCCATGACACGACAGCTAAACAATGGCCCATGACACGATATCTAAACAATGGCCCATGACATGATAGCTAAACAATGGCCCATGGCATGATAGCTCAAATGGCCCATGACATGATAGCAAAACAATGGCCCATGACATGATAGCTAAGCAGTGGTCCATGACATGATAGCTCAAATGGCCCATGACATGATAGCTAAACAATGGCCTATGACATGATAGCTAAGCAGTGGTCCATGACATGATAGCTCAAATGGCCCATGACATGATAGCTAAGCAGTGGCCCTCGGCTTGATATGAAAGTCTATTTGTGGTTCTTGCAAAATTTCAAAAACCAATCAATTTTCCTCATAATAGAAAGAAATCCGATTATGTGAAATACTTCGACCAATAAAAAATGGATTAATTTTTATAAACTGCTTTTGTTTATCAAATCCATCAATATATTTATACTATACGGATAAGTTTTATTCATAAAATAAACGTATAATTTGTCAAATAAATTCTTTTGAAACTGTCTGTACCTTTGATGAGATAAAACCAACATATTTTTATTTTGATGCGAGGAGTTCTCTTTGCGACATTTTTATCCTGTCAGATTTTTGCCTTCATTGCACTTTAACATCTTAAGTTTGCCCTGATGCTCCTGTCAACCTCCCTGTCAACCCCCATGTCCCCCCCCCCCCGATCATCCCCACTTGTCAACCACCAATCCCTACCCCACGCGCATGTCTCTATAACTTCCGTGTCCACCAGTGTCCCAGGTCTATATAAAAGTCTGGACAGACCAGTCCATTCACAACAACTCCAGTCCACGTTCCACGGAATTCTATCTGTAGTCTTGACCTATCGGTAAGTGAATACATGTGTTTCCAATGTGCTGTTAGTCCTAATCATTTCATAGAAGACGTTCAATAAGTTACTAATAAGCCATTCTTAGGTAACAAATTTACCATCCTTTATTGTAATGAGAATATCCCTTTATTATTGCCAGAGGCGTCGCTAGGGTTGGTGTCCCCCATATCCCCCCAGTGACGCCACTGATTATGGCATTATATGGCAAACATGCTCAACGATTTGTAAACGGGAAAATTGAAGCACTATCTTTTTAAGAGGACATTTTTTACAGAATTTTTTACACCTGTTGTTTGACTTATGAGATGAATTTCTTTATTTGTGTTTCTACGCTTATCTCATGGCTAGGTTTACGTGTTTTTATGTGGTTTTTTTTAATCAACCATCGATCTCCGGCATTTCTGACTTAACACTCTGCTTCTATGCTTGTATCTCGAGTTTGCAGAATACTTCTACGTAGCTGCTATGTCGGCTCAAACCTTAGGTCTGGGTTGGCCTTTTATTATTATTAAATATCAACATTCCTTTTAGAATCAACCCACATGCCAATTGTGGACGTTCAACATATTGAGTTAAGTTTTCAGTATCGCTGGAAGCAATGCAACATGATAAAGTAACACGGTAGAGGCGCGTATCAGATCATATCGTTATTGTCTAATGGTTAATCTGCACAACAGAAAATGAAATACTCACCTTCCATCTTGGAGTCTGGTACTTTGATTGATTGAGTGATTGGATATTTATACAGCGCTTGTATCCATGAATGATTGATTGAGTGATTGGATATTTATACAGCGCTTGTATCCATGAATGATTGATTGAGTGATTGGATATTTATACAGCGCTTGTATCCATGAATGATTGATTGAGTGATTGGATATTTATACAGCGCTTGTATCCATGAATGATTGATTGAGTGATTGGATATTTATACAGCGCTTGTATCCATGAATGATTGATTGGGTGATTGGATATTTATACAGCGCTTGTATCCATGAATGATTGATTGAGTGATTGGATATTTATACAGCGCTTGTATCCATGAATGATTGATTGAGTGATTGGATATTTATACAGCGCTTGTATCCATGCTTCTTTAGCGTGCTCATTGCGCTCTGCTGTTCTTAAATCTATTTTTTTTTTAAAATCTTTAAATGTTTCTCAAATGATTTTTTTTATCATTTTCAATTTCCTTCAAAGGTTGGGGCAAACTGTTACACAATTTTGGCGCTATCGCTTCAAATAAGCGATACTTTAAACTACTTTAAAATAACGGCAATATTTTCTTAAAAACGTGTTTAAGTGTTAACAATTTTTCTGTTTATTGCTTGTCAACGTTAAAAGGCGATCACTACACGATGATAAATGTCTCGATTAAAAGTGAATAGATGCAGAGTGGGTAAAGAAAATAATTTGTTGTAATTATGTATACATTAGATACAAAGATTTAACACATTATCTTTAATCCTTGTAGACAATGTACAAGTCTGTGCTCGCCGTTCTTTGCCTGGTCGCTCTTGCTAGCGCCAGCGGATACGGAGGTGGATACGGATATGGCGGTGGATATGGTGGATACGGTGGAGGTTACGGCGGCGGATACGGTGGTGGAATCGGTGGTGTCGGCCTGATTGGACTCGGTCTCGGCGGACATGGTGGATACGGAGGCGGCTACGGTGGACTCGGAGGCTGGGGTGGACTCGGAGGAGGCTTCGGTGGACTCGGAGGAGGCTGGGGTCTTGGTGGTGGATGGGGCCATGGAGGCGGTTACGGTTATGGAGGAGGCGTCGGCAAAGCTGTTGTCATCCCCGTTGGAGGTTACGGTACGTTGAGAAATAGTTTGTCCAGTCTGCGTTGTATTATGTGCACTATTGAAATTGTTAATTATTGCATCACAGCATAAATTATCCTAAGAAATTTTTATCTTCAATATTCATTTATAATTTTTTTTTTCTGTGTCAACAGGTAAGGGCAACAACTACTACTAAGAAGAGAAATCATTTCGTCCATGTACCGGAACTTGTATAATACGATCCGGAAATGAATCTGCTATGCGTGTTCTTTTGATGCGCCCAATAAAAATATAGAAAAATGTTGAACGTAGTTTTGTGTTCTTTCTGAATATATAATATGAAACGCTAAATTAAAATATTTGACTTTCTATGCGATTGCGGCCGGGTTCGTTTTCAACTCTAGTTTTTAAACACACTTATGACATGTGTAATTGTCCTTCAGGGTCAACTGAATAATATATATTGGAATGAGCAAGGGTATCCATGACACGCTAAAGAAACGAATTCATTTAAACGTTTGGCTTTTTTAAAAACAATGATAGTGATTTTCTAGTATTTTAAGTAAATTTGAAAAAAAATTAATTCGCAAAAAATAAAATATATCCACTTTTATTTTAGTATTTCTTTAAGGCTTATTATTATAAATTACAAGTACACTTAAAATAACAATTAAGGAACTATTTTAGGCATTTTTTTCCGAATTTGAAAGTAATTATGATTTTATTAAATCATAATCACATTTATCGGGAAAACCCAAATATATGTTGTTTTAGTGCGTTGTTAATGAGAAATTAAATTTAATTAATTTTATCTTAATGTCTTCAAACAATAGCAAACTAAAATTTCGACTTAACATAAATAAAGTAATATTATATTAATTTTAAAAGAGCAAACTTTTAACTGGCAAGTTTAGGGGCGCGAAAAGGGGCAGGAGAGGAGTAAAATATACAACGATGCTAAAATCGTTAACATCATTACATAGATACTATTTAAATAAGGAATTGTAATGTTTTTTCCTTAATATCAGTTAGAAATTATCACCAAGTGCTTACCCTTATTATCCCTATAACATCGGGTCATATATTCTAGTAATAAATAGCAACGTATACGTGTGTAGGACTGCAATAAAGCTATGAAGTAGATTTATGAGACTCAAACTTTTTGTGTAAATAAAGCAATTTATTTCTGAATTTATTTATTTCTGAACAGCGAGACTTAAATGTCTCCCTTTTTTTTTTTAACTTAGAGTAATTCTCACCTCCCCCCCCCCCCCCCCCACTTTTTTAAAATAGACTTAACAATAGGAATGACACATTTAAAAGTTAAAAAGAAAATTCATTTGAACATGTCAACTCATTCATCTCTCAAAGTTATACTACTGTACGTTTGAGCTAGTTAGCT
Source organism: Omphiscola glabra (assembly GCA_964017045.1). NCBI lineage: Eukaryota > Metazoa > Mollusca > Gastropoda > Lymnaeidae > Omphiscola > Omphiscola glabra. Next base: position 11,633,506 of record OZ024800.1, read on the forward strand.
AGCCACCAAAGAAATATCGAACGATACACAAAATAACTACTGAACTATGAGTCAGACATAGACATCGTATACCGTCAATGGTATTCCACTTCATCCCTTTGATATAGATCAATAAGACACATACAGTTTGTATTAATACAATGCAAGTATGGTGATGCTTTAATGAAACTTGAAAAACCAAAATCATCAACTAACGAAACAATAAAGCAATCCAAAGGAAACTTAAAAAAAAACAGAACTTAGCCTGCTATAAAAAAAAAAAGGTACACAGGAAAAGGGTTTAAATTCAATGCGAAATCGTCACCAAGAAGTATATAAAATATATCAAGGTGTCGTCTTAAAGATCCAAGAACACATCATGTAAATTATAAGTGTCTAAAGGAGATGACTGCGTTTCGGTTGAAGCAATAGGAAATATAGCAAACATGGTAGGGGAGTACCTGAAGACATACGAAACAAAACGATGGATGTATCGGCAGAAAGCCTTCGACAGCAGAGGAGGAGGAAAAAAGACCAAAAAAAGAGTATAAAAATAATAGTTTATTTGAGATAGTAAGAATGATTTTGACAGGAAGTACTGTTTGATGACGGAAACGAAAGCGTCCGGTGTTTTTGTTGCGTTTGTCTCCAGATTTTCCTCTACCCTGCGTGCTACATTCTTTATGTACATTTTAAGACATGCAGGCTACACTCAGCTAAGTGTACATGTGTATTGTTAGAAACATTTTCTTTTGGGAAAAATTGGGAATCACTCCTCAATTCCATTTTTTTGGAATAAATTTAATCAAATATCTCCCCATCCCATAAGTCCAAAGCTTTTCATCCATGTACTATTTCTTAAGTTCAATTTGACAGCTGGAATATAAATTCGAACAGACGTTAGGGAATGATGTCTGTTTACAACGGAATTAAGATTCATCACCCGAACAGTCTACAAGTCTCACTCATCACTCTCATGACTTGAATTGTATAAAAGTCTCACAAATCACTTTCATCACTTGAACTGTCCACAAGTCTTAACCATTACTTTCATCACTTGAACTGTCCACAAGTCTTAACCATTACTTTCATCACTTGAACTGTCCACAAGTCTTAACCATTACTTTCATCACTTGAACTGTCCACAAGTCTTAACCATTACTTTCATCACTTGAACTGTCCACAAGTCTTAACCATTACTTTTATCACTTGACCTGTTCACAAGCCTTAACCATTACTTTCATCACTTGAACTGTCCACAAGTCTTAACCATTACTTTCATCACTTGAACTGTCCACAAGTCTTAACCATTACTTTCATCACTTGAACTGTCCACAAGTCTTAACCATTACTTTCATCACTTGAACTGTCCACAAGTCTTAACCATTACTTTCATCACTTGAACTGTCCACAAGTCTTAACCATTACTTTCATCACTTGACCTGTCCACAAGCCTTAACCATTACTTTCATCACTTGAACTGTCCACAAGTCTTTACTATTACTTTCATCACTTGAATATTTCAGTGTAGTCGCAATAAATAATCTTTAAGAACTGTGTGATGTGAAATTTCATACATTTTCTTAGGAAAAATAACCAAATAACAAAGTTTATAATAGTCCATTAAAATAGTCCAATGAATTATATTTTATGATATCTAATATGTTGTTTCAAAAATTTCCTGTAATCCATTGTACTGTTTGAATATTTTATTTAATTAAAACATTGTCAAATTTAGCTTTTTTATTGGTTTGCGTTTAATAGAATAAACGCGAGTTGTAAGGGATGCAAATTCCTTTTCAACATAAATCACGCATGCACAACAGAAAATGTAAGGCGGGCCGTAACACTCCATGAAAAACTTGTGCGGGTCGAAAGAAAATAGGACAGGGGGTAAAGCTATTAAGAAAATTATTATAAAAAATAATATTTCGTAACTTCCCGAGCCGCAAAGTTGGTTCTGGCAGGCCTCATGTGGCCCGCGGGCCGTATGTTGTACAGGCCTGTCATAAATGGTTCAAATTTTTTAAAGAGATGTGGCCTACCCAAACCTTGATATTGCCTATCCACGCCTTGATGGGGCCTACCCACGCCTTGATGTGGCCTATCCACGCCTTGATGTGGCCTACCCACGCGTTGATTTGGCCTACGCACGCCTTGATGTGGCCTACCCAAATCTTGATGTGGCCTACGCAAACCTTGATGTGGCCTATCCACGCCTTGATGTGGCCTACCCACGCCTTGATGTGGCTATCCACGCCTTGACGTGGCCTACCCAAACCTTGATGTGGCCTACCCAAACCATGATGTGGCCTATCCACGCTTTGATGTGGCCTACCCAAACCTTGATGTGGCCTACCCACACCTTGATATGGCCTATCCACGCCTTGATGGGGCCTATCCACGCCTCGTCGAATTTAAAATTTTAACAACCTACGATTTTCTTTCCATAAAGCCGAAATACAATCTCAAGAATGGAAAACTTAATAATTGATTACTTTGTTACTTTTTATCGTAATGCTTATTGCAGGCGATGAGGTGACTTGTCCTATCGATTCTTTGTCTGGTTGGACAAGGATTCGATGTATCACATTCTCCAAAATAATGTTTAAAAAAAGATGAGATCCGTTTGTCCTATGACTCATTAAAGCGCTATTAGTTTATTTTAACTGGATCAATACTTGGCCCCGTAACAATAGATTTGCTGAAGATGTAGTTGAAATCCCAGAAGAGATCGAATGTCCAGGTTCAATAGTATATTAGACTTTGCGGCACAGGGTCAACACAAGTCTTAGCTGTAACATAAAGATAATTGATTCGCTGTGTCTAAATTAATTATGATGTTTTTGATCCGTAATAAAATAAATATTGCAATTTAAGGAAAAAAAAATAATAACGAAAGCGGCAAGGAAAAGCAGAACCGATTCAAATCCAACTACGACCCAAAACAATGTGTCCCACAATGTGTCCCACTTGTGAGAAAACCTTTCAGGCAAGAAATTAAAAATAGAACTGGCAGGCAACCCGCGTACTCACCGTCGAACACAGACTTGGTTATCTTCGCACGGGAAGGGCGTACAACATAGCGACTTTGATTTATACATATCCTTTGGATTAATTAACCGTCAAACCATATGGGTTTGGAATATGATAAAATAAATTCAAAATATGCAAAGTTTTGAAAATGTATTTGTTATTCTTTTGAACAGTGGTTCTCAACCTTCCTAATGCCGAGACACTTTAAAAAAGTTCCTCATGTTGTGGTGACCCCCCCCCCCCCCGGGCCATACAAGTATGCTCGTTATTTCTTTATGCTTTAAAGTAAGAACTCTGCTTTAAATGATATACACGAGTTATTTTAGGACAACATAATTTGTTTGGCTAGGTCGGTTCTTTTTTCTATTCGGTGTGGTTTTTTTAAATTCGCATGGTATAACTTTCACTCATCAGGTGACATTTGGTATATGTTTCACTCATCAGGTGACATTTGGTATATGTTTCACTCATCAGGTGACATTTGGTATATGTTTCACTCATCAGGTGACATTTGGTATATGTTTCACTCATCAGGTGACATTTGGTATATGTTTCACTCATCAGGTGACATTTGGTATATGTTTCACTCATCAGGTGACATTTGGTATATGTTTCACTCATCAGGTGACATTTGGTATATGTTTCACTCATCAGGTGACATTTGGTATATGTTTCACTCATCAGGTGACATTTGTATAACTTTCACTCATCAGGTGACATGTGGTATATGTTTCACTCATCAGGTGGCATTTGGTATATGTTTCACTCATCAGGTGACATTTGGTATACGTTTCACTCATCAGGTGACATTTGGTATATGTTTCACTCATCAGGTGACAGTTGGTACATGTTTCACTCATCAGGTGACATTTGGTATATGTTTCACACATCAGGTGACAACTCCTCTCGACGTTGAAATGATGATTGACAGGTGTCACATGTTTTAAAACATGCTTAATCCTGACGCGTTGACCATCGACCCCCCCAGGCCAGACGTTGACAGCTTAATCAACGGGCTCTTAAGTAAAGATAAGCCTATTTCTTCATTTCTAGTGTGTTAACCTTAAGTTCTTTGCCTATATTGTTTCCAAAAATATTTCATTCCTAATTTAAGTTATCTGTTGTGTTTCTATCGTTATAATGTTTTCGTGCTGTTTTTCCACTTGACATTAAATTCACATCAGCCTCAAATCGAAATGTGATTTTGATACCATAAAGAAGCATGTTTTCATTATTGATATGATTTCTGAAATCTTAAATCTTCCATTCTCATTTCTTCTAAGCGTGCTACTTTCTATTTGTTACGTTCATTTTCTACATTTCATGAAATATTTCCAGTGTTGTGGTCATTATTAGTTTTAAAATTCAAATCCAAGTCTAGTAAACAAGAAATTCTAGGAAACCAATCGCGATTGTTCAGCAAGAGTCGGCTCCCTGCAATTTCACCAATATTCCCCAAAAAACCATATCTTAGCCAACAAACCGTTACAAATACAAGAAACCAGGTATAACTGACTTTTATTTTAAACCTATCACAAATGTACATATTTACGAGATTGGTCATCAATACAGACCAGGATTTCAACAGTAGTCCTTTCCTTTGCCTGTATAGAAATTTGGTAGTGATGTAACACTATGACGTGCGTTCATCGATAACGAATTATTGAAAGTCGCATACAACATTTTACACCGAAAAGATTTTAAAATATATATTAAATTAAGTATGTCGAAAGCAGACATTGGAGGTTAACATTTTTAATTCTTATTATTTCTTTTCGTGAAGCTATGAAAGCCATTCTACGACATTCAAAATGTTCCATTTTATTCGGTTACAGTCAATAAAAAACATTAATGAAAAGAACTATCGACTAATATCAAACTGAAATGAGACATAAAAGTCAACACACATTGTTGATGTGATTACATTGTTAAGTTATGAACTAAGGTAAAGCAGAAAGTATAGCTGTAATCTACAGTTACCCTCTCAAGTATTCTTAAAAATTGAGTGGCTGTAACAATAATCAAAGGGGTCTGTGGCAATAATCAAAGGTGTCTGTGGCAATCATCAAAGGGGTCTGTGGCAATCATCTCTTGGTCTGTGGCAATCATCAAAGGTGTCAGTGGCAATCATCAAAGGTGTCAGTGGCAATCATCAAAGGGGTCTGTGGCAATCATCAAAGGTTTATGTGGCAATCATCAAAGGGGTCTGTGTCAATCATGAAAGGGGTCTGTGGCAATCATCAAATGTGTCTGTGGCAATTATCAAATGGATCTGTGGCAATCATCAAAGGGGTATGTGGCAATCATCAAAGGTGTCTGTGGCAATCATCAAAGGGGTCAGTGACAATCATCAAAGGGGTCTGCGGCAATCATCAAAGGGGTCTGCGGCAATCATCAAAGGGGTCTGTGGCAATCATCAAGGTGGTCTGTGGCAATCATCAAAGGTCACTGTGGCAATCATCAAATAGGTCTGTGGCAATCATCCATGGGGTCCGTTGCAATAATCGAAGACATTATCTGTGTCATTTGGGAAAAGTTGTTTTCGAGTGGGTTGTACTCTAATTTTTTTCTTTAAATATAGATTATTAATGCTTTCCCTTTCTTCAAATTTTTAAATCCTAAGATTTAAGGTACCCTCCCCCTCCCACCAGTCCGTTTCGAACCTCACCCCTTACGTCATTAGCCCGCATTAAGCATGATTATAATAATAATTTTAAGCAAAAATCAAATATTAATTGTGTAAACATTTTTTTTAATTGTTGAAATTAAAAAACTAACTATTCTTAGTTGCAAAAAAAACTAACTGTGCATAAATAAAATATTAGAAAATGAAGGATTCAAAGATTGAAAGTTTACTTTGATTTTTTTTTCCTTCAAAATTTGACGTTTAAAAAAATCGGTTTTTGACACTGTCTTTTCATTGGATGAGATAAGCACAGAAGCTCTTTTAAACATTTGGGATATGCGTACCTGTCAGAGATTTGTCTGCATTAAACTTGTAATTTCTTAGGACTGTCCTGATGCTCATGTACTTCTCCCAGCCCCAGCTCCACACACACACAGATGTTTGTCTAACTTCCGTGTCCACCAAACAGCCCGGCCCCATATATAAGTCTCGTCAGAACAGACCATTCACCCAACTCCAGTCTACTTGTCACGGAATTCAAACCGCAGTCTCAACATATCGGTAAGTGAACACATTTGTAAATTTATTCGCTTTTTAAAGCCTCTAAACACACAACTGATCATTAAATAGGAGAGGATACTTAATCACTTTGATAACTAACAAATAAAAAATTATTCTTAAGTTACAATACATCGTAAATCGAATATTTCAACATTTTATTCTCTTCTTTTTAAAAATTTTAAAAAATAATTAATTTTTGTATTTTTTTGCGTTTTAGAAAAACCATATTATTATTGAACGCATCATAAACACAAGAGAAGAAATAATTTAAAAAAAAACAATTTAAATCGAGATTAAGAAAAATAATGACATTAAAGGTCACAACTTCTAAGTAGACCGTGTTGTTACGCTAAGCTGACCCTGGGGATGTCGTTCTGTTTTTCTTTCAACACGCCTTCTTCTTAAACTTCTGTCCTCGCACACAGCTTCCATAAATAGTTCATATGTTTGTGTCAAGTTTCTTTACTAAAAAGATATCAACTGTTCTATAAATCCTAAATCTACCAAGTATGAATTTATACATTTGATTAGAAAAAAAAATACATTTTGGGGGGAAAAACCCAGCACCATATCACGTATAAAGAACTTGTGAAAAACCAGCACGTGTTTCCCCTTTATATTTAAAAGTGCCTTAGGAAATAAATGTTTGTTCTTCTTGTTTGTATGAGATTTTCTGTTTCTTCTCAATCTTCTCAACTTAACGATAAAAGGCTAATAGCTGTATCATTATAACATGTTACAACTTTATTTCAATGTCTAGTTTCCGTGTGGGGAAAATACGGTAAATACTTCAATTTTATGTGTAAAGTTGTGACACTGAATTATTGTCTCCCTTTCAGACAATGTACAAAACTGTGCTCGCCGTTCTTTGCCTGGTCGCTCTTGCTAGCGCCAGCGGATACGGAGGTGGATACGGTTATGGCGGTGGATACGGTGGAGGTTACGGCGGTGGATACGGCGGTGGCCTCGGTGGTGTCGGCGTGATTGGACTCGGCCTTGTCGGACGTGGTGGATACGGAGGCGGCTACGGTGGACTCGGAGGCTGGGGTGGACTCGGCGGAGGCTTCGGTGGACTCGGAGGAGGCTGGGGTCTTGGCGGCGGATGGGGCAATGGTGGTGGCTGGGGACATGGAGGTGGTTATGGTTATGGAGGCGGCGTCGGCAAAGCTGTTGTCATCCCCGTTGGAGGTTACGGTAAGTTGCGAGATATTGTCCTGTTTACTTCGTTGCAATGCGTGCATTATTCAATATAAGGGCTTAACCGGGTGCAGTTTCTTTTACACCGGGTCCGGTTATTTTGAGAAAACACCAGGTAGGTCCAAGTGGTACACAAAAAAGAGTTCACTTATTTTCTATAATATATATCAGCCTTTAAACAATAAGGCCAACAGATAGTCTCACACCTTCATTACCAGCCTTTAAACAATAAGCATACTGACAGTCTTACACCCTCATTACCAGCCTTTAAAGAATATGCATACAGACAGTTCTACAGATAGTAAGTCTTACACAATACACGTTGCTCTTTATGGATTGATATAAAAGTCCACTCCCAAAATTGCAACCTTTTTACCTGAGTTCAAGCGTCAAGCATAAGGCTCATCGCTTGATAGCCTCTCCCTTACTCAGAACTATTAACATAAAACATGTTTGATGTTTTAGGGCGGGATAAATTTGGAAATGGAAGCAGCACATCAGAAGCAACATATTTAAATGAGATTGAAGTAGAGTGTATGAGATCTTTACATGGTATTTTTCAAATTTATAGACTTAAATACTGTATCTACATATTTACGAAGCCTGAGTCTGAAATTGTCGTAAGTGTACCATATCTTTTTCTTTTTTTTTTTAAATTCTTTAAAAACTTCTTGAAATGAGATTCAACTCGTTAAACAAATTTGTTATTGTCAATATTCATCGATTTTTCTTTGTTTTTTGTTCTCCAACAGGCAAAGGCAACAACTATTACTAAGAAGAGAACTTCTTTCTTCCTTGTACCGGAAGTTGTAAAACACAAAACAGAAATGAATCTGTTATGTGTGTTCTTTTGACACGCCCAATAAACATTGACAAAACAATATAAACGTAGTTGTGTGAGTTTTGTTTGTCCGTATCACTTGAGACATTAGATTAAACTTTCAAAGGCAGTGTCCCATTTCTGAACTTCCTTCTATGAACTCAGTTATGACATATCATGCTTTACGATCATCAGATCCATCAATCGGGCTCTGCTTTAAGGGGCCTTGTTTATGTAAATGTGTCCAAAGTTATAATGGGGGGGGGGGGAATTCGATGAATTCATTTTTACTAGATTATAAGTTAGAAAATATTCATTTAAGGGACAACTGACCAACCCCCCTCCACCACCCAACTTTTCTTGATATTGTCCATCTCAAGCTATTTGGACTCCAGTTTCACTTCCAGCAAGAAGACTAGAAACAAAACCAACACATCTGGTGAATAACACACGTTAACCTTGGATGGCAACTTATCTAAGAGATGGAGAACTCTGAAATAAAGAGCGGAGATTGGGCTCCCATCTTGATAATGATAGATGCAAAGGATAGTTTTGACGATGCCACGGTTTTTGATATAGCACAGCAATTTATTTAAATTTTCCCTTAAAGTTTTGTGGTTGGGTATTGCAATGGTTTACACACATGGAAATACCGAACCAGCTATTGGTTAGTCAGACATTGAGTCAAAAAAATTCTTTGCAGAATTATGTAGCCTTTGTTTCTATTCGACCTCTTTTATAATTGCCTCGTACTCATTTGATGACTGTCATGGATCCCTGTGATGATTGCCACATACCCCTTTGATGACTGCCACAGACCCCTTTGAAGAATGCCACAGACACCTTTGACGATTGTCACGGACCACTTTGATGATCGCCACGGACCTCTTTGAGGATTGCCACAGACCCTTTTGATGATTGCCACGGACCCCTTTGATGATTGCCACAGACACCTTTGATGATTGCCACAGACACCTTTGATGATTGCCATGGGCAGCCTCTTATTATAAATAATTTAAATGCATAGGAGAAACGTTCGAAGAAAAAACAAGAAATACGGGACAACATTTTGGCTACCAACAGATTAGGTGCCCTTATCAAGAGTAGTATTTCCTATAAGTTTAACTGAAGCGGGCGTGTAGATACGTCCACTTGGCACCGGGGACCGTGGCCAGATTAATAATTTTTTTAAAAAAATATATCCTAAATTTTATTTTTCAATACGCGATGAATTAACGAGAGAAGAGATTGGTGTAAAAATCAATGTTAGCCGTTTAAAGTTTTTTTGTTAGGTCTGTTCATCTTGAACTTGTATTCAGTTTCTTGTGTCTCTGAGGCGAGGACAGGGCTTCTAAGTTAACTGAATGACAGTATGTGCCATCTGGGCGACAATGTATGTGTTAAAACGTATGGCATAATATAACAATACTGAAAGTAACCATACTTTATGTATGTGAATCAATTACTACTGTAATCTGATGTAGCTACTTATACTTATTGATTATTGAAGAACTGAATAAATCCAATTGAATAATTCACACGGTACTTTATTACATGATAAATATTCAAAATGAATCCTGTGCATTGGTGCATCCTTGTAACTGACAAAGTTACAGAGTAAAGAATATAATACACTTTGAGTATCATTCTATCCGAAATTGATACAGTAGCAGAAGTTCAAAATGTCTTCCATCCTCTCAGATAAAATCGTGCACACTCTCTAATCAGAAAATTCTGAGGTCACCTTCCGCTCTGAAAATCAATTCAATTATCTTTCATTTGATACCTCATTTTGTCTTACAAACCCAACAAAAATATTTTAAATCGTTTTTTAAACCAAACCTCTCCATTCTGGTACCCGTGTACCAATAGCCACTTCGATAACACATTATTGCCAAATCCCTACGCCATCGTGCAGTAGGAATAAATAATGTTGTCTTGTGACAGATCAAGGTTAACTTGTTGTGTTACACATAATACATGAGACGACCACACAAACACACACACACACACATATATAGACACGCACACACAGACACACATATAGACACATATATATACACACACAGACACAAACACAGAAACACACAAACATATATAAATATATATCAATACACATAAAAACCAACAATCCACATCTGTGCTGAATTTGGACCTGTGTAGACTATAAACTACATTCAATTTGGCGCTTCCTTCAATTAAAAATGTGTACACACTGTACAATTTCTTGTTGTAGCCAACGTAATTTAAATAATTACAAAACTATTTAAGTCCGTGTGTTGAACTCTCTTTCATACGTATATACTTTGTTATGACTTGACGTCTGAGTTATTTTTCCCCACTTTGTGGTGAGGCTAATAACGTATGGGTTTTTTTTGGGGGGGGGGGGGGGTTTAAAACATTTTTTTAGCTTTTTTAAAATGGAAGATAACTGTTTCCCTGAATGGAAACACTGCAATGACACATCTAAAAGTGTTTTGTTTAAAGACACAGTTCAGTGACACACCTGCACGTGTGTTGATGAGACACACTGCAATGAAACATCTAAACGTGTTTTTTTAGGCACAGTGCAGTGACACATCTACACGTGTGATGTTGAGACACACTGTCGTGACATATCTAAACACATGTTACTGAGACACACTCCAATGACACATCTAAACGTATGTTGTTGAGACAAACTTCAATGACACATCTAAGCATGTGTTGCCTCAAAGACACACTGCAGTGATACATCTAAACCTGTTTTGTTGAGACACAGTGCAGTTACTCATCATCATGTGTGTTGTTGAGACACACTGCAATTACAAATCTAAACGTCTGTTGATGAGAAATACTGCAGTGACACATCTAAAAGTATGTTGATAAGACACACTGCAATGACACGTCTAAACGTGTTTTGTCTCGAAGCCGCACTGCAAATGACACATCCAGCCTAACTGTGTAATATCACGTGGGGTAGCGATGGAGAGAGTGTGAGCCGGCGGATCTCACAAAGGTGAACAAAGACACACTGCAGTGACACATCAAAACGTGTGCTGCTGAGACACACTGCAGTGACAAATCAAAACGTGTGTTGCTGAGTCACACTGCAGTGACACATCCAAACGTGTGTTGTTGTGTTTTTTTTCAATATATATATGTAACACTGGACAATAACAATGAGTACTGAACTATGACGAGAATTTATTTTGCAGTCATCAGATTGATTTAAATTCAATGGCTTAGCAGGCCTGCACAACTCAAAATGTAAGGCGGTCCGTAATATTTTATTTAAAACTTGGGCAAAGTGGGTGCTTGCGGGCCGCATGTGGCCCACTGGCCGTATGGTGTGCAGGCCTGGCTTAGATATAGGTAAAATGACGCAGAACCGTGGATATTTTTTTCGGCTATCTGCTTGTTTTTGCTATGAGTCTTTTGACATACGACTACGTTAAATGTTTGGGTTAACCTATCAAATTTTACAATTTCAAGAGACCATTCGTACTAATAATTAAATTTGCTAAAATGTGCCAGCATCTTCTTCTTCCCTGACCTAACATTGACAAAGGACGAGCTTGCACCGTTCACCACTACTGCTTGACATCGGTTGTTGAGGAAGCTAGAGATCCATGCTATAGTAGTGCCTTGGATCCCATATCTCTGAAGTTTGTGTAGAAGCAAATTATGATTGACACGGTCAAAGGCCTTCGAGAAGTCCATCACCAGCACATCAGTTTGCTTGCTGTTTTCTAGATTTGTCATCAAGTCTTCAACAAACTCAAGGAGCTGGGTCTCACATGATCTATTGACTTTGAAGCCATGCTGACAGTCATTGAGTATATTTTTGCTTTCAAGATGCTTCATGACTGCGCTTACGATTATGTGCTCCAATAGTTTGCATACTATGCTGGTGAGGGATATCGGACGATAATTGGCAGGGTCAGAATGCTCCACTTTCTTGTAGACTGGAGTTACATGCGCTGTTCTCCAGTCTGCTGGAACATCGCCAGAGCACAACGATGATTGGAAGCGGATTGTCAGTGCAGGAGCGATTTCTTTGGCCAATTCTTTGAGCACTCGTGGTTTTGAACTGCCAGGACCACATGCTTTGTATGGGTTAATGCCCGAAAGGGAAAGCTTATACCGTTAAAGGCTTTATTGAAAGAAACGTTTCTTCATTTGAATGTCGAAATGGTTGTCGATTTCCAGTTGTGGGGGGGGGGGGGGGGTGTGGGGGCGGACAAACAATTGCAGAAGCCACAATAAAAAAAAATCACACAATCACAGTATAGAGCAAGCAGTGATGTAAAATTAACTAGGTGTCACAATTTTGGCGTTAAATAACAAGTGATTATCTTATTTCGCAGTGCAACAATTGGAAGCCTACTGACCCTCAGCAATACCTTGTGGCGTGGAGATATATCGTGCGTCAACAAACACCGATTAATAGACTAATCAAGAGAACCAGTAATATCACACGAACTAAACCGTATCCGGAAATTTGATCGAAAGAAATTTCGTCGACGGAAAATTGATCGACGGAAATTTGATCGAACGGAAATTTAGTCGATTTTTTTTTTTAGTTTACACGTTAGTGCCGAAAGTGCTTGGTGTTTTCGGCCATCTAGTCTTTTAATCCGATACTCCTTATTGCTCGACGTCTTGCTATCATCGTATGTTATATGACCAAAACTCTGTGAAAACTGCTCACAGCTGCATGATGACCTGCTTGTCCTTTATTTCAAAAAATTAAATTTCAATTAGGCGAAGACAAATGTAAACAGTTTTGTGGAAGAAAAACAAATGGGATGGTAATATGTATATAATTATTTTTGTTTTAATTTTTTCAAAAATAAAATTTGAACCCCATGTTTATTCAATTCCTTCATTTGTGATATTCATTTCGATTTATCATAATTATTCTCATCAATGTTGTTATAGGCAAAGGTGAATAATTTTGAACAATCCCAGGGAATGGTAATATTTTGCCTATTTTTTTGTTATTTTTTTAATTGACGAAATAACAAGTGTGTGCATGTATCACTGAGCGTGTGCATGTAACACTGAGTGTGTGCATGTATCACTGAGCGTGTGCATGTATCACTGAGCGTGTGCATGTATCACTGAGGGTGTGCATGTATCACTGGTTTGTATTATAATTCAGTAGTAGGTCTACTGCAGACCTGTTTACTTTCATGATTTAGTCTAGGCGACCAATTTAGATGTCTTTTGCAATTCTCCGTCGAGACCCGTCAGAAGAACTATTTTAAAAGCTTGCATTTTTAAAAAAGCATTTCCTCCACCAAGTGGGGTGAGTGAGGTTGGTCGCCAAATGAAAAAATTAAGTCACCAGCACGGTAAGACTAATGTGTTGGTACTAGGCTAAATATTAACACAGCGACATCTTGCCAGCTATCTGTGAACACACAAAGCGTTAGCATGACGATAACCGCGAAAAAGCGATCTTATGATATTTTTATAGCCTTAATGACTGATATTTAGGTGACAGTTATGTGGAATGTTGCCTCCGTTCATAGAAGCAAATAGTCTGTATAATTAGTGAAACAGTTTGTATTCGAAAATCTTGGAACCAGCTCACGAATTCATTTTCAGTGGATTCGTTTGGAAAAATAATGTATTATTTTCCTAATTTTTCTATCTCACCAAAGTGAAATACTTTCAGCGTAATTTTAATGAAAAATTCAATTTTTCAATTAAATGTAATTTTCTATATAACCGCGTGCTCAAACGTTCAAACTTAACAGTCCACGTGGATCACCATTACTCATACTGAAGTCAATCTGAAGTCAACAGTCCACGTGCACCACCATTACTCATACTGAAGTCAATCTGAAGTCAACAGTCCACGTGCACCACCATTACTCATACTGAAGTCAATCTGAAGTCAACAGTCCACGTGCACCACCATTACTCATACTGAAGTCAATCTGAAGTCAACAGTCCACGTGCACCACCATTACTCATACTGAAGTCAATCTAAAGTCAACAGTCCACGTGGACCACCATTACTCATACTGAAGTCAATATTGCATCATAACAATAGATAACTTTTTTAAAACTATGCGTGTTGAACCTTCATATACACCATTTCTCAAATTAAAATAAGAGCGGCGCGTTAGCCTCCTGAATTTAATTTAACGGAAATTAGCGAAATGAATAAGTACGGAAAAAAAAATTGAAAAAAAAAAAAAAAAAAAAAAAAAAAAAAAAAAAAAAAAAAAAAGAACTCAACACAACAAATCTTTAAATTGAAACGTCTACGAGACCCAAGTCTTAGTAGGTCATTGCGGTCTAATCTAAAAAATGAAAACGCTAAACAGCCAAGGATATAGGCATAGGAAGACGCAGGGTGGTGTTAAAATCAAAGCTATATAATTTCATGGCGATTATCTGTAGCGCTCGAAAATGTACACAGAGTTAAATATTTTAATTTCTAGATTATGCGATTTGAGAAAAATCTCTGTCTTAATTAATTTAATATAAACCTATGGATTGAGTATGGAATATTTGAGCAATCTCTGTCTTAATTAATTGTATATAAACCCATGGATAGAGTATGGAATATTGAAAAATGAAATCTGTGTAATGAAAGGGGCTACTCTATTTTTTAAATTAAAATAGATTTTTATCCGTTCTCTTTCTTCACATTTGAATTCCACCCCCCTTTTTCTGTTCTTTCCCTTCCCTACACATTAAGTCAATTGCCCATAAAGAATGATAAGAATAATGGGACAAACGTTAAGAATAATATCAAATATCGATTGTGTAAACTAATTTTGTTGATATTTAACTAACAAACTAAATTACTAACTTTACAAAAATTAAATAAATGTGAATTAATAAAATAATTAAAAAGGAATTATTCAAAATTTAAAGAAAACTTCCTTTTTTTGTACAAACAGATTAACATTTTATTTTCTAATAGATCTGTTCAAACTGTCATTCAATTTGATGAGATGCGCACAGAAGCTATTTTTATCTTTGTGACGATTGTACTTGTCAGTTAGAGATTTGCCCGCAGTAAACTTTTCATTTCTTAAGTCTCCCCTGATGCTCATGTACTTCTGCCATCCCCACTACCCCCCCCCCCCTTCCACACACACACACACCGATGTTTGTCTAACTTCCGTGTCCATCCAGCAGCCCGACCCTATATATAAGTCTGGTCAGAACAGACCATTCACCCAACAACTCCAGTCCACTTGTCACGGAATTCAAACCGTAGTCTCAACATATCGGTAAGTGAACACGTTAGTAAAATTATTCGCGTTTTAACGCTTTTAAACACACTTCTAATCATTAAATTGGAGACGATACTTAATCACTTTGATAAATAACCAATAAAAATTTCTAAAGTTACAATGCAACGCAAATTGAATATTTCAACATTTTTTTCTATTCTAATTTTAAATTTCAAAAAACAATGTATTTTTTTTTTTTTTGCGTTTTAGAAAAACCATATTATTATTGAACGCATCATAAACATAAGAGAAGAAATAATTTTAAAAAAAACACTTTAAATCGAGATTAAGAAAAATAATGACATTAAAGGTCACAACTTCTAAGTAGACCGTGTTGTTACGCTAAGCTGACCCTGGGGATGTCGTTCTGTTTTTCTTTCAACACGCCTTCTTCTTAAACTTCTGTCCTCGCACACAGCTTCCATAAATAGTTCATATGTTTGTGTCAAGTTTCTTTACTAAAAAGATATCAACTGTTCTATAAATCCTCAATCTACCAAGTATGAATTTATACATTTGATTAGAAAAAAAAAACATTTTGGGGGAAAAACCCAGCACCATATCACGTAAAAAGAACTTGTGAAAAACCAGCACGTGTTTCCCCTTTATATTTAAAAGTGCCTTAGGAAATAAATGTGTGTTCTTCTTGTTTGCATGAGATTTTCTGTTTCTTCTCAACTTAACGATAAAAGGCTAATAGCTGTATGTATCATTATAACATGTTACAACTTTATTTCAATGTCTAGTCTCCGTGTGGGGAAAATACGGTAAATACTTGAATTTTATGTGTAAAGCAGTGACACTGAATTATTGTCTCCCTTTCAGACAATGTACAAAACTGTGCTCGCCGTTCTTTGCCTGGTCGCTCTTGCTAGCGCCAGCGGATACGGAGGTGGATACGGAGGTGGATACGGTTATGGCGGTGGATACGGTGGAGGTTACGGCGGTGGATACGGCGGTGGCCTCGGTGGTGTCGGCGTGATTGGACTCGGTCTTGTCGGACGTGGTGGATACGGAGGCGGCTACGGTGGACTCGGAGGCTGGGGTGGACTCGGCGGAGGCTTCGGTGGACTCGGAGGAGGCTGGGGTCTTGGCGGCGGATGGGGCAATGGTGGTGGCTGGGGACATGGAGGTGGTTATGGAGGCGGCGTCGGCAAAGCTGTTGTCATCCCCGTTGGAGGTTACGGTAAGTTCAGAGATATTTTCCCGTTTACTTCGTTGCAATACGTGCATTATTCAATACTAGGGCTTAGCCGGGTGCAGTTTCTTTTACACCGGGTCCGAGTATTTTGAGAAAACACCAGGTAGGTCCAAGTGGTACACAAAAAAGAGTTCACTTATTTACTATGATATATATCAGCCTTTAAACCATAAGGCCAACAGATAGTCTCACACCTTCATTACCAGCCTTTAAAGAATATGCATACAGACAGTTCTACAGATAGTAAGTCTTACACAATACCCGTTGCTCTTTATGGATTAATATAAAAGTCCACTCCTAAAATTTCAACCTTTTTACCCGAGTTCAAGCGTCAAGCATGAGGCTCACTGCTTGATAGCCTCTCCCTTACTCAGTACTATTAACATAAAACATGTTTGATGTTTTAGGGTGGGGTCAGTTTGGAAATGGAAGCAGCACATCAGAAGCAAAATATTTATATGAGATTGAAGTATAGAGTGTATGAGATCTTTACATGGTATTTTTCAAATTTATATATTTAAATACTGTATCTACATATTTACGAAGCCTGAGTCTGAAATTGTCGTAAGTGTACTATATCTTTTTTTTTTTAAATTCTTTAAAAACATCTTGAAATGAGATTCAACTCGTTTAACAAATTTGTTATTGTCAATATATTTTTTTTTCCTCCAACAGGCAAGGGCAACAACTATTACTAAGAAGAGAACTTCTTTCTTCCTTTTACCGGAAGTTGTAAAAGACAAAACAGAAATGAATCTGCTATGCGTGTTCTTTTGACACGCCCAATAAACATTGACAAAACAATATAAACGTAGTTATGTGAGTTTTGTTTGTCTGTATCACTTGAGACATAAGATTAAACTTTGAAAGGCAGTGTCCCATTTCTAAACTTCCTTCTATGAACTCAGTTATGACATATGTAATTATACTTTAGGATCAACTAGATCCGTCATGTGGACCTTGAAACACCTGCGGCTTCAGAGGGCCTTGTTTATGTAAATGTGTCCAATGTTATAATGGGGGAAAAATTCGATGAATTCATTTTACTAGATTATAAGTTAGAAAATAGTCATTTAAGGGACAACTGACCCCCCCCCCCCCCTCACCCCAGCCCACCCAAAATGTTCTTGACATTGTCCATCCCACGCTACTTGGACTCCAGTTCCATTTCCAGCAAGTAGAGTAGAAACAAAACCAACACAACTGGTGAATAACACACGTTAACCTTGGATTTCAACTTATCTATGAGAAGACAAACTCTGAAATAAAAAGCGGAGATTCGTCTCCCATCTTGATAATGATAGTTGCAGAGGATAGTTTTGACGATGCCGCGGTTTTTGATATAGCACGACAATATATTTATAGTTTCCTTTAAAGTTTTGTGGTCGGGTATTATAATGGTTTACACACATGGAAATACCGAACCAGCAATTGGTTCGTCAGACAATGAGTCAAGAAAATTATTTGCAGAATTAAGTAGCCTTTATTTCTATTCGACCTCTTTTATAATTGCCTCGTACTCATTTGATGACTGTCATCGATCCCTGTCATGATTGCCACATACCCCTTTGATGACTGCCACGGACCCTTTGAAGAATGCCATAGACCCCTTTGCTGAATGTAACAGACCCTTGTGACGATTGTCACTGACCCCTTTGATGAATGCCCCAGACCCATTTGATGAATGCCACAGATCCCTTTGACGATTGTCACAGACACCTTTGATGACTGCCACGGGCAGTATCTTATAAATAATTTTAATGCCAAAGAGAAAAGTTTAAAGAAATAGCAACGACGTACGGGACATTTTTTTGGCTACCCACAGATTAGGTGCCCTGATCTAGAGTAGTATTTCTTATAAGTTTAACAGAAGCGTGCGTGTAGATACGTTTCCTTTGCACTGGGGACCGAGGCCAGATTAATATTATTTTTCAATCTGTCATACATTTTATTTATCCAAAGTTGGCCGTTTAAAGATTTTTTTTGTTAGGTCTGTTCAACTTGAACCTGTATTCAGTTTCTTGCGTCACCGAGGAGCGGACGGGCTTCTAAGTTAACTGAATTATAGTACGTGCCATCTGGGGGACAATGTATGTGTTAAAACGTAAAGCTTAATACACGATGCAACCACAAACACACACATAGACACTATCACACACACTTAGACACACACAAAGACACAGAGACACACCGAAACACACACACAGACACACACACATACAGACACACACACACACACATATCAATACACAGACAAACCAACAATCCACATCTGTGCTTAATTTGGACCTGTGTAGGCCATAAGCTACATACAAATTAAAAATGTGTAAACACAAATCCTCAAATCTCAAATTGGAAAACTTCTTGTCGTAGACCTCGTCATTTAAAAGAGTTGCAAAACTTTTTTAGTCCATGTATTGAAGTCTATTTCATATGTATGTAATTTGTTATGACTTAATCTGTTGTCTGAATTATGTTTCTCCACTTGTTTGTGAGGCTAATAAGGTATTATTATTTTGGTGTTTTTTAAAGTGAAAGATAACTCTTGCCCTGAACAGACACACTGCAATGACACATCTAAATGTGTTTTGTCGAGACACACTGCAATGACACATCTAAATGTGTTTTGTCGAGACACACTACAGTGACACATCTAAACGTGTTTTGTCGAGACACACTGCAATGACACATCTAAATTTGTTTTGTCGAGACACACTGCAGTGACACATCTAAACGTGTGTTATTTGAGACACACTGCAATGACACATCTAAATGTGTTTTGTCGAGACACACTGCAATGACACATCTAAATGTGTTTTGTCGAGACACACTGCAATGACACATCTAAATGTGTTTTGTCGAGACACACTGCAGTGACACATCTAAACGTGTTTTGTCGAGACACACTGCAATGACACATCTAAATGTGTTTTGTCGAGACACACTGCAATGACACATCTAAACGTGTTTTGTCGAGACACACTGCAATGACACATCTAAAAGTGTTTTGTCGAGACACACTGCAATGACACATCTAAATGTGTTTTGTCGAGACACACTGCAGTGACACGTCTGAACGTGTGTTGCTAAGACACATCAGTGACACATCTAAACGTGTGTTATTTGAGACACACTGCAATGACACATCTAAAATTGTGATGTATTTCTTTTTCAATAAAATATAAATCTGGTCTTATATGTATTTTTTGTCTTTGACAGATGTCACTGTTCCATTTAGTGGTAAATAATACCCGAAATGATGTGGTTAAAAAATGACTAATTTATATATCATTATTTACAATATTCACAATATTCACAACATTCACAATATTCACAATATTCACACTATTCACAATATTCACACTATTCACAACATTCACAATATTCACAACATTCACACTATTCACAGTATTCACACTATTCACACAATTCACAACATTCACACTATTCACACTATTCACACTATTCACACAATTCACAACATTCCCAATATTCACACAATTCACAACATTCACAATATTCACACTATTCACAACATTCACAATATTCACACTATTCACAACATTCACAATATTCACAACATTCACAACATTCACAATATTCACAACATTCACACTATTCACACTATTCACACAATTCAAAACATTCACAACATTCACAATATTCACAATATTCACAATATTCACACTATTCACACTATTCACACTATTCACACAATTCACAATATTCACACTATTCACAACATTCACAATATTCACAACATTCACAACATTCACACTATTCACAATATTCACAACATTCACAATATTCACAACATTCACAACATTCACACTATTCACACTATTCACAATATTCACACAATTCACAACATTCACAACATTCACAATATTCACAACATTCACAACATTCACACTATTCACACTATTCACACTATTCACAATATTCACAACATTCACAATATTCACAATATTCACAATATTCACACAATTCACAATATTCACACTATTCACAACTTTCACAATATTCACAACATTCACAACATTCACACTATTCACACTATTCACACTATTCACACAATTCACAACATTCACAACATTCACACTATTCACACTATTCACACTATTCACACAATTCACAACATTCACAATATTCACACAATTCACAACATTCACAACATTCACACTATTCACAACATTCACAATATTCACAATATTCACAACATTCACAATATTCACAACATTCACAATATTCACACTATTCACAATATTCACACTATTCACAACATTCACACTATTCACACTATTCACACTATTCACACTATTCACACAATTCACAACATTCACACTATTCACACTATTCACACTATTCACACTATTCACACAATTCACAACATTCACAATAATAAATATGTTTTATAGAAATATGAAGATACTTTGAATAACTCACACAAATTTCAATTCCTATTATAATTTTATAATATAATATTCTTTAATTTGAAAATGTCATTAAACAATTCCTGATATATAAAAGAAGTCTCTGCTCACCATCCACCATTATAAGGATCGTCTTCAAATATTCAATCCTACACTCTGACTGGCCAGTCCACTTAAGTCCCAAACACTCTGACTGGCCAGTCCACTTTAGTTCCAAACACTCTGACTGGCCAGTCCACTTTAGTCCCAAACACTCTGACTGGCCAGTCCACTTTACTCCCAAACATTCTGACTGGCCAGTCCACTATAGTCCCAAACACTCTGACTGGCCAGTCCACTTTACTCCCAAACACTCTGAATGGCCAGTCCACTTTAGTCCCAAACACTCTGACTGGCCAGTCCACTATAGTCCCAAACACTCTGACTGTCCAGTCCACTTTACTCCCAAACACTCTGACTGGCCAGTCCACTTTAGTCCCAAACACTCTGACTGGCCAGTCCACTATAGTCCCAAACACTCTGACTGTCCAGTCCACTTTACTCCCAAACACTCTGACTGGCCAGTCCACTACAGTCCCAAACACTCTGACTGGCCAGTCCACTTTAGTCCCAAACACTCTGACTGGCCAGTCCACTATAGTCCCAAACACTCTGACTGGCCAGTCCACTTTAGTCCCAAACACTATGAATATTACGCACAAGATATATGAAGTACACTAGATACAGACAGCTAAACATTGGCGACAGCAATGCGTGAACTTCCCATCTACTAGATACAGACAGCTAAACATTGGCGACAGCAATGCGTGAACTTCCCATCTACTAAAGTTACTTGACAAAGCATGAACTCAAGTGGCGCATATTTAAGAATCCCAGTTTTTGTTACACCCCATGGCCTAAACACTTTTAAACTGAGTACTTTTTACACCATACTTAAATTGAGACGATTTCATATTCCAAAAAGAAAATATTACGCGCCAAACGCAGTTGCGTTTTATTAAAAAAAATATATCATACTAGCGAGTACCCGGCATGCGTTGCAATGCCACTCAAAGAAAAAAGTGTTTGTGTTTTAATTTTGTTTTTTGAAGTACTTTTTATATACACAATATTTTTCCTACCGTCTGGCGCGTACTCGAATAAATTAGAAAGTGTCCATGTGAGAAGCATGGATTTTCTAAATTTAGTCCACACACTTGTAGCGATTGATCCTACCATACATTTGCAATAGTTATGTTTTAAATTATATTTATGTAGCTCATTTAGTACATATAAACAAATTTAGGGCCCCCGGCTCCAAACGGAATATTGTAAAACTAGATATAGCCCGCCAAACATTGGAGGCAGCAATGCGTGAACTTCCCATCTCCTAAAGTTACTTGACAAAACATGAACTCAAGCTACACCCCTCCCCCCCCCCTTCCACGAGTATACGAGACTGCACACTTTTTATTATACGCCCATGAATTATACTCAATATTTTGATGTCCCAACCACTTTTAAACCGAATATTTCTACACCACACTTAAACTGAGACGATTTCCTTTTCCGCAAAAGAAAAGATTTTACGTGCCAAACACAGTTGCGCTATTTTAAAAAAATATCATTTAGCGTAGTTATCGGGAATTATATTTTGCGCGCTATTGAACTCATTATTGAACCATACTTTCTTTCAAACATTTAGAATCATTGATAGTATACTCTAGATGCCAAATTCTCTGAATAGAAAGGAACCGGAAATGGAAGCAGTAAATTATGAAGCCGCCCACGAGTCACACCAGAAGCGTAATATATATAAGATATATATATTTATATATGTATATGTATATATATGTAGCACCGTAAAGTAACTATAAGCTATGAATAGACTTTATTGTATAGTCATCAGATTGATTTAAATTCAATCGCTTAGATATAGATAATATTACGCAGAAGTGTGTATCTTTTTTCTTTTGGCAATCCTCTTGTTTTTGTTATGAGGCTTTTAACATACGACTACGTTAAATGTTTGGATTAACATATTCAAATTTTACAATTCCAAGAGACCATTCGTACTATTAATTAAATTTGCTAAAATGTGCCGGCGTCGTTGGGTTGATATACGAAGGGGAAATCGTATACCACAACTTAGTTAAAGGCTTTATTTGATGAACATTTTCTTCAGTTGAATGTTGAACTAACGAAATGGTTGTCGATTTCCAGTTGGGTTAAGAAAGGTGGGGGGGGGGGGGGGGCAACCAATTGCAGAAGTCACAATAAAAAAATCACACAATCACAATATAGAACAAGTAGAGATATAAAATTAACTAGATGTCACTATTAATAATACGCTTACATGGCATGAACACGACAAAATTCTGTATAAAAAATGTCAACCTCAGACTTTCCTACCTTAAAACATTGTACGATTTTGGAGTAAAAATCAAGTTATTAATTTATTTTCGCAGTGCGACAATTGGAAGCCTGCTGACCTTCAGTATTACCTGCGGGTGTGTGAATTCATCGCGTGTAGGCAAACGCCGATTAAATAGACTATTCAAGAGAACAAGTAATATCAAACAAACTAAACATCCTTCACTTGAAAAACTATTTGAAGAAAAAAGCTTTTGTTAAACTAAAAATATATGTTTAGATGACACCCCCCCCCCTTTTTTTCTTCAATACATATACCTAAGATCAGCTCTATTAGGAAGAATTCTTTCTCTTACTGTTAGGACCAAAAGGTATAGAACTTATTTTTTTCCCCAGTCTGCGCAAATTTACCAGCGGGGTCTCCCCAGCGGTGACGAAATCTAAATGATCACTAATTACGTCATTATGGTCGCTACAGGAGTTCATTGATGGCTGATTTCTACGCTAGAGAAATACTTTAGATGTCTTATGTTTGAATTGTTATAATTGTAAAATTTTGTCTGGGTTTAAAATGTAATTGAAGTACATTTCCATTTATTTAAACGAATAAAAGAATATTTTCCTATCATTACTTAACATCCAATGCGATCGTCAAGTATTCTGGCTCATATCAGAATATTTGGTTGTCTTAGGTCTTCTATGCCAAAATACTTCGCCTGGTCTATTAATTCCACTCACAACAACTTGCTCTCTCATCAAATAAAAAGCTCAGCGAGGTCCACTGTAAACTAGCAGTACTTTATTATCCAGGCTCTATAACCACACAAATCCTTCGACACATGATAAATGTGTACAAGTATGATACCACACGACAAGAGCACTGCAACACGACAAGAGCACTGCAACGCGACAAGAGCACTGCAACACGACAAGAGCACTGCAACACGACAAGAGCACTGCAACACGACAAGAGCACTGCAACGCGACAAGAGCACTGCAACACGACAAGAGCACTGCAACACGACAAGAGCACTGCAACACGACAAGAGCACTGCAACACGACAAGAGCACTGCAACACGACAAGAGCACTGCAACACGACAAGAGCACTGCAACACGACCTATCAAGCCCAAGTTATCTCTGGCACTCTCAAGATAGTTCACTCTCACGTCCGTGACGTACAAAAAACCAGCCCCGCTCCCTCGTCAAAATTAGTTAACCCCCCCCCCCCCTTTTTTTTTGATACCTCTAACAAACCATTGACCCGTCCGTGACATGACAATCTGTAACAGTTTGTAATGGAAAATCTTGGAACGGCCCCTCAACTTCATTTTCAGTGGATTCATTTGAAAAAAAAAATAATTATCTTCCTGACTTTTCTATCTCACCAAAGTGAAGTGCTTTTCAAACATGGAATTTTAATGAAAAATTCTTACAATTAAATGTAATTTTCTATATAACCACGTGCTAAAACGTTCAGACTTAACAGTCCACACGGATCACCATTTCTCATACTGAAGTCAATCTGAAGTCAACAGTCCACACGGATCCCCATTACTCATATTGAAGTCAATATGGCAACATAGCGATATTGACAGTAAATAACTTTTTGAAAACTATTCATGGTGAAATTTTATATACAACATTTTTTTTTCAAATTCAAACTAGAGCACCATAGCCTCCTAGCTTAATAGCACGGAAATGAACGAAAACTAGGGGAAACCATTTTTTGAAGAGAAAAAAAAAGAACGCATATCAATTCTAACGACTTCCAGAAGCCATGGCGGTCTACTCTAAAAAAAAGAATGAAGCTAAATAACAAGGATTAAATGTTGATACATCAAGTTTAAAATCGAAGCTATTTAATTTCATGGCGCTTATCTGTAGCGTTCAAAAAATGTGCACAGAGTTAAATACTTTAAATTCTGGATCTTGCGATTTAGCAAACTCTGTCTTAATCAATTGTATAAACCCACGCATTGAGTACCGCTAGTGCAATGAGCGGGGTTAAACTACATTTTTTTTTTAATGCGTTCTCTTTCTTCAAATTTGAATTCCACCCACCTTCGTTTGCGCATCATAAGCACGACGTCGTGAGCCCATCAAGCAGGATAGTAACAATATCAAATAGCGATTGTGTAAAACTAACTTTGTTGATGTTAAACTAAAAAACTAATTGACTGATTAAAAAACAACTAACTGTCAAATAATAACATAATTAGAAAAGAATGATTCAAACACAAACATTTAAAGAAAACTTTGCGTTTTTTTTTTATAAGTAATATTTTATTTTCGAATAGAATCTGTTGAAACTGTCTTTCCATTTGATGAGACAAGCAGAGAAGCTATTTTTTTTATCTTTGTGACGATTGTACCTGTCAGGTAGAGATTTGCCCGCATTAAACTTATAATTTCTTAAGTCGCTCCTAATTCTTATGTCATTCGCACAGCCCTATCCCTCTCCCACAATGATGTTTGTGTAACTTCCTTGTCCAGCAGCAGCCCGGCCCCATATATAAGTCTCTTCAGAGCAGACCGTTCACCCAACAACTCCAGTCTACTTGTCACGGAATTCAAACCGTAGTCTCAACATATCGGTAAGTCATCACATTAGTAAACTTATTCGGTTTTTAAAACCTCTAAACACATTCCTGATCATAAAATAGGAGAGGATACTTAATCAAATTGATGAATTAATAATGTATTAATAAATCAATATAAAGTTATAATACACCACCAACTTAATATTCCACCATTATTTTTGGGATTATTTAACATCATTCAAGGCATCGCAACTAAAAATATATATATCCACATGGCACTAAAGCCCATGTAGGTTTTTGGTCTGACTCGCTACTTCCTTCAACTCAGACCCAACTAATGGTTTTTTTTCATATTCCACGCTTGGATTCCCAGCAGCTGTATATCTTTTTCCACATCAACCATCCATCTGAGCCTAGTACTGCCCATGAGCTGCTTTTCCTCTTGGTTATTTTTTTCGCTGGTGCACCCTCCCCACTCCTCTGTCATTTAGCATTATTTCGAAGTGTCCCACCCAGAGTAGCCTGCCATTTTTTTTAAATATCTTCTACTTGCGTGGGATCATGATATTGACTATACAATTCATACTTGGTTATCTCTCCATCCAAATTCATCCTTCTTTGGTCCGTATATTTTCCTGAGAACTTTTTCCCTGCCATGTATGATCAAAGTTTTTAAAAAATCCTCATTCTACATATGATGAAAATATTAACAGTTTTCTAAGTTTTCTGATGAAAAGAACTATCAGGGAATAAAAACGTAACAACGTCACATATTGTCGTAACGTCCGAAAACACAAATGTGTGTACAGCGTCATTACATAAGTCCTAAAGAGATAAATATATTTTAGTATTGATTGTAATAGATATTCTTTTACTTCTCAACTAAGACTAATAATTGTATTACGTGACAACGTTTTAACTTAATTTCAATGTTTAATCCTGTATAGTGAATACGGTAAATACTTCAATTTTATGTGTAAAGAAATGAATCACACTGAATTATTGTCTTCCTTTCAGACAATGTACAAAACTGTGCTCGCCGTTCTTTGCCTGGTCGCTCTCGCTAGCGCCAGCGGATACGGAGGTGGATACGGTTATGGCGGTGGATACGGTGGAGGTTACGGTGGTGGTTACGGTGGTGGATTCGGTGGTGTCGGCCTGATTGGACTCGGTCTCGGCGGACGTAGTGGATACGGAGGAGGCTACGGTGGACTCGGAGGCTGGGGTGGAATCGGCGGAGGCTTCGGTGGACTCGGAGGAGGTTGGGGTCTCGGTGGCGGATGGGGCCATGGAGGCGGTTACGGTTATGGAGGAGGCGTCGGCAAAGCTGTTGTCATCCCCGTTGGAGGATACGGCTATGGTATGTTCAGAGATATTTTTGGTTTACTTCGTGCAATACGTGCTCTATTTAATATTGTAAAATAGATTTCTCTATTGGATAATTTTCAAATCTATATATCTCCGTACTGAGTTTACATATTTAGATATCATGGGTCCAAAAGTTTTATAGCTGTACTTTATATAAAATTCTCTTTTAAGAACTGCTCGACATAAGTTTAACAAACTCGATTGATTGATTGATTTGATACTTCTATAGCGCTGGTATCCATGCTACTTCAGCATGCTTACTGCGCTCTGGTTTCCGCAAATCTATTAAACAAAAAAGTCTTTAAACGTTTCCTAAATGATTTTCTGTCCTTTTCAATACTCCTCAAAGATGGAGGTAAACTATGGTCAATGTTCATATATTTTTTTGTTTTTTTGTTCTCCAACAGGCAAGGGCAACAACTACTACTAAGAAGAGAACTTCTTTCTTCCTTGTACCGGAAGTTGTAAAACACAAAACAGAAATGAATCTGCTATGCGTGTTCTTTTAACGCGCCCAATAAACATATAGAAAAGAAATAAATAAACGTAGTTGTGTGAGTTTTGTTTGGATGTATAACTTGAGACACTAAATTAGAAAGGCCGTCAGCACCATTCTATAGTCACACTTATGACGTATGCAATTATGCATCATTTGTAACGTGGGCCATGCAAACCTTGAAAACCTTGCAACCAATTAAAAAAAAAACTTTCAACTATTACGTCTTTAAGGGGTCTCGGATATTAAAGGGGCACAAAATTGGTGTGGGGGAACAAAATTCGTAAAATGTATTTTTAATATATCCGTAGTAACTAGTAATTTCAACGGCAAAATGACCCCCCCCCCCCCCGACTTTACATACACACACTTTTTTTTTACTCTTCATAATGAAACGGTTTGCTATAATGGTTTCACGATTACACTGTTTTGGATATAGCAGGACAATATAATTATAGTTTCGCTGGAAGGTTTGTGGTCTGCTATTGTAATGGTTTACGCACTTTAAAAACTCCATTACCAACTATTGGCTTGTCAGACAATGAGTGAAGACTATTCTACTTAGAATTGTGTACCTTTATTGGTACACGGACCCTCTTCGATGATTGCCACGCACCCCTCTGATGATTGCCACGCACACCTCTGATGATTGCCACGCACCCCTCTGATGATTGCCACGCACCCCTCTGATGATTGCCACGCACCCCTCTGATGATCGCCACGCACCCCTCTGATGATTGCTACGCACCCCTCCGATGATTGCCACGCACCCCTCTGGTGATTGCCACGCACCCCTCTGATGATAGCCACGCACCCCTCTGATGATTGCCACGCACCCCTCTGATGATTGCCCCGCACCTCTTCGTTGATTGCCAATGACCTCTTTGATGTTGGCCACGGAGAGCCTATTAAATTAAATAATTTAAATGCATAGAAGTAAAGTACAAAGAAAAAGAAAATCACCATATCCGGGATAGCATTCTTGTTACCCTAAGATTAAGACTCCTGATCCAAAGAAATATTTCCCCCCAAAAAATAAGTTTAGTGGAGCAGTTGACACGTTGCCAATTGCACCAGGGACCCGTGCCAGATACATTTTAATTTTTTTATTTGAACTTAAATATGTCATAAATTATGTTTAATCTAAGTTCGGCCGATGCCGGAGTAGACAATGATGCCATTCAACGTTTTCCTTTATATATATATATATATATTAGTTAGGGCAGTTGAACATTAAGTAGCTTCATCCACTTCTTGTGTCATGTTGGGGTAAGACAAATTCGAATTCAAGGGTCACAAAACCGAAATGATGCTGGGGCCTACAAACGCCGCGCAAAATCTTTGGACTAACAGAATAATATTATTATATGACATCCGGGCGACGATGTAAACGTTAAATCATACAAATTAGAAGTAGAGAAGTGTTTCCATATCTTTGTTTGACACAAATCTGTGTGTACGTATATTTAACCCCCATAAATTAAAATAGACAATTTTTTCCATAATTTTTCGACATAAAATTGTGTGAACGTTAATTAAAAGACAAAGGCTAATTGAAGACCCTAGTGCTAAAAGTACTTAAGTCACATTTTTGTCAAAATCAATCTAAAATGTGATCTTGTTTTATCCGGTTTGGCTACGTGTACAGTAGACATTTGAACACATTAAAATGTGCCTAAGCCTAAATCTCTTAATTAAAGAAGACAAAGTATAAAAATGATCACCTTCCATGGACGAGAAGAATATTTGAACTAGATTATCTCAAAATGTGAATTTTGTGACTTAAGTACTTTTAACACCAGGGTCTTCAATTTCAAATTGAGAGTTGTTTCCATATCTTTGTTTCGGCAAGCCTTCCCTTTCTTGTTTTTAGACTTTTAACATGCGACTTAATTACAACGTTTTGGTGTTGACTTGAAAACAATTACACATTTCAAGAGACGATATGTTCCAATCATTAAATTAGCTGATGATACCACCATCAATGGCTTACTATCTGAAGAGGAAAGCTCGTACTGTAACTTAGTTGCAAGGGCGTCATATCAGGGGAGGGTGCAAAACCAAAACTTGTTCGGCTTGTTAAGTTGTTTATTACTGGAGGCGCCACAGAACATAGCAATTGAAATAAAACCTGCAAATTTAGGGGGCGGGGATGCCCCACCCTGAGGTACTCAAATGACACCCCTGCTTAGTTACAAGCTTTATCAGTTGGTGTGATGAACATTTTCTTCAGTTGAATGTCATAAACACGAAAGAAAATGGTGGTCTGTTTACTGTGATCTGATACTTGTTATACTTCTTTTTGTCTAGTTTTCTGACGAAGGCTCTAAGCCGAAACGTCAAAATCTTTTGTCCTATCTATGAATTCAAGTTTCGCTTACCTTGTTATTACATTTCATTTACACAACTTGAATGCAGTCCATCAATTATTATCTTTTATGGTCTGATTTATGGGGAGAGAATCACCCAATTTCAGATATCGAAATAAAGCAAAAATCACAATATAAAACAGGTATAGACATATATAAGTACTTAGGTGTCACCGATTAAACGACTAATCAAGAAAGCTAATAGCATCACACAAACTAAACATCCTTAGGAACATCGCACAAACTAAACATCCTTAGGAACATCGCACAAACTAAACATCCTTAGGAACATCACACAAACTAAACATCCTTAGGAACATCGCACAAACTAAACATCCTTAGGAACTTCACACAAAGGAAATATCCTTAGGAACATCGCACAAACTAAACATCCTTAGGAACATCGCACAAACTAAACATCCTTAGGTACATCACACAAACTAAACATCCTTAGGAACATCGCACAAACTAAACATCCTTAGGAACATCACACAAACTAAACATCCTTAGGAACATCACACAAACTAAACATCCTTAGGAACATCGCACAAACTAAACATCATTAGGTACATCACACAAACTAAACATCCTTAGGTACATCACACAAACTAAACATCCTTAGGTACATCACACAAACTAAACATCCTTAGGAACATCGCACAAAGGAAACATCCTTCACTTGAAGAACTATCGGAAGAAAAATTTTGTTGTAAAACTAAACCAATCTTTTGGATGATACACTCCACCCTCTTCATCACAGATATCTAAGATCACAGCCCACCCTCTTCATCACATATATCTAAGATCACAGCCCACCCTCTTCATCAGATACCTAAGATCACAGCCCGCCCTCTTCATCACATATATCTAAGATCACAGCCCACCCTCTTCATCAGATACCTAAGATCACAGCCCACCCTCTTCATCACAGATATATAAGATCACAGCCCACCCCCTTCCTCACATATATCTAAGTACACAGCCCACCTTCTTCATCACATATATCTAAGATCACAGCCCACCCTCTTCATCACAGATATATAAGATCACAGCCAACCCCCTTCCTCACATATATCTAAGTACACAGCCCACCTTCTTCATCACATATATCTAAGTACACAGCCAACCTTCTTCATCACAGATATCTAAGATCACAGCCCACCCCCTTCCTCACATATATCTAAGTACACAGCCAACCTTCTTCATCACAGATATCTAAGATCACAGCCAACCTTCTTCATCACATATATCTAAGTACACAGCCAACCTTCTTCATCACATATATCTAAGTACACAGCCAACCTTCTTCATCACAGATATCTAAGATCACAGCCCACCCTCTTCATCAAAGACACCTAAGATCAGCTCGATTAGGGCGAATTCTTCCTCTTAAAGTGAGGACCGAAAGATATAAATAATTATTTGTTCCCAACTCTGTACACATTTTGCACTTCCTTCCCCATGTTGTTACCAAATCTAAATGAACCCTAATTGAGTCCTTATTGTATCGAAAGGTGTGCTGTGATGGCTGATTTCTATGCTAGAGAAATACTTTAAATGTCTTTGTTTTGAATTTGTTATAATTGTAAAATGCTGTCTTGGTTAAAATTATGTATTTATTTATGTGCTGAAAAATGAATATATGTAATATGTTATGATTTTTAAAAATACTTTAATCAATAAAACAATCTTGTTTTAATTTAACTTGATATTAATTGCGATCACTGCACTTGTAATTAGAAAAAATAAGGACTGTGCGCTGCTAAAGCCAAACTCATGTAAACTTCAACAATGTTATTGCTGTTTAAAAAGAAAACATATGGGGCTTAATATCTAGAATCATCGGCAAGAGGCTTCCACCTCAGCCTCTCGATTCAAATCCTTTAAGGCAAATTGTAATTATGATCAAATAATCGTTCCGATTCCTCTGTCCCACCGTCGTGCAGAGCTTTCCAAAAATGACTTTTTAATTCAAAAGAAAATTTTACCTTTAAATGTAATTTGTCTGCATAATCAAACGCTCGAATGTCCCGACTTACACCGTCCTCATAGATCACCATTACTTATTGCTGGCATCTGTGGGTCACAATGTGACGATGGTGTAGACTTTGCAGGAGGAAATCCACAAGGCCTGGGATTATTCTTCTATGATTATAAGATTGTTTCCTACAGCAAATCGTCTCTCTCCACGCCACTGGATAACAAAGGGAACATCAGGTGGATGATACAGCTTGGCGCCAGTGGCCTCGCTGGAGTTGTCGGAATGTTTCATTGCACCAATATTATCCGCCTAAGGGACTCCATCTCCGGGTTTGAATTCAGAGTTTCCTTCTCTTAGATGAGTTGCCGTCCAAGGTTAACGAGTCCCATCCACCCGGGGTGCTGGTGGTGTTTTTGCTTGACTGGGCTTTGGTGGGGATTGAACTCCAGACCATGAACTTGAGATTTACTCGGCCACCCAGCACTCAATCACCATTACTTATACGGCGCTTAACATGGCATCGTGGTTATTTTGACATTTAAAAACGTTTGAAAACTTCATCTTTTATATATATATATATATATATATATTACTTCTGGTGTGGCTGCTTCCTTTTCCCAAACGGCCCTCCCGCTTCTCAACATGTTTTATTTTAATAGTAATGAGTCCGAAAGAGAGCTACTAAGCAACTAGCTTCACCCGAAACGGTTGAACTCTGGCGAAAACGTTGAGTTTTTTCGGAGGTGACTATTATATTAATCAAGAGCCACGGGTAGGTTGTAGGACTTTCTGTAGGACTATTGCTTAAAAGACGGCAGGTATAGGGTGTAGGATTTTTCCGTAGCTCTATTGCTTTAAAGCACACAGGTAGGTTGTAGGACTGTCTGAAGGACTATTGCTTAAAAGCCGACAGGCATAGGGTGTAGGATTTTCTGTAGCAATATTGCTTAAAAGCCGGCAGGTGAGGTGTAGGACTGTCTGTAGGACTATTGCTTAAAAGCCGGCAGGTGAGGTGTAGGACTGTCTGTAGGACATTTGTTTAAAAGCCGGCATATATTATAGACAATGATAAGTTAACTGCTTGTGAGTACCACACGAAACCACCATATTTTCTATGACCTACGACCAATTCTTATTAATAAGACATGTCGGTCTACTCTGAAAAAAAAACCAATAACTAAATAACAACGATATAATAAGACTTAGTGACGCTATCTCAGGGGGGCGGAAAGCCCCCGGCGTGCCGTTTCGCGGCCTGACAGGACTAGAGACCACTGGGGGAGTGGTTGAATGCCGGTTGGGGGTGGTGGGGTGCGCGAGGGAAGACTTCATGATAGTTTGCTGATTTTCTTAAGTAGATTAGATTAGTTAGACTTAGTACAGCAGTTAATATCAAAACTATTTAAATACACGACCATATATAACCGTATCGTTGTTGGGACATGTATATAAATTTAAAATCAAATTATTTTTTTTGGCCATTTTGCCCAATCTCTGTCTAGATTAACTGCCTAATCCCCACCTGGAGAGTCCGTGAACATAAAATAAGAAAACTATTTGGAATGTTGAAAAATAAAAAGTGTATCTGTGTAAATGGAGGGGGGTGTACTCTTTAAAATTAACAATTTATGCTTTCTCTTTCTTCAGATTTTGAGCTCCTAAGAATTTACCCCCCCCCCCCCCTCAAGCTTTTCCTTTCCTGTTTCGCACCCTGCATGCTATATCATTAGCCCATCAAGAGTGATAAGTATAAGGTTAAGTATATCATAAAATATAGATTATGTAACTAGATTTTGTTAATGTTTAACCTTATACAGAGTAGGACTTTACTAGCCTGATACAGGGCGTAGGTAGATATTTAATATTGTATTATAAGATTTTCATTTGATAACACACGTACTTATTGGAAGAAAAAAACTTTGTATTAATAAAATAATTGAAAGGAAATTATTCAATTTTCCAATAAAATCGGTTGAAATTGACTTTCTATTTGATCAGATGAGAACTGAGGCTTTCTTTTTATCTCCGTGACCTGTCAGTTAGAGCTTTGCCAGCATTAAACCTTTAATTTCGTAAGTCTCTCCTAATTCTTGTGTCATTCTCCCAGCCCTACCCCTCTCCCACATCGGCATGTGTCTTACTTCCGTGTCCACCCAGCAGCCCGGCCCTCTATATAAGTCTCGTCAGAGCAGACCGTTCACCCAACAACTCCAAGTCTACTTGTCACGGAATTAAAACCGTAGTCTCAACATATCGGTAAGTGAACACATTTGTAAACTCCTTCGCTTTTTAACGCTTTTAAACACATTCATAATCATTTAATAGGAGAGGATACTTAATCACTTTAACAACTAGCCAATAAACAATTCTAAAGTTACAACACACTGCCAAATGAATATTCAACCACGTTTGTAGCATTAAAAAAAAATTAAAAAAATATATTCCACATATTTGTGGCAAGTTTCTTTCCCATATCATATCAACTTTTCTATAAATCCTCAATCTATCAATTCTGTTAAAATAAACAATGAGTTAAGTTTCCTAATTAGAGACAAAACCAACGACATTACGTTTAATCACATCGCCAGGTAAATGAATACACCTGCAATTGTTTCCACTTTATACACAGAAGTCCTTTAAGAAATGTGTGTTCTTGTTGTTTGCATGAGATTTTCTGTTTCGTCTCAACTTAACGATAAAAGGCTAATAGCTGTATCATTATAACATGTTACAACCTTATTTCAATGTGTAGTCTCTCGGTGGGGGAAATACGGTAAATATTTCAATTTTATGTGTAAAACAATGACGGTCAAATATTTTCTCCCTTTCAGACAATGTACAAAACTGTGCTCGCCGTTCTTTGCCTGGTCGCTCTCGCTAGCGCCAGCGGATACGGAGGTGGATACGGTTATGGCGGTGGATATGGTGGATACGGTGGAGGTTACGGTGGTGGATACGGCGGTGGATTCGGTGGTGTCGGCCTGATTGGACTCGGTCTCGGCGGACGTGGTGGTCACGGAGGAGGCTACGGTGGACTCGGAGGCTGGGGTGGAATCGGCGGAGGCTTCGGTGGACTCGGAGGAGGCTGGGGTCTTGGTGGTGGATGGGGCCATGGGGGCGGTTACGGTTATGGAGGAGGCGTCGGAAAAGCTGTTGTCATCCCCGTTGGAGGTTACGGCTACGGTATGTTCAGAGATATTTTTCTATTTACTTCGTTGCAATACTTGCACTATTTCCTATTGTATTATAGTGTCGGAGATCTTCATTTTATTATTTGCAAATCTGTATATTTCAATACTGTATCTACATATTAAGGTAGCATTGGCCTAAAAGTGTTGTAAGTGTACTACATATATGAATAGTTCTTCTTTTTTAAACTTCTAAACATTTTGTCCATGTACTTCTATTTTTTTTCTTCTCCAACAGGCAAGGGCAACAACTATTACTAAGAAGATAACTTCTTTCTTCCTGCTAACGGAAGTTTCAATATACAAAAACGGAAATGGATCTGTTATGCGTGTTTTTTAGACGCGCCCAATAAACATGTACAATAATAATTAACGTATTGGTGTTCGTTTTGTTGGAATGTATCGTTTGAAACATTTATTTAAAAGGCCATAAATCAGTTTCCAACGCCATTCTTTAAATACACGTATGTGGTATGTAATTGTCAACCAGGTCAACCAGAGCCGCCGTCTTGTGGCCATCGCATATGAAAGGGGCCCAAAGTTGAGGTGTGGAAACAAAGTTCATGGAATGTATTTTAACCATATTAGTAGTGGTCAAAACTGGGTCAATCCCAAGCTAATGGTCTCGGGGCTCCAATCCCCAACAAAAGTCAAAAACATCACCCAGCATCCCGGGTGGATGTGACCCGTTAGCCTTGGATGGCAACTCATCTAAGAAAAGGCAAACTCTGAAATAAAACCTTGAGATGGAGTCCCGTAGGCAGTATGACGTTGACACGATTAAAATTTCTGCGACGTGGCAAAGAGCCCGGTGAAACACAAGGGTCACTGCTGGTCACATTATGTTACCTGATTTATTTCCAGTCGTGAGAGCTAAGACTTGCCGTTAGATCAAACAGGAAATATAGTTTTATTTTCCCCTTAAACTGCTGCGACACGGTATTGTAATGGTTTACATACATGGAACTCTCAATACAGCAATTAATTTGTGAGACAATGAGTAAAGAATTATGTAACCTTTGTTACTATTGTTATAAGGGATGACGTATTTTGAGACACACTTTGCCCGCCTTCCACGTGCATGACCTCTTTCAAGTCGGTCCCGTGTTGGGGCGGCTAGAAAAAATATCCCTTTGATGATACTTTTGTTTACTATCATCCGTTTCTGTGGAACATGATAGAACAATCTAGAAAATGTTGGAAACAGTAAGACTGTGTGTTCTATTTCCAGAATGATCATCTGAAACTGCCTATAAAAAGGGCTGACCGATAGAGAGGGGTAGAGATTTTCCTTTCCTTGATTACGAGGCATGCTGTGTGTCATTATACTTTGTTGTGTGTAGAGATTTTCATTTCCTCGTACAATTTTGTGCTCATTGTATTTTGATATACAGTACCGGTACCAGCAAATCTGTAAGTTTATAATTTCAATCATATTTCACTTGCTGTTATTATTTAATTGAAGTTCACAAATTAAAAAGTTATTAATTGTAATTAGCTCTGGCCTTAATTGTCGTTTTATTTGTTATAATTTTTAACCCTTGGTATCGTCCTTTATTATGGACTGTTTTTAGAACGAGCCCTAGACAAAACAACAGAGATTAAATTCTCCATCTATAACGGTCCGTAATACTATACGGACCCCTATTATGATTGCAACGGACCCATTTAATGATTGCCACACACCGCTATTATGATTGCCACGGACCTATTTAATTATTGCGACAGACATCTATGATGATTGCCACAGACCCCTATGATGATTGCCACAGACCCATTTAATGATTGCCACAGACCCTTATGATGATTGCCACAGACCCCTATAATGATTGCCACAGACCCATTTATTGATTGCCACAGACCCTTATTATGATTGCCACTGACCCCTATAATGATTGCCACGGGCCGCCCAATTTATTTTAAAGAACATAAGTAAAAATAACATTACAAAGTAAAAGAAACGTTACAAGCCCCCACCCCCAACCCTCCCGGACAACTTTCTGTTGACCACGAACTTAGATTAATATAACTAAGGCCTACACGCGCTTGACATAGATTTAAAAGTCTGACGTTTTCGGTTCATTTTATTAAAAAAACGCATGTAAAATGATAAAAGAATACAGAACAATTTTACCATTGTCATATTTTTAGAACAAAAATTAATACCGTGCTGTTATTAAAATGGAGAATTAAATCTCTTATTTAAATGATACCAAATGATAAATGCAATAAACAAATAATACGATATTCAAACCAGGTCTAATTACAATTAATACGTTTTTAATGTTTTAATTATAATAAATTACAAAATCAAGAGAACATGATTAAAAGTATTGACTTACAGTTTGGCTGGTACTGGTACTGTGTTAATAAAAATACAGTGTGCAAAAGTACAATGGTGAAAATAAATCTACGCACACACAGTAAACAAAGCTCTGTCTAGGAGCAGAAAATAGCACACGCTGCAAGTCTCGTGATAAATGATCTGCTTCCCCCTTTTTATAGTCCTTTCCTACTAATGTCTCTAGAACCGCCCGACGCATTGTTTTGCTTTCCAGTTTTATCCAGACTCTTCTATAATGTTCTGACTGAAACTGAACACACTAAGCTTGTTGTAAACAAGATTAAAGTGAGACTATTATTTCGCTAGAGGTCATGCACGAGGAAAGCATGGAGCACGTCGCCTACATAACAATCGGATATAACAAGACTTGTCCTATGGCTTCTTTGCTGGGAAAGACACAAATAAAAATGTATCATAGACGAGGTGATATGTGTGTCCATTGAGTCATTGTATCACTATTAGTTTATTTTAAATGGGATCAATAAGCTGCACTAGAAAAACGTTTCGAGATATATTTGAAATCCTCGAATGCCCCGTCAGTGCAGGATCAATCGAATTTTAGACTTGGTAGCACGGCCCAATCATTTTAGACTTGGTAGCACGGCCCAATCATTTTAGACTTGGTAGCACGGCCCAATCATTTTAGACTTGGTAGCACGGCCCAATCATTTTAGACTTGGTAGCACGGCCCAATCATTTTAGACTTGGTAGCATGGCGCAATCATTTTAGACTTGGTAGCACGGCCCAATCATTTTATACTTGGTAGCATGGTCGCATTATTTTAGAATTGGCAGCACGGTCCCATCCATCATTTTAGACTTGTCAGTACGGCGTCACCATCTTAGACTTGCTAGCACGTTGCCATCATCATCTTAGACTTGCTAGTACGGTGCCATCACCATCTTAGACTTGCTAGCACGTTGCCATCATCATCTTAGACTTGCTAGTACGGTGCCATCATCTTAGACTTGCCAGCACAACACCATCATTTTAGACTTGCCAGCATAGCACCATCGTTTTAGACTTGCCAGCATGGCACCATCATTTGAGACTTGCCAGCATGGCACCATTATAAGTCTTCATTTGCACTTTATTTAAAAATTAATTCCGTTGGATGCATCTTGAGGAATCTGAAGTGTGGTGATAATCAAGCATTCCTGTACACTTTGTATACACTTATTAGATTACGAAAAGCCTAACCACTTGTGCTTGGAAATATAATAATAAATAAATAGAAGCAAAACATTTGGAATCGTTTTCATGTCATCTGTGGTGCCCCAGCGGTCAAAGGACTAAGGGGCATGATGATGATGATGATGATGATGATGATGATTATGATGATGATGATGATGATGATGATGATGATGATGATGGGGATGATGATGATGATGGGGATGATGATGATGATGATTATAATGATGATGATGATGATGATGATGATGATGATGGGGATGATGATGATGATAATGGGGATGATGATGATGATGATTATAATGATGATGATGAAATGTTTTTGTCAATAAAATTCTTATTTTTAGAACAATGTCTTATGAAACTTTTAATCGTTTAATTAGGATGACGTGGCAGGGGCATTTAGTCAGGTACGAGTTTATCTCTAGTTTTTTAATGCACGTTCAATTTCGTTTTTATCAGTGCCAGATGTCATAGAGATGCACCACATATCAGTGCCAGGTGTCATAGGGATGCACCACATAGCAGTACCGGGTGTCATAGGGATGCACCACATATCAGTGCCGGGTGTCATAGAGATGCACCACATATCAGTGCCGAGTGTGATAGAAATGCACCACATAAAAGTGCCAGGTGTCATAGAAATACACCACATATCAGTGCCAGGTGTCATAGAGATGCACCACATATCAGTGCCGGGTGTCATAGAGATGCACCATTTATTGGATAGTTTTCTAAAATTCGACGCTTTTTAAAATTTTAAAGCAATTAATATATGAGTCGTCATGTTATATTTATGCAATTCAGTTATATTATATTTTTACAGTTCAGTAATGTTATATTCATTCATTCCAGTCATGTTATATTCATTCATTCCAGTCATGTTATATTTATACAATTCAGTCATTTTATATTTATACAATTTAGTCATGTTATTTTCATTCATTCCAGTCATGTTATATTCATTCATTCCAGTCATGTTATATTCATTCATTCCAGTCATGTTATATTCATTCATTCCAGTCATGTTATGAACACAACTTTGACTTGCCAATGCTGAATGGTCAACACAACCTTGACTTGCCAATGCTGAATGGTCCACACAACCTTGACTTACCAATGCTGAATGGTCCACATAACCTTGACTTGCCAATGCTGAATGGTCCACACAACCTTGACTTGCCAATGCTGAATGGTCCACACAACCTTGACTTACCAATGCTGA
Organism: Omphiscola glabra; assembly: GCA_964017045.1. Lineage (NCBI taxonomy): Eukaryota > Metazoa > Mollusca > Gastropoda > Lymnaeidae > Omphiscola > Omphiscola glabra. Next base: position 11,673,661 of record OZ024800.1, read on the forward strand.
ATGGTCCACATAACCTTGACTTGCCAATGCTGAATGGTCCACACAACCTTGACTTACCAATGCTGAATGGTCCACACAACTTTGACTTGCCAATGCTGAATGTTCCAACTATCAGGCGAGATTTCAATTTGACGCTGTTAGGATGATTGACAGGTGTCATTTGTGTTAATACAGTCGTTAAAGGTGGCGCGTGGATCATTGAGCCCCAGGCAAGACATTTGAGCAACTTAATCAATGGATTACAAAGTTAAATTTACAAAGATTTGTACTATTTTAGTGTGTTAACATTTTGTCTATTTCCTTAACAGTTACCTACAAAATATTGTCCATTGACTTGATAGTTACTTACAACATTTTGTCTATTGAATTTACAGTTACCTGTGACATTGTGTCTATTGACATCTTACAGTATCTACGACATTGTGTCTATTGACATTTTACAGTTACCTAATTCATTTTGCCTATTGACTTTACAGTTACCTACAACATTTTGTCTATTGACTTTACGGTTACCTACGAAATTGTGTCTATTGACATTTTACAGTTACCCAAAACATTTTGTCTATTGACTTTACAGTTACCTACAACATTTTGTCTATTGACTTTACAGTTACCAACGAAATTGTGTCTATTGACTTTACAGTTACCTACGAAATTGTGTCTATTGACATTTTACAGTTACCCAAAAAATTTTGTCTATTGACTTCATAGTTACATACAACATTTTGTTCATTGACTTTACAGTTACTTACACCATTCCATTCACTATTTCAGTTATCTGTTGTGTTTCTGTGGTTGAACTATTTTTGATCTGTTTTTGTCCAACAGAAATTTGATTTCAAATTAACAGTTTCTTGATAAAGATTTATTTCCGTGTCCAGTTCTCTGAAATCATATCCTTCCACTCTGACTTTGTCTTATTTTGTTTCTCCCCACCACTAACCTTTATCATCAAAATAACTTTTTTTTATAATATAACCATTGTATTTTTTGTATTCATCATATTGGCTTATAAAAAAACCACAGAACTGTAATCGGGGAAACAAGTGGCGAGAGTTCAGCAAGGGATGTCACCCTGCATTTCACCAATACTCCCAAACAACAAAACATTAACCATTTAGCCAAAACCAAGATAAAAATGAAAGAAACCAGGTATTATATTTACAAGTAACCGGTTTTTTTTTTATTCAAACCTACAACAAATGTTATGACTGGATTGTACGTAAAACTCGTAATTGCAATCAATACAGTCCAGGATTTCAATAGCAGTTTTATCCCTACCCTGTACATTAATTAGGAAAACAGAATAAAGACAATATTCCTAGTTTTCACAAAATATTTTTTTAAACTTTCAAGAATGATTTAAACATTTTTATAACATCGAGCAAGAACAGTGGTTGTCAACTTTCCTAATGCCGTGCCACTTTAAACATAGTTCCTCGTGTTGTGGTGGTCCCAACTATAAGATTATTTTCGTTGCTACTTCATTAATATGTGTTTTTGATGGCCTTAGGCGACCCCTGAGTAAAGGGCGTTCGACCCCCCCCCCCCCCCCAAAGGGGTCGCGACCCACAGGTTGTGAACCGCTGAACTAGAAGAACAGGGTATTTTGAAGCTCGAAATAGTAAGACAGGACAAAAAATTAATAGAAAATGAGTAAAATAAAGTAAGGTTAAATCTGAAAAAAATGAAATTCAACCAAATGACGAGCGTGCCAACATGAAGCCTTCGTCAGTGAACAAACAACAGAAAAAACAGAATAAAATTTTTAAAAGAGCACTTAGCTGAGAAGTAGTCTCCGAGAGGGCAGCAAAATACCCATCTCCTTTCGTTAATGTGGAGTAAATTACAGTGAAACTATATTGCATTGTACAATTAGGCAAACATGTAAACTAGATTGGATTGGAGAGTTAGATTGGGTTTGAAAGTTAGATTGGATTGGAGAGTTAGATTGGGTTTGAAAGTTAGATTGGATTGGAGAGTTAGATTGGGTTTGAAAGTTAGATTGGATTGGAGAGTTAGATTGGGTTGGAGACTTAGACTGGGTTGGAGAGTTAGTTTGGGTTGGAGAGTTAGACTGGGTTGGAGAGTTAGATTTGGGTGGATTGTTAGACTGGGATGTAGCATCCAAAATGGACAACGTCTGATTGGATATATCTCCGTGACAATTTTTTTAATATCATTACTTATTTATTGTCTGTAATGATGCTGGTGTTTTGTTTTTGTTGTTTCCTTAATGTCCATAGTCACCAGGTGTACTCAGGAGAAGTGGATGTGCAGATATCTCTTAATGGAGGTATTTATCATTTATCATCACGTCTTTTTGTTGATCCAGGCTCTTGTTATAACCAAGTTCGCAATAACATGAGAATCTATGTTCTCTGTCATTTTATGTCATCCGTGAACTCAGACACTCAAACACAAATGACACATAAGACAATTATTTATTACTTCTTGTATCAAAATTTATTAATCTCATCGAGATTTCTGGTGCATCTGGCTTCTTAATAGTAGTTGTTTCCTTTGCCTGTTTAGGGGGGAAAAAAATCAACTTTAAAATATGTAAACATTACATTTAAGCGAATGCATTTATTGAAGACAATTTTATTTCAATGCAGATTGTCAAAAATATTTTTATTTATAAACCTTTCCGCTGCTTAACATTTTTTTTTTCATTTCAGTTACTGCCCCGCGCTTTTATTGGAATGAAAAACCTTGTCTTAAAACACAATTTACCTTCCGACCTCTTTTGCTATATATATATATTCGAATTCAATGAGCTACCTAAATTTAAACCCAATTAACTCCTTAAGGCTTTTACCATATCAAAGACTTGTATTCCACTTCTTTTAACTACTGACAAATTCAAGAAACTGAACCAATGAAATTCAACCAGAAAATTGTCCAGCTTTTAAAGCTTTGGAATCACAGAACAAGTCAAGTAACATAGAATTGTAGCTACTCGTGATGTCAAAACTACGATGTTTAATAAAGGAATTTCGATTAAATAAATTATTGTTGCAAATCTGAAACCCTAACAACTTACCGTAACCTCCAACGGGGATGACAACAGCTTTGCCGACGCCTCCTCCATAACCAGAACCGCCTCCATTGCCCCATCCACCGCCAAGACCCCAGCCTCCTCCGAGTCCACCGAAGCCTCCTCCGAGTCCACCCCAGCCTCCGAGTCCACCGTAGCCGCCTCCGTATCCACCGAGTCCAATCAGGCCGACACCACCGAATCCACCACCGTATCCACCGCCGTATCCTCCGCCGTATCCACCATATCCACCGCCATAGCCGTAACCACCTCCGTATCCGGTGGCGCCAGCAAGAGCGACCAGGCAAAGAACGGCCAGCACAGTTTTGTACATTGTCTGAGAAAGGAAATGAAATTTTTTAATGTTTCTAAATTTAAAAGATTTATTAGAACAATTCCAATCGAATTATTAAACGAAATCAATTAAGTTCAAGAAATCTATAACATGTGGTTGTTGATTTTATGGGTTTGATCATTCGGTGGCGATTTAAACATAAAAAAAGTTGAAGAATACATGTATTATGTCTTTTTTAAAATACTTTTTTGATTATTTTCCATAACTATTGTCTATACGCCTTTCATTGAGAACTTCGAGTGACTTGAACTATAATAAAACACAATGAGATAGCACACTTAGTGAAGACACTTTGATCAAATATTATATAAATAAAAGATGTCTTTAATTTTGATATTAACGATCAAATAGAAATATGGTTAATGGTTGCTTCCTAACAATTGACAATTAGTTCATATGGTTATTTATATGAAAAGTTTATGATTAGTGTGTGAATGTGGTAAGTAAAAAATTTGTGTTTTAATTTGCTCACTTACCAAAATGTTTAAGACTACGGTTTGAATTCCGTGACAAGTGGTCGGGCAGTAGACTGGAGTTGTGTGAATGGAGAGGTCAGTTGAGACTTATATATAGGCCCGGGCTGTGAAAGGATGTTGACGTTAGAAACACACAAGGGGTTGGGTGGGGGGAAGAGACAGAGATTGACGTGGTCAATAATCTCACTAAAGAGCAGATCTGTAGGAATTAATACTTCAACCTGTTAAGCTGTGTAAGCAGCAAAAGACAGGTCATTAATGTCACAAAGATCAAAAGATTGTCTTGTCATCATCTCATCAAATGAATTTGGGTGAAAACGAGTTTCGCCTAGTGGCTTAAATCTCTTCATATATATATATGGAGAGAGAGAGAAAAAGTATATTTCTGATTATTTAGCAATTAATCCATTATAGCTTTTCCAAGCAGGAAAAAAATTAATTTCTGTAATTTACAAAGTACAGGTACAAACGATATACAAACATTAAAAAATACATTTGTAAACAAAAAAGTAAAACATGCAAACAAAACATAAACTATTTCATCCATGGTGTTCCCATTATGTTCCCATTCCATGGTGTTCCCATCCCATTATGTTCCCATTCCATGGTGTTCCCATCCCATTATGTTCCCATTCCATGATGTTCCCATCCCATTATGTTCCCATTCCATGGTGTTCCCATCCCATTATGTTCCCATTCCATGGTGTTCCCATCCCATCATGTTCCCAGTCCATGGTGTTCCCATCCCATTATGTTCCCATTCCATGGTGTTCCCATCCCATTATGTTCCCAGTCCATGGTGTTCCCATCCCATTATGTTCCCATTCCATGGTGTTCCCATCCCATTATGTTCCCATTCCATGGTGTTCCCATCCCATTATGTTCCCATTCCATGGTGTTCCCATCCCATTATGTTCCCATTCCATGGTGTTCCCATCCCATTATGTTCCCATTCCATGGTGTTCCCATCCCATTATGTTCCCATTCCATGGTTTTCCCATCCCATTATGTTCCCATTCCATGGTGTTCCCATCCCATGGTGTTCCCATTCCATGGTGTTCCCATCCCATTATGTTCCCATTCCATGGTGTTCCCATCCCATTATGTTCCCATTCCATGGTGTTCCCATCCCATTATGTTACCATTCCATGGTGTTCCCATCCCATTATGTTCCCATTCCATGGTGTTCCCATCCCATTATGTTCCCATTCCATGGTGTTCCCATCCCATTATGTTCCCATTCCATGGTGTTCCCATCCCATTATGTTCCCATTCCATGGTTTTCCCATCCCATTATGTTCCCATTCCATGGTGTTGCCATCCCATTATGTTCCCATTCCATGGTGTTCCCATCCCATTATGTTCCCATTCCATGGTGTTCCCATCCCATTATGTTCCCATTCCATGGTGTTCCCATCCCATTATGTTCCCATTCCATGGTGTTCCCATCCCATTATGTTCCCATTCCATGGTGTTCCCATCCCATTATGTTCCCATTCCATGGTGTTCCGATGTTTCATATTTGCATAAATATACATTTGTCTGATTCTTTTTGAGTCTCTTGTAAATCAATACAATCAGCAATCAATTTTAGACTTTATTAATCATGTCGTCAAAACTTTTCTATTTTAAAACTAAATTTGTGTGTTTCCATAAAGTACCCATGCCCCACACCCAGAGGGCATGTACGACAAATGTTTGATGGACACCAGGACTTGTAAGTAAGAGTCGGAGATCAACTAGAAAAAAAAATCTAGCAAGGGGAGAGAAGGGTTGTCATTTCCGGGATCATTTTCCTAATGAAGTTCGACTACTTCAAACATTTGAAATGTTAGTTCCCAAATATTAGCCATGCAGTGAGATTAGAGTCATGTCCCTCATCACCCCTACACATAAGAGTATCTTTAACTTCCTAGTCCATCATACGTCTGGGCCGTATATATAGGTCTAAGACAGACCAGTACATTCACACAACTCCAGTCTACTGCCCGACCACCTGTGTCTATACAAATCGGTAAGTGGTCACATTCATTTCTGACGCTCTCTCAGACGCGTCTTATAAAACAAAACTATAACGACTGTTTAGAGAGCGACGAACTCTTAGCTTAGAATATTGGCAATTAATATATATATATATTACAATAAGATAATCATTTATAGTAATATTAATAAAACATCATGGTTTGCACTAAGAGAGTCTTGCTCCTAGAGATAATCCCTATGTGCTGATTATTTCCTCTACTGTGAATTAAGATACCTCGTCTCAGTTAGTTCTCAAAGTAAAATTATTTACAGTTGATACTTGAGCTAAGAAAAACTCACTGAAGATAAAAACACATCCTAACATTGTCGTGCCGTTTATTCGTTATCAACTTCAAGATGTAATATTCCATAAGCAACAATTATGAGCTACAACATCAAGCTGAATATGATGACCTGTAAGCCTCCACTGCCCTAAACGGTAGATGAACATAAACAAAAATTCTTGTTTAAATATGTGTGTAGTGTTCAAAATACTATAGTAAAGAGTATATACGTTCATACTCCCCAACACTTTTTTAATGGTATAGTCGTATAACCTCCACATACATTTACATAAATGTTACCCTGCAGCGCTCTTATTGAAAATGATTAATTAACTTTGTCATCATTGACTTAAACTTGTTTCAAAATGTGTCTTAGTCCACAATTGACCATGACAGGTCAAACAAAGAGGATGTGTTATATTTACAGGAGACTCGGCATCTCTGTTGCGTTGTCCTCTTTAGCTAGATTCAGCTGGCCAAAGATAAAGAAATATATCTACGCCGTTCTGAATGAACAGCGTTGCGTTATTTGCAACGTTAAATGCTTTCAATATGAAACACAAATAAAATATTTTTTATTAATGAAACGGGAAAAGAAATTGTTCAAATAAATTGCCAACCATCAATAAAGGAAAAGATAATCCATCTTTGACTGTTTCAGACAATGTACAAAACTGTGCTCGCCGTTCTTTGCCTGGTCGCTCTTGCTAGCGCCACCGGATACGGAGGTGGATATGGATATGGTGGTGGATATGGTGGATACGGTGGAGGTTACGGCGGTGGATACGGTGGTGGCCTCGGTGGTGTCGGCGTGATTGGACTCGGTCTTGTCGGACGTGGTGGATACGGAGGAGGCTACGGTGGACTCGGAGGCTGGGGTGGACTTGGCGGAGGCTTCGGTGGACTCGGAGGAGGCTGGGGTCTTGGCGGTGGATGGGGCCATGGTGGCGGCTGGGGACATGGAGGTGGTTATGGTTATGGAGGAGGCGTCGGCAAAGCTGTTGTCATCCCTGTTGGAGGTTACGGTATGTTACTAGAGTTCTTACTTCTGTCATAATATCTGATGGATAGAAAATACCTCATTTTAAATACATACAGACATGATGAGTTATTCAATGTCCCATGATGTTTACTTATTCCAAAAGTCTTTTAAATGGTGTGTAAAAAAAAAAAGGGGGCATTTACAACGGGAAATTCATTTGATCCTAAAATTGTTTTGAAAATGTAACATTGCTATCATATTGTATTATTTTGTATCACATTGTTTGCACTTTTTTGTTAAGCTGACCCCTCTTATTTTTTAAGCATTAAATAATAGATGGTCACAATGAAAAGCATACAAAATATTTTGGAAGATTACATCTAACTGTATTATATGTAGCCTTTGAAAACGTTTGAAAAAAACTTAAAATAATTATATTTTCAAAACGTTTATTAGTGCATAAATGTTAAGTTTTCTTTCATAGGTAATATTGATTTTAATGTGTATGTTTGTTTTTTTATCAAACAGGCAAGGGCAACAACTACTATTAAGCAGCCAAGTGTGCCAGTCATGTTAGAAAACATTGCAAAAATATATTTGTCTTATAGCGTTGATATTGTTATGAGCTGAATAAAAATGTATAGAAAATAAAATATATAATCTTTTTGTGAAATCTGTTTGAGTTCATATATGAAATAAATGCATCGAGGATTTCCTAGAACACACATGATTAATGTTCTATAACCCTGGCCGTAACAAAGGCAGGACTGACGGCACCCGATGCACCAAGGACCTCAGCAACACATTACTACGAGAATACTTTAGTCTCAAGATATATGCAGTTAGAAGACCGGACTAATTCGTCATTTTTCTTTACACATATTTGTCCACCAAAATATCAATTTTTATACCAGTAGTGATTAGTGTAAAGTACAACAATGATTTAAGTGGTGAAACTAAGTTAGGCAAAATCTATCGACAAAAAGCATACCCTTAAGGGCCCCTAACGTAATTCAATTTAGTTCATGTTGGGCTGGTGGGAGAGTTAGATATGTCCCTATTATTATGGCTATTTTTAGTATTGGCTGGATATTAGTCAGCTTTTCCCAAACATTGAAGCTTTTAACATAACACACTCTAAAGTAAACCTGGAAATCTGGCATTACTTTAGGTTGATGGGACATAATTAATAGCTGTGTGTCGAAATGAAACAAAAATGAGTTGTTCAATGTCATGCTTTTGAATATTTCTCGTTCATACACACACAGAAAACTTTCACATTCACCGGCACGCTGATAACTTTACCATTCAAAGACACGCTGATAACTTTCCCCATTCACAAATATATTGATAACGTTCCCATTCACAGAGAGACAAGTAACTTTCCCATTCACAAATATATTGATAACGTTCCCATTCACAGAGAGACAAGTAACTTTCCCATTCACAAACACGCTGATAAATTTCCCCATTCACAGACATACTGATAACTTTCCCATTCACATTCACACCGAAAATTCTGCCCGTCCTGAGAACCCTGTGTTAATATCTAGTCTAATTCAAGCAAAACTTAGTTAAGTAAATACAAAAAAGGAGGCGAATAAACTTGCTTGAGTGATATACGCAGCGTAGTTGTTACTGTCAATATGTCAGGCTATTAGATATTTGGTTGTTACTATCAATATGTCAGGCTATTAGATATTTGGTTATTACTGTCAATATGTCAGGCTATTAGATATTTGGTTGTTACTGTCAATATGTCAGGCTATTAGATATTTGGTTGTCACTGTCAATATGTCAGGCTATTAGATATTTGGTTGTTACTATCAATATGTCAGGCTATTAGATATTTGGTTGTTACTGTCAATATGTCAGGCTATTAGATATTTGGTTGTTACTGTCAATATGTCAGGATATTAGATATTTGGTTGTTACTGTCAATATGTCAGGCTATTAGATAGTTGGTTGTTACTGTCAATATGTCAGGCTATTAGATATTTGGTAGTTACTGAAGTGCTTGACTGATAGATGCAGCGTGGTTGGGATGATGAATGACAATTAACTCCAACGCCATTTTCTATACAAAAAGTGACAATTTTATTACATGTTTAAAATAAAAAGTGACAAAATTCTCGTCTTCAGGTGGAAAAATTTCTTTTCCCACCCCTTTAAAACAATCGCCATCTAGGCGGAAATATATCTCATCCCCTCCCTTATAATTGTTTTGACTCTCATGAAATGTAGGCCTGTTACAATGGACTCTAACATCCTCTGACCCATATGAAATGTAGGCCTGTTACAATGGACTCTAACATCATCTGGTCCATATGAAATGTAGGCCTGTTACAATGGACTCTAACATCCTCTGACCCATATGAAATGTAGGCCTGTTACAATGGACTCTAACATCCTCTGACCCATATGAAATGTAGGCCTGTTACAATGGACTCTAACATCCTCTGACCCATATGAAATGTAGGCCTGTTACAATGGACTCTAACATCCTCTGACCCATATGAAATGTAGGCCTGTTACAATGGACTCTAACATCATCTGGTCCATATGAAATGTAGGCCTGTTACAATGGACTCTAACATCCTCTGACCCATATGAAATGTAGGCCTGTTACAATGGACTCTAACATCCTCTGACCCATATGAAATGTAGGCCTGTTACAATGGACTCTAACATCCTCTGACCCATATGAAATGTAGGCCTGTTACAATGGACTCTAACATCCTCTGACCCATATGAAATGTAGGCCTGTTACAATGGACTCTAACATCCTCTGACCCATATGAAATGTAGGCCTGTTACCATGGACTCTAACATCCTCTGACCCATATGAAATGTAGGCCTGTTACAATGGACTCTAACATCCTCTGACCCATATGAAATGTAGGCCTGTTACAATGGACTCTAACATCCTCTGACCCATATGAAATGTAGGCCTGTTACAATGGACTCTAACATCCTCTGACCCATATGAAATGTAGGCCTGTTACCATGGACTCTAACATCCTCTGACCCATATGAAATGTAGGCCTGTTACAATGGACTCTAACATCCTCTGACCCATATGAAATGTAGGCCTGTTACAATGGACTCTAACATCCTCTGACCCATATGAAAAGTAGGCCTGTTACAATGGACTCTAACATCCTCTGGCCCATATGAAATGTAGGCCTGTAACAATGGACTCTAACGTCATCTGGCCCATATGAAAAGTAGGCCTGTTACAATGGACTCTAACATCCTCTGGCCCATATGAAATGTAGGCCTGTTACCATGGACTCTAACATCCTCTGGCCCATATGAAATGTAGGCCTGTTACAATGGACTCTAACGTCATCTGGCCCATATGAAATGTAGGCCTATTGCAATGTGCTCTAACATCCTCTGACAAATATGAAATGCAATCGTAATACAGTGGACCCGAAAATCCGCTGACCCACATGAAGTTTATTCCTATTACAGTGGACGCTAATATCTTCTGACCCACATGACATGTAGTCCTATCATTATCGACCCTAATATCCTCTGACCCACATGACATGTAGGCCTTTCACAATAGAAGCCTAGTATCCTCTGACCCTTATGAATAATAGGACTTCTACGGTTACATACATTTAGAATGACTATAAAGTAAACATACTAAGATTGGTAAATGATATTTCTTTGCTTTAAGCAAATCTGGAAGACCATCCTATCATTATATTCTTGAAATTCGATTTTCCAAAGCAATAATAATCTTTTATAACAAAGTCTCCATTAAATTCTCTTACTACGGCAGTTTTGATTTATTGTGTTTATCAAAAATTTTTTATTAAAATATTTTGTATCTTTGAGTTACCACAGAGAGAAGCATATGTATTTGTTTAAACGATAGAGGGGATCTCAAACGGTAGCCTTCTTACAACCAGAGGACCTTATTGCGAAGCTGCAAACCTTTAAATGTTTTTCAAAACAGAAAAGTTCCAAGGTTAGTGTGACATTGTTTTTGTATACCCAACTACGTATTGCCAAATACACTTCCGGTGTTGTTGTTATTGTTTTTTTTTACATCCATGCCTAACAAGTTGTTGCGAAATACACGTCTGGTGCATTCAATACCCACCTACTTTCGTTAATGTGGAGAAAATGACCGTAACACTATATTGGATTGTACAATTAGGCAAATATGGAGACTAGATTGGATTGGAGAGTTACTTTGGGTTGGAGAGTTAGATTGGGTTGGAGAGTTAGATTGGGTTATAAAGTTAGATTGTGTTGGGGAGTTAGATTGGGTTATAAAGTTAGATTGTGTTGGAGAGTTAGAATGTGTTGAAGAGTTAGAATGTGTTGGAGAGTTAGAATGTGTTGGAGAGTTAGAATGTGTTGGAGAGATAGAATGTGTTGGAGAGTTAGAATGTGTTGGAGAGTTAGAATGTGTTGGAGAGTTAGAATGTGTTGGAGAGTTAGAATGTGTTGGAAAGTTAGAATGTGTTGGAGAGTTAGAATGGGTTGGAGAGTTAGAATGTGTTGGAGAGTTAGAATGTGTTGGAGAGTAAGAATGTGTGGAGAGTTAGAATGTGTTGGAGAGTTAGAATGTGTTGGAGAGTTAGAATGTGTTGGAGAGTTAGAATGTGTTGGAGAGTTAGAATGTGTTGGAGACTTAGAATGTGTTGGAGTGTTAGAATGTGTTGGAGAGTTAGAATGTGTTGGAGACTTAGAATGTGTTGGAGAGTTAGAATGGGTTGGAGATTTAGTTTTGGGTGGAGAGTTAGAATGTGTGGAGAGTTAGAATGTGTTGGAGTGTTAGAATGTGTTGGAGAGTTAGAATGTGTTGGAGACTTAGAATGTGTTGGAGAGTTAGAATGGGTTGGAGATTTAGTTTTGGGTGGAGAGTTAGAATGTGTGGAGAGTTAGAATGTGTTGGGGCGTTAGAAGGTGTTGGAGAGTTAGAATGGGTTGGAGAGTTAGAATGTGTTGGAGAGTTAGAAAGTGTGGAGAGTTAGAATGTGTTGGAGAGTTAGAATGTGTTGGAGAGATAGAATGTGTTGGAGAGTTAGAATGTGTTGGAGAGTTATAATGTGTTGGAGACTTAGAATGTGTTGGAGTGTTAGAATGTGTTGGAGAGTTAGAATGGGTTGGAGATTTAGTTTTGGGTGGAGAGTTAGAATGTGTGGAGAGTTAGAATGTGTTGGGGCGTTAGAAGGTGTTGGAGAGTTAGAATGGGTTGGAGAGTTAGAATGTGTTGGAGAGTTAGAATGTGTTGGAGAGTTAGAATGTGTAGGAGAGTTAGAATGTGTTGGAGAGTTAGAATGTGTTGGAGAGTTAGAATGTGTTGGAGAGTTAGAATGTTTTGGAGAGTTAGAATGTGTTGGAGAGTTAGAATGTGTTTGAGAGTTAGAATGGGTTGTAGAGATAGATTGGGCTGGAGAGTTAGTTTGGGTTTTAGAGTTAGATTGGTGTAAAGAGTTAGATTTGGGTGGATTGTTAGACTGGGATGTAGCATCCAAAACGGACAACATCTGACTGCATATTTCTTCGTGACCATTTTTTTAATCTCATTATTTATTTATTGTCTATAATGATGGTGGTGTTTTGTTTTTGTTGTTTCCTTAATGTGCATAGTCACCAGGTGTACACATGAGAAGTGGATGTGCAGATATCTCTTAATGAAGGTATTTATCATATAGTCTTTCCGTGGTCCTGGCTCTTGTTATAAACAAGTTCGCAATAACATGAGAATCTATGTTCTCTGTGATTTTATGTCATCCTTGAACTCAGACACTCAAACACGAAAGACACATAAGACAATTATTTATTACTTTTTGTATCAAACTTTATTAATCTCATCGAGTAATTAAGAATAACCAATATTTCTGGTGCATCTGACTTCTTAATAGTAGTTGTTTCCTTTGCCTGTTAAGGGGTGAAAAAAATCAACAAAAAAAATTAATTAAAAATTACATTTAAGCGAATGATTTATTAAAGGTAATTGTATTTCAATGTAGATTATCAAAAATATTTTTGACCAAAACTTTTCAGCTTCCTAACATTATTTTTCATTTCAGTTACTGCCCCACTCTTTTACAGGAATGAAAAACATTATTTTAAAAAACATTACTTTCCGACCTCATTTGCTATATATATATTCGAATTCAATGAGCTACCTAAAATTAAACCCAATTAACTCCTTAAGGTTTTTATCAAATCAAAGACTTGTATTTCACTTTTTTAACTACTGTAAAATTCAAGAAACTGAAATTCAACAAGAGAATTGTGCACATTTTAAAGCTTTTGAAACACAGAACGAGACAAGAAATTTGACATAGCATTGTAACGACTCGTGATATCAAAACTACGATGGAATTTTGATTAAATACATTATTGTAACAAAGGTGAAACTCTAGTAACTTACCGTAACCTCCAACGGGGATGACAACAGCTTTGCCGACGCCTCCTCCATAACCATAACCACCGCCATGTCCCCATCCACCGCCAAGGCCCCAGCCTCCTCCGAGTCCACCGACGCCTCCTCCGAGTCCACCCCAGCCTCCGAGTCCACCGTAGCCGCCTCCGTATCCACCATGTCCGCCGAGACCGAGTCCAATCAGGCCGACACCGCCGAATCCACCACCGTATCCACCGCCGTAACCTCCACCGTATCCACCATATCCACCGCCATAGCCATATCCACCTCCGTATCCGCTGGCGCTAGCAAGAGCGACCAGGCAAAGAACGGCGAGCACAGTTTTGTACATTTTCTGAGAAAGGAAATGAAATGGTTTATTGTTTCTAAATATAAAAGGTTTATTATAACATATTATAACAATTGAAATCGAATTATTGACCACGAATTCAGTTATTTTCTATGTTTTTATTTTTAAAAACTTAATTATTTAGCTCATGAAATCTCTAGCATTTTGCTGTTGTGTTCTGGTTTTAATCATTCGATGGCGAATTTTATTTTTAATAGAAGAATATTTTGTCTATATGTAATGAGTTTTTCATTATTTTCTATAGCTTTTGCGTGTACGCCTTTCTTTGAGAACTTAGAATGACTTAAAGTATAATCAAACACAATTAGCTAGCACACTTAGTGAAGACACTTTGATCAAATATTATATAAACAAAACATTTCTTTAATTTTGATATTAACGATCAAATAGAAAATGGATAATGGTTGCTTCCTAACAATTGACAATTAGTTCATATGGTTTTTATATGAATTTCTTTGATTATTAAATGAATATGGTAAGTAAAGCATTAGTTTTTCAATTTGTTCACTTACCAAAATGTTTAAGATTACGGTTTGAATTCCGTGACAAGTGGTCGGACAGTAGACTGGAGTTGTGTGAATGAAGAGGTCCGTTGAGACTTATATACAGGCCCGGGCTGTGAAAAGGCATTGACGTTAGAAACACACACGGGGAAGGGTGGGGGAAGAGACAGAGATTGACGTGGTCAATAATCTCACTAAAGAGCAGATCTGTAGGAATTAATACTTGTAAAGCAGTGCAAGCAGCAAAAGACAGGTCATTAATGTCACAAAGATCAAAAGATTGTCTTGTCACTATCTCATCAAATGAATTTGGGTGAAAACGAGTTTCCTCGTGGCTTAAATCTTTTCAGCAGATTTTGGAAAACACCACGCGATTTGTACAAAAGATATACATCTTTTCTTTATATATATATATATATATATGGAGATATATATACATATATATATATTTATAGAGAGAGAGAGAGAAAGTATATTTCTGATTATTTAACAATTAATCCATTAACGCTTTTTCTAAGGAAGAAGAAAAATAATTTCGATAAACAATATCTGAAATTTACGAAGTACCGGTAACAAAAGATATACAATTATTAAAATATACATTCGTAAACAGGAAAGTAAAACATGCAAACAAAACATAGTTTATTTCATCCATGGTGTTCCCATCCCCTTATGTTCAAATTACATGGTGTTCCCATGTTTCATATTTGAATAAATATACCAACTGATTCTGTTTGAGTCTCTTGTAATTCAATACAATCAGCAATCAGCAATCAGTTTTAGACTTTCTTAATCATGTCGTCAAAACTTTTCTATTTTAAAACTAAATTTGTGTGTTTCCATAAAGTACCCATGCCCCACACCCAGAGGGCATGTACGACAAATGTTTGATGGACACCAGGACTTTGGAAGTAAGAGTCTGAGATCAACTAGAAAAAAACGTCATGAAAGGGGAGGGAAGGGTTGTCATTTCCGGGATTATTTTCCTAATAAAGTTAGACTGCTTCAAACATTTGAAATGTGAGATCCCACATATCAGCAATGTCACTCATCACTCCTACCCATAACAGTATCTTTAACTTCCTAGTCCATCATAAGTCGGGGCCGTATATATAGGTCTAGACTGACCAGTACATTCACACAACTCCAGTCTACTGCCCGACCACCTGTGTCTTTACAAATCGGTAAGTGGTCACATTCGTTTCTTGCGTGCTCTTAGCCGAGTTTTATAAATCAAAACTTTAACGACTGTTTAGAGAGCGACGAACTCCCAACTTAGAATATTGGCGACTAAAATGTATATATTACAATAAGATCATCATGGTTTGCACTGAGAGATTCTTGCTCCATGATATAATCCCTAGGTGCTGATTATTTCCTCTACTGTGAATTAAAGCCCATCGTCTCATTTATGTCTTAACGTTAAATAACTTACAGTTGATATCTGAACTAAGAGAATCTCACTAAAGATAAAAACACATCCGAAAATTGTCTATTTGTTAATATCAACTTCAAGACATAATATGCCATGTTCAACAATTATGAACTACAACATCAAGCAGAATATGATGACCTGCAAGCTAAATATGATGACCTGTAAGCTAAATATGATGACCTGTAAGCTGAGTATGATGACCTTTAAGCTGAATATTATGACCTGTAAGCCTTCACTGCCCTAAACGATAGATGAACATAAACAAAAATCCATGTTTAAATATGTGTGTATTGTTTAAAATATGATAGTAAAGATTATACACCTTCATAGCCCCCAACCCTTTTTTTTAATAGTATAGTCGCATAACCTCTACACACATTTACACATATGTTACCCTGCAGTGCTCTTATTGAAAATGATTTATTAATTTCGGCATCATTGACTTATACTTGTTTGAAAATGTGTCTTAGTCCACAATTGACCTTTGACAGGTCAAACAATGAGGATGGGTTATATTTACAGGAGACTCCACATCTCTGTTGCTTTGTCCTCAGTAGCTAGATTCAGATTGTCAAAGATAAAGAAACATATCTACGCCGTTCTGACTGAACAGCGTTATTTGCAACGAAAAGATGAAACAAAAAAATAATTTATTTTTATAAAGGAAACGGGAAAAGAAATTGTTCAAATAAATTGCTAACCATCAATAAAGGAAAAGATAATCCATCTTTGACTGTTTCAGACAATGTACAAAACTGTGCTCGCCGTTCTTTGCCTGGTCGCTCTTGCTAGCGCCACCGGATACGGAGGTGGATACGGATATGGTGGTGGATATGGTGGATACGGTGGAGGTTACGGCGGTGGATACGGTGGTGGACTCGGTGGTGTCGGCGTGATTGGACTCGGTCTTGTCGGACGTGGTGGATACGGAGGAGGCTACGGTGGACTCGGCGGAGGCTTCGGTGGACTCGGAGGAGGCTGGGGTCTTGGCGGTGGATGGGGCCATGGTGGTGGTTGGGGACATGGAGGTGGTTATGGTTATGGAGGAGGCGTCGGCAAAGCTGTTGTCATCCCTGTTGGAGGTTACGGTATGTTACGAGAGTTCTTGCTTCTGTCATAAAATCTGATGGATAGAAAATACCTCATTTTAAATACATACGAACATGATGAGTTATTCAATGTCCCATGATGTTTACTTATTCCAAAAGTCTTTTAAATTGTGTGTAAAAAGTGGGAGTTACTGCGGGAAATTCATTTAATTATAAAATTATTTTGAAAATATCACATTGCTATCATATTGTATCACATTGCTATCATATTGTATCAAATTGATATCATATTGTATCACATTGTGTCACATTTTTTGCACTTTTTTGTTAAGCTGACCTCTCTTATTTTTAAAGCATTAAATAATAGATGGTCACAATGAAAAGCATAACAAATATTTTGGAAGATTACATCTAACTGTATTATATGTAGCCTTTAAAAACTTTTGAAATACACTTATCTTAAAACACGTTTATTAGTGCCTAAATGTTAAGTTTTCTTTCATAGGTGATATTGATTTTAATGTATATGTTTGTTTTTTTCTCAAACAGGCAAGGGCAACAACTACTATTAAGCAGCCAAGTGTGCCAGTCATGTTAGAAAACACTGAAAAAATATATTTGACTTATAGCGTTGTAATTGTTATGAGCTGAATAAAAATATAGAGAAAATAAATGAATAATATTTTTGTGAAATCTGTTTGAGTTTATGTATGAAATAAATGCATCGAGGATTTCCTAGGACACACATGACCAATGTTCTACAACCCTGGCTGTAACAAAGGCAGGACTTACAGCACCCGATGCACCAAAGATCTCAGCAACACATTACTACGAGAATACTTAAGTCTAGTTCTGGTTTTGTTAGGGTACGTTGCTGCATCCATATACTGGCATATGTGCAACGGTCGGGGGAAGCGATGCTGCCATCCTAACGGCTCCTAGCAGATGCCAGGGCAGTCTTGAAACTTTCGATGGATGTCGAGTTCACGGTGGTATTGTCCAGGTGGTTCCAAGCGATTATTGTGTATGGAAAGAATGATTGTTTATGTTGCACTGTGTTGCTCCAAGGCACAGTGAAGCCTTTTCTATTGTTTCCAGGTGTAATTGCTCATGGGGTTGTCAGAGGTTAAGTCAGTGTTTAGTGAGTGTTTGGCTCTAATTAATCTTAAGACATATGCAATTAGAACAACCGGACAAATACGTCATTTCCCTTTACACATATTTGTCCACCAAAATATCAGTTTATTTATCAGGAATTATTAATATACGGTATATAAAACTATATTGTCTAGGCGTAGAGTAATGTAATGTACAAAACACTATAGTGTCTACGCGTAGAGTAATGTAATGTACAAAACACTATAGTGTTTACGCGTAGAGTAATGTAAGAAACAAAACACTATAGTGTCTACGCGTAGAGTAATGTAAAGTACAACAAAATATCGTGTCGACTTTGCAATGCTTATAAAGACAACACAGTCAATTGGATTTGATTTTCAATACACAGTAATCTAAATGGATTCATAGATACTTTTTAAAAACATAATTTTTGTGAATGAAAACCATATCTAAAAATACAATTTTGCGTGTCAAAAACAATTGACCATTTTTGAAGAACTAAACCGAAAAACATATTAACAGTGAATGAGAATTGTACTCATTTACTCACCTTTCTTCTATAAAATGGTAACTCAATGTAACAAAATGTATAAACAGGTACAATTTGAAATCATTATATAAAATAGTAGACATTCGACCTTTATGTAATCAGGAGTATTGACTACAAACAGGTGTACAGTGTAAAAAAACTTAGTCATTGACTACAAACAGGTGTACAGTGTAAAAAAAAACTTAGTCATTGACTTCAAACAGGTGTACAGTGTAAAAAAAACTTAGTCATTGACTACAAACAGGTGTACAGTGTAAATAAAACTTAGTCATTGACTACAAACAGGTGTACAGTGTAAAAAAAAACTTAGTCATTGACTACAAACAGGTGTACAGTGTAAAAAAACTTAGTCATTGAATAAAAACAGGTTTAAAACGTAAACAAACTTAGTCATTGAATACAAACAAGTGTACAATGTAAAAAAAAAACTTTGTCATTGTATACAAATAGAGGAACAATGTACAAAGCTTAGTCATTGAATACAAACAGGTGAGCAATGTACAAAACTTAGCCATTGAATTCAAACAGGGGAACAATGTACAAAACTTAGTCATTTAATACAAACAGGTGTTGTTGTTCGTCCGTCAAATCGACTAGGACCATCCAGTCATCCAGTCATCCGGTTAGGGGGGTGGGTTACGGTGGGTTCGTAGGTGGCTTGCCAATCCTATACGTGCTCGGAATAGTCTGTGGCACCACGGGCAAGGGATAGTTGGTGCAGTCGTGGATTTAATAATGTTCTGCGTGTCTCAATGGTGGCCATCCTACTGGCTTCGTAGGATTTAGCCCTTATCTTGACCACTGATCTCCACCTGACTCTGTCCTGAACGGTCTGCTCCCATTTAGTAGTGTCGATGCTGAAGGCCTTTAGTGCCACTTTCAGTGAGTCTTTGTAACTTTTTTTTGGACCTCCTTGGGAGCGCTTGCCTGTCGTGAGTTCACCATAGAATATTTGTTTAGGGAGCCGCTGATCTTCCATACGGGCAACGTGTCCTTTCCAACGGAGTTGATATTGCATCAGGGTGGGGAAGATACTAGGTATGTTCGCTCTAGCGAGAACCTCTGTGTCAGGAATTGTGTCTTGCCACCTGATGCCGAGGAGTTTCCTGAGGCTGGTTGTGTGAAAATGATTCAGTTTTTTGGCGTAACGCTGGTAGAATGTCCACGTTTCACATCCGTAGAGCAATGTCGAGAGGACTGCTGCGCTATAGACCTTGATCTTCTTTTCTTGTCTGAGACCTCTCCTGTCCCAAACAGTGCTGCGGAGCCTGCCAAATATGGCACTAGATTTTGCAAGTCTGGCATTCATTTCATCATCAATGATGACAGATCTGGAGAGGGTGCTGCCCAAGTAAGTAAATTTATCCACCGCGTTAAGACGCTGTCCGCTGATGATGATGTTGGGTTCAGCGTAGGGCCTAATGGGAGCTGGCTGATACAACACCTCCGTCTTCGTCTTCTTCGCGTTGATTGTTAGGCCAAAGTTGTTGCAGGCCTCAGAAAAGATATCAACGCTTTGTTGCATGGCGGCTTCAGAGTCAGCATTGAGGGCACAATCGTCCACAAACAGAAGCTCGTTGATTGTTTGACCTTTGTTTTAGCTTGAAGCCTCTTTAGGTTGAAGACAGATCCATCGGTGCGGAAACGGATTGGCAAGCCCGTGGTGGAGTCCCCGAACTTATCAGACAGCATTGCAGAATACATAATACTGAAGAGCGTGGGAGCCAGGACACAGCCCTGCTTCACACCATTTGTGACAGGGAATGCTTCAGATGACTGACCGTTGTCCTGCACTCTGGCCATCATGCAGCTGACGGATGATGTTGGTGAATTTTTCTGGGCATCCGTACTTCTTCATGATTTTCCACAGGCCACCTCTATTGACCCAGTTAAAAGCCTTATACGTCACTGCACACTTTTTATTTCACGCCCATGAACTATATTAATAATCTGATGTCCCAACCACTTTTAAACCGAATATTTATTACACCATATTTAAATTGAGATGATTTAATGTTCCCAAAAGAAAAGAAAATAGTATGCACCAAACGCAGTTGTGCTGTTTTTAATTTTAAAAGATATCATTTAGCGTAGTTATCGGAAATGATATTTTGCACGCTTTCCGGAAATGGTAGCAGTTACACCACAAGCGAAAGATATATAAGAGATAAGATAATATGATATATTGTTTTTTAACATTCTTTGTTTAAACTTCATTTGGACATCTCCAGTGCCATTTTTGCACACACACAAATTCACACCTTTAGTTGGAATAATAACCAATTGCTAAGTTAAAAGACGAAATATACTCAATTTGTAGATTTATTTTAATCGTTCTAATTTAAGTATTCTTATTCTTGAAAACTGGTGACGATTTTTTTTACAAGAAGACTTGTAAAAATCATTTTAAAATCTTTAAATGGTATTTCTCTGAATTATTAAAAGTCAAGTAAATGGTGATTCTCTAATTATAATATGGGATACAAACACGTTCTATATTTAACCCACTGCCCACATCCAGGAAATATGAAATTTAGAAAACATCTCACCTTAATTGAGCGCCTGAATCTGTTTAAATTTTGACAGATTCTCAATTAAAGACTAAGACATGAATGTATGTATGTAATAAATATAGAGTTCAATAGATGTAACACGTAGCTTAACATACATAGTTTTCGTTGAAATTTAACAGTAATAAGCTTCAAGTATGAGGGGTGTGCCAGAACAATAACCGGACAATTATTTTAATTTATAAAATGTATTTAATTGTCACCCCAAATATATATCTGAAAAAGCTATATTCAGGTCATCATCTTTTAAACAGGGAGGGGGAGGGATGCTGGGGGTCTCACACCAAAGTGTTAGAAATTAATGGCATTAACTAATTGTAAGAGCGTTGGACTTCGATAAAACTTTCAATGGAATAAATTAGACACATAATTTGTGTAAATAAAACAATATAAGTTCATAAATAAATGGCCATGCTTAGCACAATTAATGCATTATGCACTAGAGTCCAGTTGATGATGGTACTCGAAGCATGAAATATGGAATCTAGAATCTTTATAATTTGATTTTAATATTCGGCTAAGGATAAATTTTCTCTTAACGCAAACCTTTAAAAACCATGTGATACTTTTTTTTAAATTTTGATTCATCTTTCTGGACGTCAGGGCATGTGGGGATGAATCATTTATGGGGGGGGGGTGCATTTGGTGGTGGGGCGTGTGGTGTCGCCTGGAGCTGATGGTGAAGGTCAGTAAGGTTTATCATGATGTTAGATGTTATTGATATAATACTTAAATTTCTCAATTTTTAACTAAAAACAGCTTCACCAATATTTTTTTTATATAAATTTAGTCATAGGCTTTAAAAGCAATTTCCTAACTCCCTTATGTCACCTTGTGAGCTTGGTTAATACAGATAATCTCTGTGACCTGTATTCTGTCAGCTAACTGTCAATTGGGAAGGACCTACGGAAAATCTTGCCGTGTTAGCTGTTTACAGAGAAATATAGACATTATAACGCCACTTTTTTCCTTTCTTCGAAGTTTGATCTTTTTACCGCAAACCACAAGCCACAAACCACAAGCCACAAAGGTTTGCGTTAAGAGAAAATTTATCCTTAGCCAAATATTAAAATCAAATTATAAAGATTCTAGATTAACATCGTTTTTTTATCCCAACCTCTCAATTCTGGTACCCGTGTACCTATAGGTGCAGCCTTCAGTTAATTTAAAAGTTACGAAACGAAAGAGAATAAAACTAAGGCTATTGACTTACAGTAATGAACTTGTACCGGTACAAAGTTAAAAAAAAAAGGTGCACACACATAGTACATATTAATATGCAAAATCTACGATCTGTACAAAACTCTGTCTGCGTCGTATCGTGATAGTTCAATCTCTCCAGCTCACTGTGTCGACACGCTTATTTATAGTCTTTCTTAGAGGCTTTCCCAGAAAGGTGTTCGGCATTGCATCCTTATCTCGGCCAGTCTGGTACGTTCTCAGGAATTCTATTTCGAAAGACTATAAACTGTGTTAACTTGTCATCAAGGTCAAGGGAGACTATTTGTAATCAAGCCACACCCGGTCGCGTTGCCAAACTTTGGGTCACCCAGAGTTCATGCGAGGGTCTCACAATGCCAACAAGGGCACCTATCGTAACAAAATGTATAGCAAAACTATCGATAAGTATCATTTAATAGAAAAAAAAACATGCTATTTCATCTCTGTTTGAGTTGCAAGCGAATTAAATAGTCTCGAAATAGTTAACCTTTCCTTACTTATACGGCTACCCAACAAGGACAAATAATCTGTAAATTTTTTTTAAAGAAAACGGAGGACCACCTGTAAAATGTAACAAAAAAAGTCTTAATTGGTTAAATTTTTTGTTTGTTTCCTATTCACGACGTTGTTAATTTTTTTTTAAGGATTGCGTTAATTTTTATGTTTTGCACGTCTCTTCTGTGTCATTGGTTTATTTTTAACTTTAAACTTTTATAAGCTACTCGTGTCTCTGTGAATGGGAAAGCTACTAGTGTCTCTGTGAATGGGAAAGCTACTAGTGTCTCTGTGAATGGGAAAGCTACTAGTGTCTCTGTGAATGGGAAAGCTACTAGTGTCTCTGTGAATGGGAAAGCTACTAGTGTCTCTGTGAATGGGAAAGCTACTAGTGTCTCTGTGAATGGGAAAGCTACTAGTGTCTCGGTGAATGGGAAAGCTACTAGTGTCTCTGTGAATGAGAATTTTATCAATGTATATGTGAATCGGAAAGTTCTCAGTGAGTATGTAAATGGAGAAAGTTATCAGTGCGTCGTGTATGGGATAGTTAACACTAGTTAACAGTGTCTGTAAATGGGAAAGTTCTCAGTGTGTCTGTAAATGGGAAAGCTACTAGTGTCTGTGTGAATGGGAAAGCTACTCGTGTCTCTGTGAATGGGAAAGCTACTAGTGTCTGTGTGAATGGGAAAGCTACTCGTGTCTCTGTGAATGGGAAAGCTACTAGTGTCTCTGTGAATGGGAAAGCTACTAGTGTCTGTGTGAATGGGAAAGCTACTCGTGTCTCTGTGAATGGGAAAGCTACTAGTGTCTCTGTGAATGGGAAAGCTACTAGTGTCTCTGTGAATGGGAAAGCTACTAGTGTCTCTGTGAATGGGAAAGCTACTCGTGTCTCTGTGAATGGGAAAGCTACTAGTGTCTCTGTGAATGGGAAAGCTACTCGTGTCTCTGTGAATGAGAAAGCTACTCGTGTCTCTGTGAATGGGAAAGCTACTAGTGTCTCTGTGAATGGGAAAGCTACTCGTGTCTCTGTGAATGGGAAAGCTACTCGTGTCTCTGTGAATGAGAAAGCTACTCGTGTCTCTGTGAATGGGAAAGCTACTAGTGTCTCTGTGAATGGGAAAGCTACTCGTGTCTCTGTGAATGGGAAAGCTACTCGTGTCTCTGTGAATGGGAAAGCTACTCGTGTCTCTGTGAATGGGAAAGCTACTAGTGTCTCTGTGAATGGGAAAGCTACTCGTGTCTCTGTGAATGAGAAAGCTACTCGTGTCTCTGTGAATGGGAAAGCTACTAGTGTCTCTGTGAATGGGAAAGCTACTCGTGTCTCTGTGAATGGGAAAGCTACTCGTGTCTCTGTGAATGGGAAAGCTACTAGTGTCTCTGTGAATGGGAAAGCTACTAGTGTCTCTGTGAATGGGAAAGCTACTCGTGTCTCTGTGAATGGGAAAGCTACTAGTGTCTCTGTGAATGGGAAAGCTACTCGTGTCTCTGTGAATGGGAAAGCTACTAGTGTCTCTGTGAATGGGAAAGCTACTCGTGTCTCTGTGAATAGGAAAGCTACTAGTGTCTCTGTGAATGGGAAAGCTACTAGTGTCTCTGTGAATGGGAAAGCTACTAGTGTCTCTGTGAATGGGAAAGCTACTCGTGTCTCTGTGAATGGGAAAGCTACTAGTGTCTCTGTGAATGGGAAAGCTACTGGTGTCTCTGTGAATGGGAAAGCTACTAGTGTCTCTGTGAATGAGAATTTTATCAATGTATATGTGAATCGGAAAGTTCTCAGTGAGTATGTAAATGGAGAAAGTTATCAGTGCGTCGTGTATGGGATAGTTAACACTAGTTAACAGTGTCTGTAAATGGGAAAGTTCTCAGTGTGTCTGTAAATGGGAAAGGTATTAGTGTGTCTGTAAATGGTAAAGTTATCAGTGTGTCTATAAATGGTAAAGTTATCAGTGTGTCTGTAAATGGGAAAGTTCTCAGTGTCTGTGAATGGGGAAAGTTATCAGTGTGTCGTGTATGAGATAGTTAACAGTGTGTCTGTAAATGGGAAAGTTATTAGTGTGTCTGAAAATGATAAAGTTATCAGTGTGTCTGTAAATGGAAAAGTTCTCTGCGTGTTTGTAAATTGGAAAGTTCTCAGTGTGTCTGTGAAAGGGGAACGTTATTAGTGTGTCGTGTATTGGATAGTTAACAGTGTGTCTGTGAATGGGAAAGTAATCAGTGTGTCTGTGAACGAGAAATATTTAAAGCATAGCTTTGAACAACTCATTTTTGTTTCATTTCGACACACAGCTATTAATTATGTCCCATCAACTTCAAGTAATGTCGGATTTCAGGTTTACCTTGGGGTGTGTTATGTTAAAAGTTTCAATGTTGGAGAAATCTACCGACAGACCCAGCACACCTGGGCGTCAGACTGGGAATGACCCTAGTGTAGCATAAAGCATATCTGATTATGTCTTTCAAACTAGAAAAAAAAACGTTGATGTCACGAAGGCCACAGTACAAACTTGTTGCATTTTAGTGTTCTCCGCAAACCGTACGGCTGTACGTATATTTTAGGGGCTTGAAGATGTGCTGTAAAAATCTTTTAATGATCAACTTTTAATTCTAGGTGCTTGGTACCAGGGGACACGATATTGATTTTACCTAACCCAGCCCCCAACACTCTGAAACCCATTTTTGTCATCCATTAATACAAAAATCCCATTAGGTGCCCCAGGTAGTCTGGATCTGGGTAATATACCCCCATACAACTACCTTAGCTACGCTTCTTTCCACATCACTGCCCCCCTGCGAAAATCTGAGATTCCCCCCCCCCCCCCCAAGAATGTCTGAAAGAAACACTGATAGAGAACTTGTTGAGAAAGGTTGCTGTAATTCGACCTTTTTGCGCAACGTTACACTATTCCCAGAAACCAATTCTCTCAAATGTTTGCATCACAAGCAAAAATTAGCATCTCAATATAAGTTTCGATGTTGTCATAATTTGGGACTTTGGGCTTGATAAACTGGTCATGTTTGATTTGATTTCGCCATAGATTAGTCTTATTTCTATGCCCCGGGAATTATGTGAATTCATCACTGTCAGGCTCCTTGGCGAGCTCATAAAAATTTGATTAGGCACATCCTTATCATGTCGGGGAGCGATGGTCAGGTCAGAAGAGAAAACGACAGTTTTATTATTTCATTAACGGTGCTGAATATCGCCATTTTTTTCAATGGGTGACCTTGGATGGCCTTGAAGCCACCATTAATTGAGTCTTAGTGAATGAAACAGGGAAATCCACCAAGGCGTCCTCTACCCCCCTCCCCAAATCCATCAAGACAAACTCAAAGCAAGCATTTGGAAAGTGGGGGGGGGGGGGGCTTTGAGATGACATCTTTTTGAAGTCCTATTTATTTGACAATATCATGTGGTTAAACAATGAGGATATCAGGGACCACATGTGGTTAAACAATGAGGATAGCGGGCACCACGTGTGGTTAAACAATGAGGGTAGCGGGCACCACATTTTGTTAACCAATGAGGGTAGCAGGCATCACATTTAGGTTAACCAATGAGGGTAGCGGGCACCACATGTGGCTATGAAATAATGGGCACTATAAGATAAACTTAAGAAATCAGCGCCCTGCAATAGATAGTAAGCTACAGCGGCTAGGATTTTAAAATAATCTGACACAAGTACTGGGCAACGCGGCTGTGACAGGAATGCCCCATATCGGTGTTTAAGGACGTATGAAGGACATGGGTAGAGACATAACGAGCGGCACGTACACACTAAATGTGTCATTCAGATTCATTTGATGTGGCTCTGACATGGCTTACCTTTAAGAACTGTGGAGCGTGTGTATTATTATTATTATTATTTGTTAAAAGATTTAATGACTTTCTCGTCCTGTAGTTACGATATTTAGAATACAATCATTGTGTAGTCAAGGGCGTAACAGTTGATGTGTGAGTTGCAAGGGTAGAAGTTGTGAGTGTTGTTCAGTGCATTTGATGAGTCTTATGCATCTATAAACATCTTCTTTATGTTGTCTTATCCCTGGGCTAATCTTAAATTTTCCCCCCGTGTGATGCTGTCGGTAAAATAACTAAAAAACACGTAACAACAAAAGTTGTTCATATAAACTTTATACAAATGTAATATCGATCGATGGGGGATGGGGCTGAAAATTTGATAAAACATGCATACAAGTAACGCATTTTACAAGAATCCCAATCAGTCCCCCCCCCTTCCCACACACTCAAAGCATCGAAACCGCACATTTTTGTTACGCCCTTGAACTATAATGATTTTTAACGACCCAACAGCTTTAACACCATAGATATGTTTTAACACCATAGATCTGTTTTAACACCATAGATCTATTTTAACACCATAGATCTATTTTAACACCATAGATCTGTTTTAACACCATAGATCTGTTTTACCACCATAGATCTGTTTTAACACCGCAGATCTGTTTTAACACCGTAGATCTGTTTTAACACCATCGATCTGCTGTAACACCATAGACCTGTTTGAATACCATAGATCTGTTTCACTATTTCAGAAACACAAACGAAAATGTAACCACCATTTGAATTGTATTTAAAGAATCTCTTTAGCGCATTTATCGGAAAGTTTATTTCCTTTAAGTTCCACCATGAAAAACAGGAAAAACTCATTTATGTAGGTTGGGTTTGAATGTTAAGGCTGAAAAATTGAAACCAAGTGTTGTCGTCTGCATTGAGTCTATGTTCCAAGTTTCAGCTCGATAGGTTTAAAGGAAGTGGATCGAGTAGCCGTCCGAAGATTTTTGTCAGTCATCCAGCAACCCACGTAAAATCTCGAAGCTGAAATAAAGGATTTAAAAAATAAACAACTTTTCACTGGCAACCTTGACCTTTCCGTAAAAAAGTGGAATGGTCGCGCCTTGCATCGGCGATTTTTCTATGCGTCTATGATCTAAATTATTTGCCATACGTGTTTATAATGGACAAGCAAGGAACTCACTGACCAGCCCGGTGGGAGAAACGCACTGATCAGCCCGGTGGGAGAAACTCAATGGCCAGCCCGGGTGGGAGAAACTCACTGACCAGCCCGAGGTGGGAGAAACTCACTGACCAGCCTGGGTGGGAGAAACTCACTGACCAGCCCGGTGGGAGAAACGCACTGACCAGCCTGGGTGGGAGAAACTCACTGACCAGCCCGGTGGGAGAAACTCACTGGCCAGCCCGGGTGGGAGAAACTCATTGACCAGCCCGGTGGGAGAAACTCGAGTAACTCCACTAATCCAGTACATTTGACATTTATAAGACTTCCT
Source organism: Omphiscola glabra (assembly GCA_964017045.1). Taxonomy (NCBI): domain Eukaryota; kingdom Metazoa; phylum Mollusca; class Gastropoda; family Lymnaeidae; genus Omphiscola; species Omphiscola glabra. The sequence continues at coordinate 11,701,836 of OZ024800.1, forward strand.
CTGTAGTGTAAACATTTTGTTTCACATCGTTAGCTTTGTTATTACAGACATTAACTTTGTAGTGTGTGATGCCTTGTATCTTTTACTTTATTATTTATTTGTACATTGTTCACCTGGTTGTCTCCAATTATTAAGCTTTGTACATTGTTCACCTGGTTGTCTCCAATTATTAAGCTTTGTACATTGTTCACCTGTTTGTATCAAATTACTAAGCTTTGTACATTGTACACCTCTTTGTATCAAATGACTAAGCTTTGTACACTGTACACCTGGTTTTCTCCAATTATTAAACTTCGTACATTGTACACCTCTTTGTATCAAATGACTCCGCTTTGTACAGTGTACACCTGGTTGTCTCCAATTATTAAGCTTTGTACATTGTACAACTGTTTGTCTCCAATTATTAAGCTTTGTACATTGTACACCTGTTCGTATCAAATGACTACGCTTTGTACATTGTACACCTATCTGTATCAAATGACTAAGCTGTGTACATTGTACGCCTGTTTGTACCAAATGACTACGTTTTGTACATTGTACGCCTGTTTGTACCAAATGACTACGTTTTGTACATTGTACGCCTGTTTGTATCAAATGACTAAGCTTTGGTTCGTATGTTCCTTGCTTTGCCAGATCGTCCATGTACGTAATCAGTCAATCCTTCTGATGACGCAAACGGAGAGTATCTGCTATGTCCTACAATGATTTCAAATTGTACATGTATTAAAATTTGTGACCTTGTTTTAGTCTACAAAAGTGAGTAAATGGCGTAGTCACGATAGTGAGTTGTACATTATATTACTCTTGGCGTAATAATAATAATAATAAAGTTCATTTGAAAAATCACGCTTCATCCCCAAAGGCTCGAAGCGCGGTACAAAAACAAAGCTGGGAGATTATAACTAGCTGGAAAAGATGGTAGACAATAATGACTTGTACCTTATATTAATCACTCCTGGTATAAAAACTGATATTTTGGTGAACATGGAGTTGGTTATCGAAACGTGTGCAAGGAAATGACGTATTTGTCCAGTTTTTCTAACTGCATATGTCTTGAGACTAAAGTATTTGTTTCATACATATACTCAAACTGATTTCTCAAATATATTATTTATTTATTTTCTATAATTTTTTATTCAGTTCATAAAAATAACAACACTATAAGACAATTATTTTTCGGTGTTTTCCAAGATGGCTGCTGCGATTGACTTCTTAATAGTAGTTGTTGCCCTTGCCTGTTGGGGAAAAAAACATACTCGTTAAAATCAATATTAAACACAGATGATGACTTTAAATTTAGGCACAAATAAAAAAAGGTGAAGGAAAATTATTTTAAAATTATTTCAAAGGAATTCTAAGGCTACATTTTTAAAACTATATGATGTATTCTTTCAAAATATTTCTTTCATATTTTCAATTGAGACCCTCTCTCATTTTATGCTTGAAAAACTTAGCTGATAACAACGTCATTACAACGTGATAACAACGTGAAAAAAACGTGATATTTTGAAGAAAAAAATTAGGATCAAATGAATTTCCCGTTTTAACTCCCACTTTTTACACACCCTTCGTAAGACTTTTGGAATAAGTATACATTATATTAAAGGAAATTTAATATATCGAGACGTCCAAGGTATGCATTTAAAATGAGATATTTTCTATCCATCAGATATTATGACAGAAGCAAGAAAACTTGTAACATACCGTAACCTCCAACAGGGATGACAACAGCTTTGCCGACGCCTCCTCCATAACCATAACCACCTCCATATCCCCAGCCACCACCATGGCCCCATCCTCCTCCGAGTCCACCGAAGCCTCCTCCGAGTCCACCCCAGCCTCCGAGTCCACCGTAGCCTCCTCCGTATCCACCACGTCCGACAAGACCGAGTCCAATCACGCCGACACCACCGAGTCCACCGCCGTATCCACCGCCGTAACCTCCACCGTATCCACCATATCCACCACCATATCCACCTCCGTATCCGCTGGCGCTAGCAAGAGCGACCAGGCAAAGAACGGCGAGAACAGTTTTGTACATTGTCTGAAACAGTCAAAGATGGATTATCTTTTCCTTTATTGATGGTTGGCAATTTATTTGAACAATTTCTTTTCCCGTTTCATTAATTAAAAATATTTGATTTTGTGTTTCATATTGAAGGCATTTAGCGTTGCAAATAACGCTGTTCATTCAGAACGGAGTAAAAATATTTCTTTATCTTTGGCAAGCTGAATCTAGCTACAGAAGACAACGCAACAGAGATGCCGAGTCTCCTGTAAATATAACCCATTCTCATTTTTTGACCTGTCCAGATCAATTGTGGACTAAGACACATTTTCAAACAAGTTTAAGTCAATGATGCCGAAATTAATAAATAATTTTCAACAAGAGCAGCACTGTATGGTAACACATGTGTAAATGTATGGAGAGGTTATGCGACTATACCATTAAAAAAATTGGGGGGGGGGGTATGAACGTGTATGATATTTACTATAGTATTTTAAACAATACAGAGCAAATTAAACATGGATTTTTGTTTCTGTTTAACTATTGTTTGGGGCAGTGAAGGCTTACAGGTCATCATATTCAGCTTACATGTCATCATATTCAGCTTACATGTCATCATATTCAGTTTACATGTCATCATATTCAGCTTACATGTCATCATATTCAGCTTGATGTTGTAGTTCATTACTGTTGCACATGGCATATTACCTCTTGAAGTTGATATTAACAAATAGACGGCACGACAATGTTAGGATGTGTTTTTATCTTCAGTGAGTTTTTCTTAGTTCATATATCCACATGTAAATACATTAGACTTTGAGAACTAAATGAGACGAGGGGATACACAGTAGAGACTACAGTCAGCACATAGGTATTATTTCATGGAAGAAGCTTGTAGTGCAAAACATGATTTTTCATTAATATTCCTGACAATAATATGATTGTAAATACATGTAAATTCTAATCCCTAATATTCTAAGCTGATAAGGTTTATCTCTCTAAACAGTCTTAATAATTGTGTTTTATCAAAAGCGGATAAGAGCTCATAAGAAAAAAATCTGACCACTTACCAATTTGCAGACTACAGTTAGACGAGTGGTCGGAAAGTAGACTGGAGTTGTGCGAATGTACTGGTCTGTCTTAGACCTATATATACGGCCCAGACGTATGATGGACTAGGAAGTTAAAGATACTCTTATGGGTAGGGGTGATGGGTGACATGACTCTAATCTCACTGAAGAGCTGATAAGTAGGAAACTAACATTGCAATGTTTGAAGTAGTCGAACTTTATTAGGAAAATAATTCCTGAAATGACAACACTTCTCTCCCCTTGCATGTTTTTTTTTCTAGTTGATCTCCGACTCTTACTTCCAAGTCCTGGTGTCCATCAAAATTTGTCTTACATGCCCTCTGGGTGTGGGGCATGGGTACTTTATCGTCACACACAAAAAAAGTTTGAAAATGTACAGTTTTGAAGGACCCAATTAGAAAGCCTGGCTGAATTAAAACTGATTTCTGATGGCATTGATTCATACGCTATTCAAAGAAAACCCGACAAAGATGTATGAGAACACTATGGAATGGGAACGTTATGGGATGGGAACAATATGGAAAGGGAACACTATGTAATGGGAAAACTATGGAATGGGAACACTATGGAATGTTAACACTATGGAATGTGAACACTATGGAATGAGAACACTATGGAATGGGAACACTATGGAATGGGAACATTATGGAATGGGAACGCTAAGGAATCAGAACACAATGGAATAGAAACAACGTGGAATCGGAGCAACATTGTTGAAATAAAGCATGTTTTTTTTCATGTTCTGCTTCCTTGTTTCAAATGTTACATTTTAATATCTGCATATCGTTTTATACTTCGTAAATTTCAACATTGTCTTTTTTTTCCTCCTTGAGAAAATCAATAACGGATAAATTTTTGTAACATCAAAATTATAATTTTTATTTTTTTAATAGTAAGAAAAGTTTAGTTGTTTTCCAAAGTCTGCAGAACAGATTTAAGCCACGAGGAAACTCGTTTTCACCCAAATTCATTTGATGAGATAGTGACAGGACAATCTTTTGATCTTTGTGGAATTAATGACCTGTCTTTTGCTGCTTACACTGCTTAACAAGTTGAAGTATTAATTCCTACAGATCTGCTCTTTAGTGAGATTATTGACCACGTCAATCTCTGTTACTTCCCCCCACCCTACCCCGTGTGTTTCTAACGTCAACGGTCCTTTCACAGCCCGGGCCTATATATAAGTCTGAACGGACCTCTCCATTCACACAACTCCAGTCTACTGTCCGACCACTTGTCACGGAATTCAAACCGTAGTCTTAAACATTTTGGTAAGTGAACAAATTAAAACATGAATGCTTTACTTACCACATTCACACACTAATCAAGAGATTTCATATAAAACTATAGGAACTAATTCTCAATTGTTAGGAAGCAAAAATTATCCATATTTCTATTTGATCGTTAATATCTAAATTAAAGACAGGTTTTGTTTGTATAATGTTTTATCAAAGTGTCTTCACTAAGTCTGCTAGCTCATAGTGTTTTATTATAGTCATTCTAAGTTCTCAAAGAAAGGCGTACAGGCAAAAGTTATGGAAAATAATTTTTTTTAAACTCATTTAAAATAGACATAATACATGTATTCTTAAACTCTTTTTTTCTTTTAAATCGCCACCGAATGATCAAAAACAGAAATCAACAACCACATGTTAGAGATTTCTTGAGCTTAATTTATTTCAAGCAATCCATCAAAAATAACTTTTTTCGTGGTTAATAATTCTATTCGAATTGTTCTAATAAATCATTTAGAACCATTTCATTTCCTTTCCCAGACAATGTACAAAACTGTGCTCGCCGTTCTTTGCCTGGTCGCTCTTGCTAGCGCCAGCGGATACGGAGGTGGATACGGCTATGGCGGTGGATATGGTGGATACGGCGGAGGATACGGCGGTGGATACGGTGGTGGATTCGGTGGTGTCGGCGTGATTGGACTCGGTCTCGGCGGACATGGTGGATACGGAGGCGGCTACGGTGGACTCGGAGGTTGGGGTGGACTCGGCGGAGGCTTCGGTGGACTCGGAGGAGGCTGGGGTCTTGGGGGTGGATGGGGCCATGGAGGCGGTTACGGTTATGGAGGAGGCGTCGGCAAAGCTGTTGTCATCCCCGTTGGAGGTTACGGTAAGTTGCGAGAGTTTCGCCTTTGTTACAATAATTTATTTAATCAAAATTCCTTTATTAAACATCGTAGTTTTGACATCACGAGTAGTTACAATGCTATGTTACTTGACTTGTTCTGTGATTCCAAAGCTTTAAAATGTGCAAAATTTTCTGGCCGAATTTCATTGGTTCAGTTTCTTGAATTTGTCAGTAGTTAAAAGAAGTGGAATACAAGCATGGGCGCCCGCAGAAAATTCTCTAGGGGGAAGGGGGCAAAATATTTTCTGGGCGGGGGGGGGGGGGCAAAATACTTTCTCTTTATTTTCTCTTTACTTTAATAAATTTTTTGTCTATTTTTGTCTAAAAATAATTTTTTATCAATCAATCCAGAGGGGGGGGCATGTGCCTCACCTTGCCAGTACTTGCGGGCGCCCATGAATACAAGTCTTTGATTTGTTAAAACCTTAAGCAGTTAATTGGGTTTAATTTAAGGTAGCTCATTGAATTCGAATATATATATATATAGCAAATGAGGTCGGAAAGTAAATTGTGTTTTAAGATAAGGTTTTTCATTCCTTTCATAGCGTGGAGCAGTAAATTAAATGAATCAAAAAGTGTTAGGAAGCTGAACGTTTTATAAATAAAATGTTTTAGACAATTTGAAATAAAATTGCCTTCAATAAATGTATGTGTTTAATATTAATATTTACCTTACTTTAAAGTTGTTGTTTTCTCCCTTAACAGGCAAGGGCAACAACTACTATTAAGAAGCTAGATGCACCAGCAACTTTGGAAATATCTTAATTACTCGATGAGATTAATAAAGATTGATACAAAAAGTAATAAATTACTGTTTTATGTTTTATTCGTGTTTGAGTGTCTGACTTCACGGATGACATAAAATCACATAGAACACAGATGCTCGTGCTAACTTGGTTATATCAAGAGCCAAGACCAAGGAGAGGCGCTATGATAAATGATAAATACCAATATTAAGAGATATCTACACATCCACTTATGTGAGTACAACTGGTGACAATCCAATTTAACCACAAAACTGCAATTTAAAAAGAAACAAATTAAAAATACGCGCAAAACACCAATATTATTTAGACCCAGAAATAATCAATGAGATCTTACTCAAAAAAAGTCAATACTGAGGACGACTGCATTTGCAACCAGATGTTTTCCGTACCGGATGCTACACCCAATCCAAGTCTCCACCCCAAACTAACTATCCACCCCCATCTAACTCTCCACCCCCATCTAACTCACCCACCCAATCTAGCTCTACAACCCAATCTAACTCTCCAACGCCTGGCTCGAGCTAACATGTCAGGTTGCAGCCGAGTTGCTGAGACAGAGCTACTGTTGAATGGGTCGAGCGAGGGAGGAGGTTGGGTGATGAGTGACAGGGTTACAAGAAAATGTAGGTTTAAAAAAAAAAGAAACATCCCTCACCCCCCCCCCCCCTTTTCGCTTGCACTAACCGACGTTTCTAAATGTAGGATTTTGGGGTGGGGTACCGGAAAAGTGTAGGGCTAGGAATTTCGGAAATTAGACTCGGATCTACGGCTGGCAAACTACCAATACATCGGACGGAAAGTGACCAATGGAATACAGCGGACGGAACGCGACCAGGAGTGAAAAAATGGACGGAAAGTGACCAGTAGTGTAAAATGGTCGGAAAGGGACCAGGAGTGAGAAACGGACGGAAAGTGACCAGGAGTGTAAAACGGACGGAAAGTGACCAGGAGTGTAAAACGGACGGAAAGTGACCAGGAGTGTAAAACGGACGGCATGTGACCAGGAGTGTAAAACGGATGGAAAGTGACCAGGAGTGTAAAACGGACGGAAAGTGACCAGGAGTGTAAAACGGACGGCATGTGACCAGGAGTGTAAAACGGACGGCATGTGACCAGGAGTGTAAAACGGACGGAAAGTGACCAGGAGTGTAAAACGGACGGAAAGTGACCAGGAGTGTAAAACGGACGGAAAGTGACCAGGAGTGTAAAACGGACGGAAAGTGACCAGGAGTGTAAAACGGACGGAAAGTGACCAGGAGTGTAAAACGGACGGCATGTGACCAGGAGTGTAAAACGGACGGCATGTGACCAGGAGTGTAAAACGGACGGAAAGTGACCAGGAGTGTAAAACGGACGGCATGTGACCAGGAGTGTAAAACGGACGGCATGTGACCAGGAGTGTAAAACGGACGGAAAGTGACCAGGAGTGTAATACATCGGACGGAAAGTGACCAATGGAATACAGCGGACGGAACGCGACCAGGAGTGAAAAAATGGACGGAAAGTGACCAGTAGTGTAAAATGGTCGGAAAGGGACCAGGAGTGTAAAACGGACGGCAAGTGACCAGGAGTGTAAAACGGACGGAAAGTGACCAGGAGTGTAAAACGGACGGAAAGTGACCAGGAGTGTGAAACGGACGGAAAGTGACCAGGAGTGTAAAACGGACGGAAAGTGACCAGGAGTGTGAAACGGACGGAAAGTGACCAGGAGTGTAAAACGGACGGAAAGTGACCAGGAGTGTAAAACGGACGGAAAGTGACCAGGAGTGTAAAACGGACGGAAAGTGACCAGGAGTGTAAAACGGACGGAAAGTGACCAGGAGTGTGAAACGGACGGAAAGTGACCAGGAGTGTAAAACGGACGGAAAGTGACCAGGAGTGTGAAACGGACGGAAAGTGACCAGGAGTGTAAAACGGACGGAAAGTGACCAGGAGTGTGAAACGGACGGAAAGTGACCAGGAGTGTAAAACGGACGGAAAGTGACCAGGAGTGTGAAACGGACGGAAAGTGACCAGGAGTGTGAAACGGACGGAAAGTGACCAGGAGTGTAAAACGGACGGAAAGTGACCAGGAGTGTAAAACGGACGGAAAGTGACCAGGAGTGTAAAATGGTCGGAAAGGGACCAGGAGTGAGAAACGGACGGAAAGTGACCAGGAGTGTAAAACGGACGGAAAGTGACCAGGAGTGTAAAACGGACGGAAAGTGACCAGGAGTGTAAAACGGACGGCATGTGACCAGGAGTGTAAAACGGATGGAAAGTGACCAGGAGTGTAAAACGGACGGAAAGTGACCAGGAGTGTAAAACGGACGGCATGTGACCAGGAGTGTAAAACGGACGGCATGTGACCAGGAGTGTAAAACGGACGGAAAGTGACCAGGAGTGTAAAACATCGGACGGAAAGTGACCAATGGAATACAGCGGACGGAACGCGACCAGGAGTGAAAAAATGGACGGAAAGTGACCAGTAGTGTAAAATGGTCGGAAAGGGACCAGGAGTGAGAAACGGACGGAAAGTGACCAGGAGTGTAAAACGGACGGAAAGTGACCAGGAGTGTAAAACGGACGGAAAGTGACCAGGAGTGTAAAACGGACGGCATGTGACCAGGAGTGTAAAACGGATGGAAAGTGACCAGGAGTGTAAAACGGACGGAAAGTGACCAGGAGTGTAAAACGGACGGCATGTGACCAGGAGTGTAAAACGGACGGCATGTGACCAGGAGTGTAAAACGGACGGAAAGTGACCAGGAGTGTAAAACGGACGGAAAGTGACCAGGAGTGTAAAACGGACGGAAAGTGACCAGGAGTGTAAAACGGACGGAAAGTGACCAGGAGTGTAAAACGGACGGAAAGTGACCAGGAGTGTAAAACGGACGGAAAGTGACCAGGAGTGTAAAACGGACGGAAAGTGACCAGGAGTGTAAAACGGACGGAAAGTGACCAGGAGTGTGAAACGGACGGAAAGTGACCAGGAGTGTAAAACGGACGGAAAGTGACCAGGAGTGTGAAACGGACGGAAAGTGACCAGGAGTGTAAAACGGACGGAAAGTGACCAGGAGTGTGAAACGGACGGAAAGTGACCAGGAGTGTAAAACGGACGGAAAGTGACCAGGAGTGTGAAACGGACGGAAAGTGACCAGGAGTGTGAAACGGACGGAAAGTGACCAGGAGTGTAAAACGGACGGAAAGTGACCAGGAGTGTAAAACGGACGGAAAGTGACCAGGAGTGTAAAACGGACGGCATGTGACCAGGAGTGTAAAACGGACGGCATGTGACCAGGAGTGTAAAACGGACGGCATGTGACCAGGAGTGTAAAACGGACGGCATGTGACCAGGAGTGTAAAACGGACGGCAAGTGACCAGGAGTGTAAAACGGACGGAAAGTGACCAGGAGTGTAAAACGGACGGAAAGTGACCAGGAGTGTGAAACGGACGGAAAGTGACCAGGAGTGTAAAACGGACGGAAAGTGACCAGGAGTGTGAAACGGACGGAAAGTGACCAGGAGTGTAAAACGGACGGAAAGTGACCAGGAGTGTAAAACGGACGGAAAGTGACCAGGAGTGTAAAACGGACGGAAAGTGACCAGGAGTGTAAAACGGACGGAAAGTGACCAGGAGTGTGAAACGGACGGAAAGTGACCAGGAGTGTAAAACGGACGGAAAGTGACCAGGAGTGTGAAACGGACGGAAAGTGACCAGGAGTGTAAAACGGACGGAAAGTGACCAGGAGTGTGAAACGGACGGAAAGTGACCAGGAGTGTAAAACGGACGGAAAGTGACCAGGAGTGTGAAACGGACGGAAAGTGACCAGGAGTGTGAAACGGACGGAAAGTGACCAGGAGTGTAAAACGGACGGAAAGTGACCAGGAGTGTAAAACGGACGGAAAGTGACCAGGAGTGTAAAACGGACGGAAAGTGACCAGGAGTGTAAAACGGACGGCATGTGACCAGGAGTGTAAAACGGACGGAAAGTGACCAGGAGTGTAAAACGGACGGAAAGTGACCAGGAGTGTAAAACGGACGGAAAGTGACCAGGAGTGTAAAACGGACGGAAAGTGACCAGGAGTGTAAAACGGACGGCATGTGACCAAGGTTATAAAACGTCGCAGTCTTTAAATGGTGCAAAGAAAGTCTGTGCAAAAGATATTTTCAAAAAAATAACCGATTAAACCATTTAATGTTTCTTCTGCATTTAATTCGAATCCTTTGGCTACTCTTCTGCATAGACTTTCTTTGGCTACATAGAGTTCCCTACTACCCTACTGATCATAATTTCTATGGCAACATAGAGTACCCTACTGCCCGTCTTCTCATAATTTATATGGCTACATGGCTACATAGAGTGCCTTACTACCCTTCTGCTCATAATTTCTAAGGCTACATAGAGTGCCCTTCTACTCATATGATCATAATTTATATGGCTACATAGAGTGCCCTACTTCTCATCTGCTCATAATTTATATGGCTACATAAAGTGCCCTTCTACCCTTCTGCTCAGACTTTCTTTGCATAATGCCTTTAGAAAATTTAAATTATTCTCTACTTTTTAGAGCGTTTAAAGTTTAAACTCGTCTTTAACAAAGGGTCTTAAAAAGTTGTTTTTAATATGTTTTTTTGCATTCCTAATACTTTAGCCGTACTACTCTGTACTATGGCGTCACTAGCTTCACACAGCTGATGTTATTGAGGATCAAATCATATCTTTTCAAATATTTTTAATAATAACATTGAAAAGAAATATTCATATTTATTTTTGCGAAATATTAAAGTGCAATTATTATTAAAATTTCATTTACCTTTAAAATTAACGAGGACCTCTAAATCTCCATTGGAAACAGCTGAACAGCACAAACAGCAGACAGCCAAGGATACCTCTTAATTGACATTATTGTGTAGTTTGATAAATAAGTGTGTTCTTTTTTCAGAAAACGCGTCGTTTTTATCCAAAAAAAGTCTGTAGATGCCGGTACAATGACTGCTATTGATTACCACGATTAAGCCATGATAAGTGATGATAAGCCATGATAATCCATGGTAAATAATGATTAGCCATGATAAGCCATGGTAAGTGATGATAAGCCATGATAAGTGATGATAAGCCATGATAATCCATGGTAAATGATGATTAGCCATGATAAGCCATGGTAAGTGATGATTAGCCATGGTAAGTGATGATAAGCCATGATAAATATTCTGGGCAAATAAAAAATTGAAGGCAAGTAAAAAATAATTGTGCTCTGTAATCACCACTTCAAGGCATTTTCCAATGAAGGTCATTCTTGTGTACAATATAAGGTCTACGTGTGTACAATGTTAGGCCATTCTTGTGTGCAGTATAAGGTCTACGTGTGTACAATGTTAGGCCATTCTTGCGTACAATTTTAGGTCATTATGGTGTACAATGTTAGGCCATTAGTGTGTAAAATGATAGGCCATTCTTGTCTACAGTATGAGGTCTACGTGTGTACAATGTTAGGTCATTCTTGCGTACAATGTTAGGGCATTCTTGTGTACAATGTGACTTTATGAGACAATCCATGTGACTTTATGAAACAATCCCTGTTATTTTATGAAACAATCCATGTGACTTTATGAAACAATCAATGTTATTTTATGAAACAATCCATGTTATTTTATGAAACAATCCATGTGACTTTATGAAACAATCCATGTGATTTTATGAAACAATCCATGTGACTTTATGAAACAATCCATGTGATTTTATGAAACAATCCATGTTATTTTATGAAACAATCCATGTGACTTTATGAAACAATCCATGTGATTTTATGAAACAATCCATGTGATTTTATGAAACAATCCATGTGACTTTATGAAACAATCCATGTGACTTTATGAAACAATCCATGTGACTTTATGAAACAATCCATGTGACTTTATGAAACAATCCATGTGATTTTTTTTTCCTAATTTTTATGTAAATATATTTCAATCCATTAGTCTTAAAATGAATTGAATGTAAGGACTCCTTTTTTGAGTGTCCAAATGTGACGTCATGGTGAGATTCTTTGAGTGTCCAAATGTGACGTCGTGGTGAGATTCTTTGAGTGTCCAAATGTGACGTCATTGTGAGATTCTTTGAGTGTCCAAATGTGACGTCGTGGTGAGATTCTTTGTCTTTTGTAAACACGGGGAATTCGATATAAACAAGAAACATTTATGAATACTTTCTACGCATCGTCTGCCGACGAAGGCATTTAGCCGAAACGTCCTTTTAATTTATCTGTCCTTTTTTTTTTCTTTCTTTGTAGTTTGGTGTTTCACTTTTGATTAACTTCACACGACTTGAATGCAGTACCCACGCCCTCGTAGGGTGTTCAGTGTTTACGTATTATGCATTTATGAACCATTGGCGGTAAATAATAAAAATGAAATTATTTATTACTTGATTTTCTTTCTTTTTATATATAAAAAAAACTTTAAGAGCTAATCCGCACTAACGTATGTGATATTAGAATTATGCAAGCCAAAGTGTCACTCGTGGTGTTGTGGGTTATTCGGCGAAGGGCAGATTTTTCGACAACTCCGTTATTGTCACTTGTTTATGATAATAAAACCTAGAGTAGCCTACCCCTGAAACTAAGTTCTCATATTGTTAGATGTAGTATTAACAACTAGGGCTTAACCCGGGGCGGGGTAGAGGGCAGTTTTTACACTGGGTCTGTGTAATTTGAGAAAATATCCGGTAGGTCCAAGTGCTACCAAAAAAGAGTTAACTTGTAAATTTCTAAAATATCTTCGGCCTTTAAGCCCGGCAGCTTTTCGTCCCCACACCAGTGGCGTAGCGAGCTTAATTCGCGCCCGGGGCACAATACCTTTTTAGCGCCCCCCTCCCTATTCGAAAACAATACAATATTATATGTAAAATATACCATTTGGCGCCCCTTTGCCCCCCCTCGCTACGCCACTGCCCCACTCAGTACTATTAAGATAAAACATGTTGAGTAGGAAAAGGGGGCGGTTGTGAAAAGGAAGCAGCCACATAAATATCAATATATGATATATGTTTATGTATGCATTGAATTGCGGATTGTTTGATGCGCAGAATCTGTTGTGTTTAATCCACATTGACTGTGTTGAACACCCTTTATTTTAAAGGGTTTCCCCCCCCCCCCCAATACTTTTTTCTTTAAACATATTTAAGAACACCAGAGCGCCGTGGGCGTGCTAAAATAGCATGGATTACAAGCGCTATATAAGTATTCAATCCTTCAAACGTACAGCAATGTTGAGGGAGTCGCTCTCCAAAGTCTGCCTTTGCGAGTCTTTTGGCCTTGCGGCTCCCTCAATTCATTCACCGACCGTCCCGACCCTGGCCAGACACAAGCCGAGATATCACGTTCCTCTAACGAGTTTGGTAACTCGGCGGGATAAGAACAGGCGCCACGTCTTCATCTTAGCCAAAAGGCCGAGAATCGATCGCATTTTTTTTTATGGCGTATTCATTCGTGCGAAGCCCAAACATTTATGGCCATAGCCTTTAGTATCTCTGCATCTTGAAGAGGTCAGATAGACTGAATCTCTTTTTCTGTTTTGGAAAATTAAACCAAAGCATCAGACGATCATTTTATTGCACGAAGACAAGCTGGTTATTTCAATAAAATTTGACGACCCTTTAAAGCCACAAAATAAACAGTAGCGGGCGGTACAAACAAATGGTATTATTTGGAGATTTCTTTTTTTATAGAGGATTTGTTGCAAAAGCAGCTTTAACTCAAGGTGCGTATGGCTTAGTAATAGTTGTTTCCCTTTTCTGCTGGGGAGTCAATAGTTAAAATAAAGAAGTTATCAAATAGCATCCAATGTATTTAACACATTGAGAATTTTATATTTGCCTGATCGGTGACTCTGAATTTTTACAATTTTAAATTCGCTTTAAATAGATCTCAGTTTTTCTTTTAATATAAAAGCATAGATATGTAACAAATAGTTGATCGGGATGTGTTTTAAGTTGAAAAGGAAAATAAACTTGACAGTCAGACGAACGTTTCGGCCAGAAGCCATCGTAAGCAGACTAGACAACAAGAAAGTTTAGAAACAAATGAGAAAGTGAGAAACTTAACGTATCAGCAGCGGGAATAAAATGGGATTGACAGGACGGAAGTAGTCTAACACCAGAAAAGTACGTGTTGCCAAGGAGGTTACAGGAATATAAAAGAATGTAGGTCAAATTAATTGGAATACTAAATTTGTAAAAATTAAAAAAAATTTAAAAAAAAAAAAATATTAATAAGAACAATTCCAATCGAATCAACTGACCAAAGCATCTTCCCGAGAGATTTGTTTAGCTTGCCTGGTTTTATTTTTTAAATTTTTGTTTTTACTTTCAACCTCAACATATCCTGGTCTATTATTTCCTTCAAGCTGCTTGAAACCTTAACATATCCTTTTATACTATTTCCTTCACGCGGCTTGAAACCTTAACATATCCTGGTCTACTATTTCCTTCGTGCGGCTTGAAACCTCAACATATCCTGGTCTACTATTTCCTTCAAGCGGCTTGAAACCTTAACATATCCTGTTATACTATTTCCTTCACACGGCTTGAAACCTTAACATATCCTGGTCTACTATTTCCTTCAAGCGGCTTGAAACCTTAACATATCCTGGTCTACTATTTCCTTCATGCGGCTTGAAACCTCAACATATCCTGGTCTACTATTTCCTTCATGCGGCTTGAAACCTCAAAATATCCTGGTCTACTATTTCCTTCACACGGCTAGAAACCTTAACATATCTTGGTCTACTATTTCCTTCATGCGGCTTGAAACCTCAACATATCCTGGTCTACTATTTCCTTCATGCGGCTTGAAACCTCAACATATCCTGGTCTACTATTTCCTTCACACGGCTTGAAACCTTAACATATCCTGGTCTACTATTTCCTTCAAGCGGCTTGAAACCTTAACATATCCTGGTCTACTATTTCCTTCATGCGGCTTGAAACCTCAACATTTCCTGGTCTACTATTTCCTTCATGCGGCTTGAAACCTCAACATATCCTGGTCTACTATTTCCTTCAAGCGGCTTGAAACCTTAACATATCCTGGTCTACTATTTCCTTCACACGGCTTGAAACCTTAACATATCCTGGTCTACTATTTCCTTCACGCGACTTGAAACCTTAACATATCCTGGTCTACTATTTCCTTCACACGGCTTGAAACCTTAACTTATCCTGGTCTACTATTTCCTTCACGCGGCTTGAACGCTCAGAAATGATGGCTAAAATAGCCGCGTAGATGGGAATATGTTTAGCCAGAGCAGTTGTAATTAAAAAGGAACAACATAACCATGGAATTTTTAAGACGTTGGCCGACTTGTTTCGGGGGGGGGGGGGTGAAAATCGGTAGTTTGTGCAAAGAACAGGTTAATCCAGCTGCAAAAAATTATTTTAAAATAGAAACCTTCTGATAGGCGTTACGTATTTATAATATTCCCCCCCCCCCGGCCCCAGCTGTTTATCATTTGTTTTTTTAAAAAAAACATAAGCTCTTTGTGTATTATTATATACTAGATATGGCCCGCATAACATTGGCGGCACAAGATCGTGAACTTCCAATCTACTAAAGTGACTTGACAAAACATGAAATCAAGTAACGCACATTTAAGAATCCCAATTTTTGCTACACCCCTTCCCCCATGATACGTCACTGCATACTTTTTATTTCACGCACATAAACTATATTAATCATCTGATGTCCCAACCACTTTTTTAATTGAATATTTTTTACACCATACTTTAATTGAGACGATTTCCTTTTCCGGAAAGAAAATATTACGCGCCAAACACAGTTGCGTTATTTTAAAAAAATCATTTAACGTAGTTATCGGGAATGATATTTTGCGAACTATTGAACTCATTATTGAACCATACTTTCTTTCAAACACATAGAATTATTTTTAATATACTCTCAATACCGAATTCACTAATTAGGAAGCAGTCTATTAGGAAGCAGTCCATTAGGAAGCAGTCCATTAGGAAGCAGTCCATTAGGAAGCAGTCCATTAGGAAGCAGTCCATTAGGAAGCAGTCTATTAGGAAGCAGTCAATTAGGAAGCAGCCCATTAGGAAGCAGTCCATTAGGAAGCAGTCCATTAGGAAGCAGTCTATTAGGAAGCAGTCAATTAGGAAGCAGTCCATTAGGAAGCAGTCAATTAGGAAGTAGTCCATTAGGAAGCAGTCCATTAGGAAGCAGTCCATTAGGAAGCAGTCTATTAGGAAGCAGTCAATTAGGAAGCAGTCCATTAGGAAGCAGTCCATTAGGAAGCAGTCAATTAGGAAGCAGTCCATTAGGAAGCAGTCCACGAGTCACACCAGAAGCGTAACATACATAAGAGATTTTGTTTAAGTACAGGCCAAGTAAATGAATAAAATTGTATGATGTATTTCATTCTTTGGCTGAAATCTGCAGGCATTTTATTCCATCTGTGGAATGTCTGTATTTCAGACTTTGTCTGTGGCATACTCATTATTGTTTGCGTTTAAATACAACTACTTTGCCTGCGGTGAATGTTAACGAAAAATTTCAAGTCTATAAAAATTTTGAATTATGCGCAAAACGTCAGATCAGAATTCGAGAAGAAAATAATTGTAACAGGCGTCTATGTTTTTTCTTTCGAAATTTAAAGTTGCCCCAAAAATTCAAACTCCCCTGACACGTCAATGATTCCTCCAACTCATGTACCTGTGATTGGTTTGACGAGATAAGTCTGCCGCCCATCAACATGAACGGCTGATGTCAATCAATCTCTAACAAATGATCATACTGAAAGAACCATTTCATTTGAAGCTGAGATATGGTTCATGGGGTTGGGGGGGGGGGGAGTTGGGTGGAAGGGGCGCTTAAAAGCTTGATTTTTTAAATAATTTATTTCACTGTGTATGGAAAGGGGGGTTATTAGGGGAAAGAATAAATCCCTTCCTCTTTCCTCCAGAAAGTGAGAGTATATAAAGAGGCGACAATTCATCAGCCGCTCATCGCATCTGCTCCAGCTACCGCCAGCCAAGTTGTATTGGTCACATTTTTTGAGACGGGAAAACGTAGTCCTAACTTTTCGGTAAATCTACAACATTTTTTCCAATTAACTATAAAATTTACAAAAAAATCTATCTTTTAGTCAATATTGCCATAAGTAAGGTTTTACGATCAGACGTGGCTGAGATTTGCTCTTAAATGACTTACTTTTAAATGTCTTACTTTTTAATGTTTTACTTTGAAATTTCTTACCTTTAAAATGTCTTACCTTTTAAAGGTCTTGATTTTAAAAGTCTTACTTCCTTAAACGACTTCTTTTAGATGTCTCTTGTTTCAACTGTTTTAGTTTTAGAAAATGCAGCCTGAATTAGAATATGCTGAAAACGCCGAATATTAAGGTGACCATTTTTTTTTTTACAATGAAAAGGAGGACAAAAAAATTTAAGAAAAAAGTACAACGTAAATAAATAAAACATTTTATTAATTCAAACAAAAATACACTAATTATGCTTACATTTTTTAAATTATTTAATTACACGAGTATTTTTCCATTGAGTGAATATTTTTTGTCAATGTATCATTTTCTAACAATATATTGGAAATGTCGGAGCAAGAAATATCCTTCATGTTGAATTTTACGGTAAGTGCTGCAGCTAAAGTATCAACATTCAATCTTGATTTCTCACTAGTCCAAAAATCATTGCCAATTGAAAAAACTCTTTCAACTGCTGCATTAGTTCCAGGGCAGCACAACGTAAATTCAACAAGAATAACTAAATTTTCAAATGGAATGTGTTCATTTTTGAAATGGTTAAATATTTCCACCCATCTTTTATCAATTTCAACATGATGATTTTCCCATTGTTCTAATTGATCAGAATTTAAATATATATTCAGTCTTCTAATTTCTTCAAACAGACAATTGTCATCGATTTTAATATCAGGCATTTTTTTCGATAAAAACTCAACACAGTTTTCAATATCTGTCCAATTTACTTTCGATGAAGTCAAAAAACACCATTGAAAACTGTTATTTCCTGTGATATTTGTTTCAGACCATTCTTCGACATATTGGAAACATGTTTGATAAAAATTCTGCACTTCTTTGGTAAACTTTTCCGTTATGCCCGGATTTGATTCCTCTAAGTTTGACAATTTTCTTTTTATTATTAAAGGAATAAATTTGTCTTCAAATCGTGATTTATATTGAAGGACAAAATCGTTCAAAATAAGACTAACTTCTGTAGCTGAAATATGTTCACCTTCAATCTTTTGAATCGTTTTGTGGAAAATAGATGCCTGATTATGTACAAAATACATTAATATCTCCGATAATTCATAATTGAAGAAAGATTCCAGAATTTTTGGACATTTGTCTAAACTTAAAAAATATGAACGAAGAGGCTCAAATAATTGTAAAACACGCTCAATAGCAGGTGTTAGAGCGAGCCATCTTACGTTTGAATATCCTAAAAGTCTTTTGTATTCAACATTTGCGTCTTCACAAAATTGTTTTAAAGTTTAAAGTAGCTACACGAACAGTAAAACGACTAAACTACAAATAAATTGTCGTTATTATTACTTCTACATCAATTGGCATGGCACATGACGCTGTGTTGATTGCATTAGTTTTAAAATATCGAAAAGGAGGACAGAAAGGAGGACACTTATCGAGGGAGGACAGAATCTGCAAAAGGAGGACTGTCCTCCCTAAAGGAGGACGATAGGTCACCTTACGAATATGTACCATGACATGAAAACACGTATCCATCTATTTCGTTAAATAAAGAGAAACGTATATATCATGTAAAGTAATTATGTTCACGTAGAGTTGAACACGTTTGTCTAGACTTTGACACCTTTTGAAATCAAATAATATATAAGCAACGGTAACTTACTTCCGTGAGATTCCACTTGAACATTTTTACTGTGAAAAAAATAGGGCAATGGTTTGAGCAAACGCTTTCAAATTTAGTTTCGAATAATTAGTTTCGAATAAAGCAGCTCTCACCAACCGTGTTACGTGGCTTGGAAGATATCATTAATTGCTTGTCAAAGTCCACGAGGGTAGAAAGCAAAAAAGCGCAAAGTGTTTGCTAAACCTGAGAATTCAGATTTAAACTTGAGATTTTGTATGTAAACTTGAGATTTCCTATTTAAACTTAAGATTTCCTATTTAAACTGTATATTTCCTATTTAAACTTTATATTTCCTATTTAAACTTGAGAATTCGTATTTAAACTGTATATTTCCTATTTAAACTTGAGATTTCCTATTTAAACTTAAGATTTCCTATTTAAACTGTATATTTCCTATTTAAACTTTATATTTCCTATTTAAACTTGAGATTTCCTATTTAAACTTGAGATTTCCTATTTAAACTTGAGATTTCCTATTTAAACTTGAGATTTCCTATTTAAACTTAAGATTTCCTATTTAAACTGTATATTGCCTATTTAAACTTTATATTTCCTATTTAAACACGAGAATTCGTATTTAAACTGTATATTTCCTATTTAAATTTGAGATTTCCTATTTAAGCTTGAGATTGCCTATTTAAATTTGATATTGCCTATCATTTTCAACATTTGATTTAATTATTTATTAATATTCCCAAAAATTACCAAATTAACCTTTTAAAGTGAAGGGATGAAAGTAATTTTCTTACTATATGCACACGTGCATTGGTAATTATTCCTTACGACGGTATGTAGGTAATGCGAATAGTGTTTACTCCATCAAGGAGGATAACTCGACTACCTTGTGAGGCTCCATGGAAGCCCTTTTGAAAATGCCCTTCAAATACTAGGCGTGCATCTGTTGCTGATGTGTTGCTAGCGTGTTGCTGGTGTGTTGCTGGTGTGTTGCCGATGTGTTCCTCGTGTGTGTTTGAGGCTTTGAACCATAAAATATTTGTTTCCTTCCAGACAATGTACAAATCTGTGCTCGCTGTTCTTCTCCTGGTCACTCTCGCTAGCGCCAACGGATTCTACGGTGGATATGGATACGGCGGTGGATATGGAGGATACGGAGGCGGATACGGTGGTGTTGGAGTCGGCCTGATTGGTCTTGCTGGCCGCGGTGGATACGGCGGAGGCTTCGGGGGATACGGAAAAGGCTTCGGTGGATTCGGTGGACTGGGAGGTGGCTGGGGATTCGGTGGACTCGGTGGCGGTTGGGGACATGGAGGTGGATACGGTTACGGAGGCGGTGTCGGCAAAGCTGTCGTCATCCCTGTTGGAGGTTATGGCTACGGTAAGTAACTGTGTAAATAAATCTCAATACACTCGTGAAATCAGTTATCTACCTTTGAAAACAGAAAATGCTTTTGATGTCCACTTTTTAATTTTAATTTTATTTTTGTGTTTAATATAAATGAAAAAAAAAAAAAGACATTTTTTCCTACTAATTTTATTTGACATTTCTAATATGATAGAATAATAAATATTTATTTATCTTTAATTCTTAAAATCACGCTAAAATGCTTAATTTAACCAGTTTTAGGAATATGTAACTGAGTAAGCGGAGAAGAAATAATCTCCAACAAAGAAAATTTTTGTGTATTCGTTTTTTTTGTGTTGTTGTTGTTTGTTCCTAGATGACATTATGAGTGTATTGCGTACCGAAGTCATAAAGTCGTTTCATTTTTTAAAAAAAGCTTGACCATATTTTTTTTTTATCAAACAGGAAAAGGCTACTACTAAAAGGCGTGTAAATTAAGAGTGGTTTCCCTTCTCTTACGGCCTGAAATGAGATTGCTTGTTATGCTAAACACCAAAGAAATACGACATGTAAAATAATAAATAATTAAATTATAGTTTTTGCAAAAAAAAACTCAGTCGACTTTATTGCTGTTTTATTTTAGAAAGCTGGCACTTCAACAAAACACACTGGTTTTGTGAGGAAAAAAATGACCGTACTTACCAGCAGCGTAGCCTGGAATAGTGCGGCTCTGGCCGGACTTTGAATTTGCAGCCCCCCCCCCCCAACCCCATTCCGAAATTCTATAGTGCAGTGGTTCTCAATCTTCCTAATGCTACGACCCTTTAATAAAGTTATTTTTTATTGTGGCGACCCCCCCCCCCCCAAACAAAAAATAATTTTCGTTATTACTTCATAATTGTATAGTATATGTGTTTTCCGATGGTCTTAGGTGACCCCTGGGAAAAGGTCATTCAGCCCCCTTCCCCCCAAAGGGGTCGCGACCCACAGGCTGAGAACCACTGCTATAGTGCTATAGGCAAGTTAAACCTGGAAATAACGAAACGTGTAATACCACTGATCAATTCAAAATACAAGGATGTCTAGTGGAGTATGCCTCAATTGAGTGTACGTCAATCGACACTTAATTGTTCGAGCAACGCGGAAATGCTGTGAAATGTAAGTGACCCTTGACCTGACTGTGTCTTATTTTCCTTTTTGATTGTTACCAAATAGTTTAACTGTTTTATATCTATTATAAATTATACATGTGTAAATGATTTTTTTTTTAAAGTAGCCAATGCGACGCACTGGACCTTAGTGCCACATAAAAGCATATATAAATATATATTAACATGTACTGGTCAAGGGAGTTGTGGCACCGATTTATGTTAGGATCATGGCCGAGTGGCCAAAGAAGCGCTTTGTCAATTCTGGCCATTCTGGCTTCTTTCTATTTTAAAATAACCAAAATTTAAAACATTGAAGGGGTATATGGTACCACTTTGGACAGCTTTGTGTAAAATATGTTGACTGTTCTCAGCTACCACAATCACAATCTATGGATAATGAATAGACAGCTTTGTGCCCCTATGTTGACTGTACTCAGCTACCACAATCACAATCTATGGATAGTGAATAGACAGCTTTGTGTTCCTGTAAGGTGACCAGGGCAATTTTTGACTTGAGTAGTAGCCTTGACTTGAGTAGTAGCCTTGACTTGAGTAGTAACCTTTACATGAGTAGTAACCTTGACTTGAGTAGTAGCCATGACTTGAGCTGCATTTTATTTAAAGTGGGGGAGAGTTGCTCCTTGCCTTTTTTATCAAGACGTCTGGAAATAGACAAGGCTGCGGCAGAAAAACAAGCAGTGTATCTTGTGTGTCTTGTGTGTTTCCCTGTGCTCTTTATGCGTTCTACGTCGCAGGATTTGTCGGAATTTTCATTGCGTCAATGTCATACCGCCTACGGGACTCCATCTCCGGGTTTGATTTCATAGTTTCCTTCTCTTAGATTAGCTGCCAATCAATGTTAACGAGCGCCGTCCACACGAATTGCTAGTGTTGTTTTTGCTTGTCTAGTTTTTTATCCTATCCACTAATTTGGGATTTACTCAGTTTAAACCGCCCGACCACCCAGCCACCATCTTGACTGTGCTGAGTGCCTTAAAGGCCATAATAACCATGCATCATACCTAGGAAAAATTATAAATTATCATGTGTTTGCACTTTAAAGTAATAAAAGTTGTGGTGGGTTTAAAATAAGTCCAAAAGAAGTCAAGTTTTATGCAGCGAGTCCCGAGGGGTAGCATAAAGATAAAATCATTAACATTATAATTTGATTCAAGTGTTAAAAAAGATGTATTGATCTTAAACCAAAAAAATAAACTATAATCATACAAATCAAGATGGCCGCATTGAAAGATAATCTTGATTAAATGACTTCTTCTTCTGGGTCCTAAATATTAACAAAGTATCTTAACTATTTTATCATTCTTTATTTTTTAATTTTTTTGTGCGATGATAAATGATAAAGCCCACTTTTTTTGTTGTGTAAGTTCAGTGGTTCTCAAATTTCCCAATGCCGCAAACCTTTAATACAGTTCCTCATTTTGTGATGACCCCCAACCATAAAATTCGTTTCGTTGCTACTTCATAAATATGTATTTTCCGGTGGTAAAGGTCGTTCGACCCCCCCCCCAAAGGGGTCGCGACCCACAGGATGAGAACCGGCGTGTTAGTGTATGCCTTTATTATTCCACCTTCCACATTTTCATATATTTATCCACCTTCCACATTGACCTATATTATTCCACCTTCCACATTTTCATATATTTTTCCACCTTCCACATTGGCCTATATTATTCCACCTTCCACATTTGCCTATATTTTTCCACCTCCCACATTGGCCTATATTTTTCCACCTTCCATATTTGCCTATATTTTTCCACCTTCCACATTGGCCTATATTATTCCACCCTCCACATTGGCCTATATTATTCCACCTTCCACATTGGCCTATATTATTCCACCTTCCACATTTACCTATATTTTCCACCTTCCACATTGGCCTATATTATTCCACCTTTCACATTGGCCTATATTTTTCCACCTTCCACATTGGTCTAAATTATTCCACCCTCCACATTGGCCTATATTATTCCACCTTCCACATTGGCCTATATTATTCCACCTTCCACATTTACCTATATTTTCCACCTTCCACATTGGCCTATATTATTCCACCTTTCACATTGGCCTATATTTTTCCACCTTCTACATTGGCCTATATTATTCCACCTTTCACATTGGCCTATATTTTTCCACCTTCTACATTGGCCTATATTATTCCACCTGCCACATTGGCCAATATTTTTCCAACTTTTACATTGGCCTATATTTTTCCACCTGCCATATTGGCCTATATTTTTCCACCTGCCACATTGACCTATATTTTTCCACCTGCCTCATTGGCCTATATTTTTCCACCTTCCACATTGGCCTATATTTTTCCACCTTCCACATTAGCCTATATTATTCCACTCGCCAGATTGGCCTATATTTTTCCACCTGCCACATTGGCCTATATTATTCCACCTGCCACAGTGTCCTGCAACGACCTTGATATTTCATGTCAACTCCAAGTCATCAAAAGAAAATGTATCTCAAATTACCGCCCTTTGATTGGCTATCACCGAGATTCAAGGTTGTTGTTTTTAACTTCGTTCCTCTTCTTTTCCCGTCAATCTTTCTATTTAACTGGGTCAGAATATTTAGGCTAAATCCACCGCAACGAATAAAGCCACTTTTTTTTTCAGATTTCCAGTATCTCATACTATGTGTATTACTTGATGGTCAAATAAAATGTTGCCTGACGTCTGTTAATCCCCGTCTTTTCGTCTGACTTGGCCGACAATGCAGCACACCCAAATAAAGCGATAAAAGATAAAAGTGCCACCAGGAGCGGACCCCCCCCCCCCCCACTTTTTTTTTTCTATGCCACTTATACTTGCTGAAAGCGTGAAACGGAAAAATGTGGTGGCGGTGGTGATGATGTCGTGGTGATGGCGGCCGTAGCAGGGATGGGGCAGTGGTTTAAAATGAAGCATCAAACTAACGCTTTCAGTGTCAGAGCCATCGTTGGCCCACAGACCCTAACCTATGACACCGTGGGAATAATGTGGTGTACAAAAATCCACCCTAGATTACCACACACAAAAAGGCCACAAGATGGTGTCTAATTACTCAAAGAGCCATTGTATGCTACCACGCATAAACAGCGCCGCTAATCCCAACTCGCAGATCTTGAGGAAACAAAACCTCCTTAGCTTAGCTAAGTCCAAGATATTATTATTATTATTATTATTTGCTGTCTTATATAGCCCGGTACCCCAGCCTAGGGCTAGGCTCACCGCGCTGTACATAAAAATATTTTAAAAGAGACATAATCGTGACAATAACATAAAATGCATATATGTAATAAAGAACAGATGTATAGAGACAAAACGAAATCTAATGCATTTTCACCTCATCCACACCAGAACTTTTACATGACAAGCCATGGACGACGACCAGCAGCAGCGTGTATCGGTCAGATGTGAGAAATCAGTCGTATGATGTTCAACTCAAGTAAAATACCGGGCAGACAACTTAGAATAAAATAGACCGGATGCAGTAAGCAATAGCCAAGCTTGAACATACAAATATGCCACAGTGAATATTGTCTCTTGTCTGTTTCTGTATGTTGCTGTTGTTTTAGTTATTGGTTTGTTCTGGGTTTTGTGTGTACGTGCTTGTGCTTTTTTGGTGTGGTGATTTTTAGTGTATGGATGAGTGTGGGGGGGGGGGGGGAGTTTCCATGATAATTTTACTCCAACTGTTCTTGTGTACATACAATCAAAAATAACTCGAGCACCGCTCTTAGATCCATTGGTTTTTTTTTGGTTCAAGACGTCATTAAAACGTCAATGTAAGGAATCCATTATGTATTTAGTTCAGCGGTTCTCAACCTGTGGGTCGCGACCCTTTTGGGGGTCGAACTACACTTTCACAGGGGTTGCCTAAGACCATCGGAAAATATTTATAATCTACAGTAATGAAATAGAAACGAAAATAATTTTGTGGTTAGGGGTCGCCACAACGCAAGAAACTGTATTAAGGGGTCGCGATATTATAAAGGTTGAGAATCGCTGATTTAGTTGGTACTAATTATGCGCTAAGGTAATTTAAACATCTCATCAGAGACCGGTATTCTAACTTTAAGAGGAGTAAAGTCCTTTCAAAACCTTATAGCATTTCTTTAATTTAAAAAATGTATTTGACTTATTAAGGTTATGAGAGTGTCATTAAATTGCCAATTTGTTTCGTTTTATTCTGTGTTCCTGCCGCCAGTTCGATTTTTAAGAGAATAAAAAGTGACTGGGCAAAAAAGCACCGCTGGTATTTCAAAAACAGAAGAAAAAAAATCTTTCATCTACAACTTCCGGTGTGACATCTTTGGTGGCACATAATGTAGTAGAATTCTTGACTCAGGAGTGCTTGCTGTATTTCAATGCTCTTCTCCGAGTGTACTGTAAAACTAAAATTCTAAATTAAACTTTTTTTCTCAAACTTGTCCCAGTATTTATACCCAATCAAGTGCTGTGAACAGCCACCAGTGTTCACAGCCCCCCGGGGGAATGACTTAAAACAGACCATTCACGCCCCACTATTGACTCCCATGAGCCCGAAGCCCCCTCGGGTTAAACGCTCCATCATATCCGGTGACCTTAACGTCCCACGCTGTCATGAGTGCAAGTCAACATTTGGTGATCGGAAGGGTGTTATTTTACGGGGGAAATGCTACTAAGTAGTGAATCAAAAAAATTGTTAATTTAGACTCCAAACATTTTTGTTTACCAGGATTGCAGATTGGCGCCAAAAAAATGAACAGTTAATATGGGGAGAGAAAGTAAATAAGGAACAATATAAAAAAAAAAGAAAGTTGTAAAATATTCACTTAGAAATATTACAAATGTTCTCCTAGAAATATCACAAATGTTCACTTAGAAATATCACAAATGTTCACTTAGAAATATCACAAATGTTCACGCTCCCGTAAGAACACCGATGCGTGGAGAGTGGGATCTGCTGCTTAAAAAACAGTTGGTTCTCCATAAAAACACTTCGCAAACACTTGTTGGAAGTTGTTATTGGATTGTTGTTATTGGATTGTTGTTATTGGGTTGTTGTTATTGGATTGTTGTTATTGGATTGTTCTTTTACCGCGCTTCGAGCCTTTGGGGATGAAGCGTGATTTTTCAAATGAACTTTATTATTATTATTATTATTGTTGTTGTTGTTGTTATTGGATTGTTGTTGTTTTTTAAATTATTTTTTATAATTATTGCTCAAACCGTAGTAGGAATTAGGTAAAGTAAATTTCTCAAATTTTCTTCTTCGCATCAATTATGCTTTAAAATAATATTAGTAATAACATCAGTTTCAATGTAATCATTGATTTGGGGGGGGGGGCCAATCTAGACCTACGTGTGTATATATTTCATAGGGAGCTGAGACCCAGCTCCGCAAGTCCCCACGTTTCTCAACTCGCTTCGATCTGAGTCTGAGAGTACAAAAATAAACGCAGCACTGCTTGCGTGGACATTTAGCATTTTGTGTAATTTAAATTTTTATATAAAATATGTCTTTTAAACTTTGATGTTTTTCATTTTTAAATATGGTGGTTAATGACGTCGCATTTGGGGGACTTTTAAATAACATTTGGTTTGCGTATCTATAATTATTTTGATCCTAACAAAGAGTGCAACCATGTGGAACATGTTTGGTGCAAGCACGTGGAACATGTTTGGCGCAAGCATGTGGAACATGTTTGGTGCAAGCATGTGGAACATGTTTGGTGCAAGCATGGGGAACATGTTTGGTGCAAGCATGTGGAACATGTTTGGTGCAAGCATGTGGAACATGTTTGGCGCAACCATGTGGAACATGTTTGGTGCAAGCATGTGGAACATGTTTGGTGCAACCGTGTGGAACATTGTTGGTGCAAGCATGTGGAACATGTTTGGTGCAAGCATGTTTGGTGCAACCATGTGGAACGTGTTTGGTGCAACCATGTGAAACGTATTTCTGCTTCCGTGGGGAATCTTTCCTTTGACATTGGAGACAATAATATTATAGACCATTAATTGTAGATGTCAATTATTATTTTTTTACATTCTGTCGCACGTGGCGTGAAGATTTAATAACGGCACAACTGAGGGCGCCCAATCCCTTACCCGCACCCAACACATAGTTTAACTACAAGATGTGCCCAGTATATTGCAGTGAAAAGAAGTGACAGCAAATTTATTGGCAAAACATGCAAAGTAAATTTCTTTTTTGATTTTGAGAAAAAACCAATTTTTGTCATTTCATTTTTATCGCGACTATAGCAGTTATATTTTTGTGATGGTGAATTTAGACTTAAATAAAGCTTCTATATTATTATAAACAGAAAATATTGTAGATCGACACTTAATAAACCAGCCAAATTGGATAACTCTTTTATCTTTAAAAAAGTGACTTAGCAGGGTTTGCTGTAGGACTCCTCATTAATATTAAATACGTATTTAGTCACCAAGGTTTTCTCGTCCAAATTTATCCATTTTTTTTATTTGTCACGCCAAAGTGTTCTCGTCCAAATTTATCAATTTTTTTATTTGTCACGCCACCTCGTCCATCCACTGTGTTGATAAATTCTTCAATTGTATTTTTGTTAATGCTTCGAAATTTGTAATTTAAAAAATGTAGTTCAATGCTTGCAGCAATTAAGGCATACAATTTTAAGTTGTTGTTTTTCTTTCAAAGAAGGTCTTCAATTTAATGACACCTGAGGCCTCAGGCCAGCTGAGATATTTCATGCTTAATGAGCTGTTCATTTGATTGGTACGTCCGCATCAATGCAGTAATTAGTTCTTTTTATGATCGCCTAAGCCGCATAACGCCCTAGCAGCGTACTTGAAATCCAACAGCGGCCGGTGGCGACGACAGAGATTCTTGTCGTAATCTGTTCGGCTTGGAATTACATCCAGGCCCGTGGGGTTAGATATCTGCTGACCAGAAGTATCGAAGAAGATGGTATAAATAAGGTTGTCGGCCACCGTTAGGGCCACCACCGCAAAAGTCTCAAACTTGTTCCAATCAGCTCCACGGTCCGGAATTCGTTTATGTAAGTAGCTCTTGTGAGAAGTGTAAGTAGCTCTTGTGAGACGTGTAAGTAGCTCTTGTGAGACGTGTAAGTAGCTCTTGTGAGACATGTAAGTAGCTCTTGTGAGACGTGTAAGTAGCTCTTGTGAGACTTGTAAGTAGCTCTTGTGAGACGTGTAAGTAGCTCTTGTGAGATGTGTAAGTAGCTCTTGTGAGACGTGTAAGTAGCTCTTGTGAGACGTGTAAGTAGCTCTTGTGAGACGTGTAAGTAGCTCTTGTGAGACGTGTAAGTAGCTCTTGTGAGACGTGTAAGTAGCTCTTGTGAGACGTGTAAGTAGCTCTTGTTAGACGTGTAAGTAGCTCTTGTGAGACGTGTAAGTAGCTCTTGTGAGACGTGTAAGTAGCTCTTGTGAGACTTTCTTCTTCGATAAGTTAACATAGTGAGCTTTTTTCATTTCAATGTGATAGATTCTTTAGGAATATGCTCAAAACATAATATTATAGTCTAATAAATTTGACCAATAGCCGGAAATAGAATTTGGCAAATCATACAATTGCCTAATTCAGTGGTCGGATAATCACGAATCGCGAGCCACATGCGGCTCTTTAGCGACCTAAATGTGGCTCGGCCAGTCGGCCATAAATAGGGTTTGACTCCAAAAAACATGGTTCTTGACAGGCTCTTGAAAAGAAATTTGGCTCTCAAAAAATATTGATAAACGTCCCGCTGCTGATTTTATGCTATTTTGACTAATGAGTTTGCCGACCACTGGTTTTATTGAACAAGATCTTAAAATATATCTTTAATCTGTATGTAATATAGATGTGGCTTTTCTCAGACTGACGTTTATTAGAATGAACTTCTGTGTTTCAAGAAATTAATCCAAAATGGTCGCAGGCAAAAAGTCTTCTTTTTATCATTATTCTGTTAATCTTATTTATTTACAAGTTGTTGTTTTTTTTTAAAATAAGACTTTGACTTAATAGAACGTTACAAATAGATTAGGAACAGCCCCTGCTGTGGCAATGTTTAAGACTGTGTGTTGACTGTGAGTGTGGTGTTGGGATGACTTTATGTGCGGTATTTGGTTGAGATGAAATGACTTGTTGTATGGTGTCGATCGCGATGAAATGCCAGCTTCGTGACATGAGATGCAATCGACTGACTTAAATTGGTTGTAGCTGTAGAAGCGAAGTCGATCATCAATGATCCTTGTGTATATATCAATAAGTCCATGTATGTGTTGCAATAAATCCATGTGTTTATATCGATAAGTCCATGTGTTTATATCAATAAGTTCACGTGTTTATATCGATAAATCCATGTGTTTATTGAAATACGTCCATGTGTTTATATCGATAAGTCCATGTGTTTATATCAATAAGTCCATGTGTTTATATCAATAAGTCCATGTGTTTATATCAATAAGAACATGTGTTTATATCAATAAGTCCATGTGTTTATATCGATAAGTCCATGTGTTTATTACTTACCACAGAAAAATGAACACATTCATCACAGTTCTTGCCCTCGCCCTGCTCTCGGTCAGCGTCCATGGCACATTTGGCGGCTATGGCTTGGGAGGCTACGGAGGTCTAGGAGGTCTTGGTGGTCTTGGCGGTCTTGGCTATGGAGGTCTTGGAGGTCTCGGAGGTCTTGGAGGTCTCGGAGGTCTCGGAGGAGGCATCGGACTGGGTGTAGGCATTGGTGGAGGCATCGGTGGAGGCATCGGTGGAGGCATCGGTGGAGGCATCGGTGGAGGCATCGGTGGAGGCATCGGTGGAGGCATTGGCGGAGGCATCGGAATCGGTGGAGGCATCGGAATCGGTGGAGGCCTTGGTCTCGGAGGTGGTCTTGGGTATGGCGGCTTAGGCAGATTCGGATACGGAGGTCTCGGATATGGTAAGTTGTTTTTCTTTTCAATTCATTTCAATAGCATTTCATTTTTATTATCAGTATAATTTTTACTCTCAGCTTTATATAATAATATCCTTTGCCTTATATTTTACGTGCTCTGTTATATAGTATCCAGATAGCCATCTTATTTAAGTTACGTTGCAACCTAATTGTTCTCATCTGTCAACAGGCAGAGGATACTACTAAGAACTGGGCCATTGTCTGATATGGTCGCCATGGAAATTATTTCTATGTTGGACGCTTCCACAAATGAAATGTTCAAAGCTGGAATAAATGTCCTATTAAAACGTCTCTAGATTGTTGGTTTGTTTATCAATGTGCTATGGCGATGTGTTGCTCAACTGTTTTGTCTTCGTTGCACGGGTGGATGAAATGATTTGCCAAGAAAAGAAAGTTCAACGAAGATCAAAGCTCATAAAGTTGATAAGAACTACACTAAACAATGAAACAAAAGCGTAATTAAATATCCCAAAAAGCACTATAAGTCGTCTTGTATTTTAAGGTTACTTAGTCAATTACAGAGGCGTAACTGGGTTTTTGACGCCCTTGGCTAATTTATTTTGGCGCCCTTGGTATTTAAATATAAAAAAAAAAAAATTGAGATTTAGCGGCGCCTTTTTGAACTGGCGCAGGCCGGCGCCCTTGGCAACTGCCCCAATGCAAAACCGTTGTTACGCCACTGGTCATTAATTTAAACTTTTGTAAATGAAAACTTTTCTTGTATTTGGCATTGATAGGAAAAATGTCCATTCTGGTTATTTGCAAATACATTTGAAATTCTCCAGTTAATTAATTCTTCCAAATTATAACTAAGATAAGAAGGGCTGATACTAAATCTAACGAATAATAGATAGATAAAAGAATCCTCTGGCTTTTTTGTCTTTGTTGCACGTTATCACTGAGCCATGGCGATGTGTTGCTCCACTGTTGTTTCGTCTTTGTTGCACGGGTGGATGAAATGATTTGCCAAGAAAAGAAAATTCAACGAAGATCAAAGCTCATAAAGTTGTTAAGAATTACACTAAGCAATGAAACGAAAGCGTAATTAAATATCCCAAAAAGCACTATAAGTCGTTGTGTATTTTAAGGTTACTTGGTCATTAATTTAAACTTTTGTAAATGAAAACTTTTCTTGTATTTGGCAATGATAGCGAAAATTTCCATTCTGGTTATTTGCAAATACATTTGAAATTCTCCAGTTAATTAATTCTTCCAAATTATAACTAAGATAAGAAGGGCTGATACTAAATCTAACGATTAATAGATAGATAAAAGAATCGTCTGGCTTATCTTAGTCTAAACCAGGTCACCAAACTTTTTTCACGGCGGGCCGGATAACGGAAAAAAAAAATCGAGCTCGGGCCGGATAATCCTTCTGTACAATACTTGCCAGCCAGAAAGAAAGCTCTGGGGAAAAAAGACGAAAAACTAAGTTTAGTATTTTTATGTCAATCATAGGTGAATGGCGTGCAATGCAAAAAATGCAAAGAAAACATACATATTTATTTACTACAAAAGTTAGCAAAGGAGGCGACATTTGCAAAAAGATAGTGACATCAGACCTAGTGCGCACATGTTCGAATCTCACAAACTAAGCAGCAAAAAAGTTTTGTGAGATTTGTGAAACTGACGTTTTGCTTTCAAGATATCATCAATGTTTGGTTTGGAATTGCTGCATCCAATCAAAAGAATATTGTTTTCAAATGGTCATCAATCTCTCTCGTTCGATGTGTTGACTTCACATAGTTTAGTTTTGTAAGTGTCTGCTCACAGACTTAAGTTTGTTCCATGCATGCTGCAAACGGATGCCAGCTCTTCCGATATCTGAAAGTCCATATTGACACCACAAATAAACACGAGAAGTTGTGAGAGATCAGTAGACTCATCCAGTGCCAGAGAACACCACATCAAGTTCCTAGCTTTCTCACGTGTCTGTAGCACTACGTTCTCTCAAAATTATTCTGTTATCCACACAACTGAACTTGCCGAAGGGCTGTTAGTTCCAACAGCAACGACTATGATTTTTAATGTCCCCGTATGTTTCAGATTGTATTATAAACGTCGGTCACCTACTTTTAGTAGTTACCTTTTTGGCGCCAGCTTAGCTCGATTCCACTAGGCACTGCGATGAGAGTAGTTATTGTATTCATTCTACATACTGTATGTTTATGTATTAACTATTAAGAAACCGTATTGTACGATTTTGAGACGATAGTGTACGAGTTTAGGAGTTCAGGGACAAACGGGACTGTAATAAACAAGAAAATCTAGATGCAATAATTTAAATTTAAAATTGAAAATGGTAAATTAAGGCGCATAGGAGCCAGTAGGTCTCCGCTCGTGTGAAGATCTTCCAGCATTATAAACATAATATTGAAATTTCAATTGTACCACAACGTCTCGTGTTCCATACGTTTGATAAAGCAAGTTTAAGTGCCGTCGGCGGGCCGGATGAAGTGTCCTCGCAGGTCGGATCCGTCCCACGGGCCGTACTTTGTTGAACCCCTGGTCTAAACAACCAGACGTCAAAACGAAAGGAGCTCTTATACTGTAAATCTTCATTTTTAATCAAGATTGGAATTGGAGATGAGCTAAATAATATACATAATTAGAAAATTAGACAGCTATCATACTCGATAATAATTTTTGTTTTAATTTTAATTACTTTAATAAAAACTTTTTTTTAAAGTTTTTATCTCCTCACCCCCTCCCGCCCCCACACAATATATATATATATATATATATATAATTGCACAATACATATTTATAATTGCACAATACATATATATAATTGCACAATACATATTTCAGTACAATTTTTATTCTTCATTTACAAAGTGAAAATTTAAATATAAAACAATCTTCTACAAGATAAAAAAAATAAACTGCATGGTCAAAATTATATCTCATACAATACCCATTGCCGGGTTGGCAACTTGACACAAACAAAAATTTTACCATCAGAAGCACAATTACAATTACTAAATCATAATAAATATTTGATGACACCAACCCTATGTCAATTTATTGCTGACACGACACAGACTGACAAGCAGCTTATTTATGACTGACACGACACAGACTGACAAGCAGTTTATTTATGACTGACACGGCACAGACTGACAAGCAGTTTATTTATGACTGACACGACAAGGGACGTAAGTAGGATTGGTGTCACCCGATGCGGTAAACACATCTTTCATTTAAATTAATTATTAAACGAAAATTTTGAAAAATATTATTTCGCTAACTCTATAAATGGGTAAAGTCATTTTTTAAAGTTTTTAATTTTTACCGATTCGTTTCATGTACTGAGATTGGCCGACCACGTAGTCTCTGGTTTCAATGTAAAGCTTTTTTTCTCAGAATTTAGATAAATACAGCTTACTGTCACTTGCGAAAGTTACCGAACACTTCAATCGGCGTTGAATCATGGTCAAAATGGTGTCAAACCGAAACCATTAGGTCCCTCCTTTATACAAATGACTGTGTCATAAACGCTGTATCAGAAGTGGATGTGCAACGCAGCGTCACAAACTTGTCCAATGCCAGCACAAACTTCGGGCTCACCATTAACACAAAAAAGACTAAGGTCTTATAACGGTGAGCTCTTCGCAGTTCTTATGGGGGAAATAGCTTTTCTTATCTCTGCAGCACATTGGTCCAAAGCGCAACCATCGATGACGAGGTTAACCACCGTATTGCGAAGGCCAGTGCAACTATGGAAAATTGAATAAGAACGTAAGGACAAGGAGAGGTGTCAGAACTCAAGCTAAACTGAAAGTATATCAGGCGGCTGTTCTCCTCACGCTTCTCTATGCCTGTGAAACGTGGACGGTATTGCAACGCCATGCAAGAATGCTGAACCACTTTCATATAACAAGACTCAGAAAAATTCTCAAAATCAAATGGCAGGTCAGGGTCCCAGGCACCGAGTTGCTCACACAGACAGGTCTCCCCAGAATCTGTAACATCTTAATGCAGTCCCATCTTCACTGGGCGTGACATGTGAGAATTTCAAACGACCGTTTGCCCAAAAGAATATTCTATGGTGAGCTCGAACATGGAAGGCGGTCTACTGGCGGGCAGAAGAAACGTTTTAAAGACAACCTAAAAGCCTCACTGAAAGCGTTCGACATAAACCCAGACACGTGGGAGGAAAAGGCAAAGGATCGAACATCATGGCGTTCCACTTTACACAGGGGCTCCATGCAACATGAAGATAGCAGGAAAGCGGCTTGAGACAGGAGCTCCATGCAACATGAAGATAGCAGAAAAGCGGCTGCAGAAAATGTCATTAAGGCGCGCTCTGATTCTGCTCCCGGAGATGCCCCATCATTACCCTGCACCTACTGCACACAAAAGGTTCGTGCCATAATCGGTCAGTTTGGTGGCACCCACTGAGACGGTGTCACCTGGTGCGGTCCGCACCCCCTAACTAGGCCACTGGACACAACAGAGACTGACAAACAATTTAATAAGTAAATTCTGAATGCTTAGATGCCGACAAATTTATAATGGCCTTAATATTTTTTTTAAAATATGGGTATTAAAGAAACGACCATAAATGGACATTGACTTGTAAACGTTTACAACTGAATCTGAAGATAACAAATGTGTTTAATAACTGAATTTGAAATTAACAAATGTGTTTAATAACTGAATGTGAAATTAACAAATGTGTTTAGTAACTGAATTTGAATTTTAAAAATGTGTTTAATAACTGAATATGAAAGTAACAAATGTGTTCAAAACTTAATCTGAAATTAACACATATGTTAAATAACTGAATTTAAAATTTTTAAAAATGTTCAATAACTGAATTTGAAATTTACAAATAAATTTATTAACTGAATTTGAAATTAGCAAATGTGTTTAATAACTGAAGCTGAAATTAACAAATATTTTTAATAACTGAAGCTGAAATTAACAAATGTGTTTAATAACTGAAGCTGGAGTTAACAAATGTATTTAATGACCACAAAGATATCACTTACATGATTACATGCACTGTTGATATATTAGGAGATCTATCACTTACATGATTACATGCACTGCTGATATATTAGGAGATCTATCACTTAATGATTGCATGCACGGCTGATATATTAGGAGATGTATGACTTAATGATTGCATGCACGGCTGATATATTAGGAGATCTATCACTTACATGATTACATGCACTGCTGATATATTAGGAGATGCATCACTTACATGATTACATGCACGGCTGATATATTAGGAGATCTATCACTTAATGATTGCATGCACGGCTGATATATTAGGAGATGTATGACTTAATGATTGCATGCACGGCTGATATATTAGGAGATCTATCACTTACATGATTACATGCACTGCTGATATATTAGGAGATCTATCACTTAATGATTGCATGCACGGCTGATATATTAGGAGATGCATCACTTACATGATTACATGCACTGCTGATATATTAGGAGATCTATCACTTAATGATTACATGCACTGCTGATATATTAGGAGATGTATCACTTACATGATTACATGCACTGTTGATATATCAGAAAAATGTGTTAACATAAACACGGAGTTGTAATTAAACGTATTGTTAGCAAATACAGAAAGATGTTTCAATAATTGGTGGAGCTTTTCATCTAAACTCATTGATGAACCGATTCTAATGGAAATCGAACTATGCCTGGATATTGCGAATTGGAACGCACTTAGCCTGGTTAGAGCAGGAAACTTAGCCAACCTCATCGATCAACTAATTAAATATAAAATATATATTGCGAGACATTTGAGGGAAAACAAATTCAGACATCCTCAAGTCAAAAGACTGCACTATATTTTACACTCTTGGAACAGCATTTGCTGTGAAGAAAGAAGTCATGGCAGCCATAGGTTTTAAACCAGAGAATGAAAGATTGTGCTCTTTTGCGTGTGCGAGGGAAAATGTTTAATGTAACATTTATAAATGTTCATGCTCCCATCGAAGACACAGAAGGTCAGATAAACGAATCCTTTTATGAGACGCTGGAAGAGATCTATGATGAGGCATCACGACATGATTTTAATATAGTGATTGGCGATTTAATTCCAAATTAGAAAAAGTGTTCATGCCAACTATTGGCAAGGAAAGTGTGCATGAAGAACCCAATGACATTGGGATCAGACTCATTGAATTTGCTTATGGAAAAGGAATGTCAGTTAGCAGCACAAAGTTTCCACACCAAAAATATACATAGTTTCTTGAAACTCACCACATGGAATCACTCACAACCTAATTGACCATGATATCGATCGGATACGTAGGTTAGACATACAAGACATAAGAAGCTATCGAGGAGCAGATGCAGACCCTGAGCATCTATTTGTAAGAGTTAAAAATAAGCAGAGAATAGACATACTACACAATGGCCTAATTCAAAGAGAATAAACGATATGATCACCAAAAGCTTACCAAAGACCCACTAACTGCAAAAGCTTACCAAAGACCCACTAACTGCAAAAGCTTACCAAAATGAAGTAGAAGCCCAACTAGAAACATCCCAGGAGGAAATGAACAGGGAAAACAAAATAAAACAATGGGATAGGATACGAAATGCTATGAAAAGATCAGAAGAAAAAAGTAGGATTTCCTCAAACTAACAGTAGAGTTTGCTAGTTTGATAATGAATACATAGAGAAACGAGACAAATGAGAAATATATACAATGAAGCCAGCAAGAAAGCCACGAAAATGAATAGAAAGGAAAAAAATAATAGAAAAAAGGCTAAACTAAAAGAAATGGATGACTTATCAAGAGAGGGAAACATCAGAGGAATTTACATGAAGAAAAAAGATGAAAAGAATGGATACCAAGCCAGACCTCCAATGTGTGAGAGCCAGGTTGGAGAATTAATCAGGGACAAAAAAAAAGTACTGGAGAAGTGGGCTGAATATTTTGAGGGCTTACTAAATGCAGACTATAGACAAGATGAAGATTACCAACCACCACCAAGAGGACCAGACCCTCCAATAAACTCCCTAACTTTGGAAGAAACTGCAGAAGTAATCAATGCTATGAACAACCACAAAGCCCCCTGGAGAAGACCTCCACACAGCAAAACTTATTTAATATAGAGGAAGAGAAATGAACTTAACACTCTGACACATTCACTTTTAATTACAATTTGAAAGAAGAGAAAATGCCAACAGAATGGGGAAACAGCAGTAGTAATCCCAATACACAAGAAACATTCCAAACCTTCGTGCACAAACTATAGAGGAATTTCCTTATTAAATGTTTCAAAAAAAATATGACAAAACTAATTGCCAAAAGACTACAACCGTACACTGATGTGGAATCAGACAAAACAGATCAACGTCTAATCAGATTTCCATCATCAGATGCCTATGTTGTGAATATAATTTCCAAGTTTATGAACTCCAAGTGGATTAAAAAATTGCATATGACAGCATCCAACAAAATATCTATATGAGACTGTGTGAATTTTGCATCCAACAAACTGAGAAGACTGATAAATATAACTGTAAACAAGTCAAGAAAGGAAATCAAGGTTCAGGGTAAATAATCAAGAGAATTTCATATTAGACAAGGCCTAACAGGGCCGGCCTTAGGCGGCTGCATTGGGCCCCGCACTTTCATAGGCCCCGCCCCGAATTTATTTTCTAATAAAAAATCTTACTTTTCACTTATTATCCTTATTCCTACCCAGACTGGGCCCCGCGCAATCCGTTTCGCATAGGGTCCCGCAATTGTTAGGGTCGGCCCTGAGGCCTAAGACAAGTAGACTTTCTGTCTCGTACACTATTTAACCTAACATTAGAGAAATATAAGAAAACTACATATTGACACCCAAGGAACTTTCCGAGGTAGACCCAAGACCCACAACCAATAGGTCCTCTCTACAACCGACCCCTTCGGTATATTGCTTATCTGATGACATAGCACTGTTAAGGAATAGTAGTAAAGATATATCAAATATTTTATTGAATTAGAACACCCATCCCTAGAAGCAGGGCTGAAAGTTGACAACAACAAAACAAAATACATGACTATGTGAAGAGAAGAGCAGACAGATGAAACCATTAAAATTAGAAACCACACTTTTGAAAAAGTAAATCAATTCAAATCCCTAGGATCCTTAATAAATAAAAGAGATAAATTATTGACAGAAATGGCAGAAAGAATATCGGTCGGAAACAGGGTATCTTCAGTAGTCACAAAATACTCAAAATTAAAAAAACATTAACAGTAAAACAAAGAAAACTATACAATTGTAATCCCTAACAAAAACGGCAGAAAAGTTCCCTTGAAAAATATATGAACAAAAAAAGGATGAATGTGGATGGAGAATAAAAACCAACCATGAATTGTACAGTCTATATCAGGATCCCACGATAGTAGCAGAAACAAAAAAAGGGCTGGGTACGCTGGGCGGAACATTTAGAGAGAATGCCAAATGACAGAAGGGTGAAGAGGATGCACCACCAAAACCCCAGAGGTAAACAAGTCAAAGGGAGACGTAGACTTAGGACGGTTGATGTGGAAAATGATTTACAGCAACTGGGAATCAAAGCATGAAAAGGAAAATCATTAGTTAGGTCTGAGTGGAAGGAAGTGTGGAGGCCGTCCAAACACCCACATGGGCTGTAGCGCCATAGGGATGGATGGATTGTACGAAGTATGCCCATTTTAATTTGTACAATGATGTTCTTCTCATCAATTATGTTTTAAAATAATGTTGGTCATAACATCAGTTTCAAGTTAATCATTAATTGATTAACCCATCTAGAACTACGTATGCACATTTGTAAGGAGCTAAGACCCAACGCCGCACGTCCCCGCCCTTCTCAACACGCATCGGTCTGAGACTTAAGGTAGATATAATATAATTTTTTTTTAAATTTCAATCGCAAGTGCCATGCAGATTAAATCCCGCCACCACTTAGGGCTCCCACTCCCTTGCCCGAGACCCCACACGTAGCTTAACTCAAGATGTGACCAGTATATAGTTGTTAACAGTAATAACAACAAACACTGCGTATTTAGCTACCAGTGTTTCCTCGTGCCCATTTCTCCATGTTATTTCTCACACGATCCCGTCCACAAACTCCATGTGATGTCACGTCCACACACTGCATGTGATGTCACGTCCACACACTGTATGTGATGTCACGTCCACACACTGTATGTGATGTCACGTCCACACACTGCATGGGATGTCACGTCCACACACTGCATGTGATGTCACGTCCACACACTGTATGTGATGTCCCGTCCACACACTGTATGTGATGTCACGTCCACACACTGCATGGGATGTCACGTCCACACACTGCATGTGATGTCACGTCCACACACTGTATGTGATGTCACGTCCACACACTGCATGGGATGTCACGTCCACACACTGTATGGGATGTCACGTCCACACACTGCATGGGATGTCACGTCCACACACTGTATGTGATGTCCCGTCCACACACTGTATGTGATGTCATGTCCACACACTGCATGGGATGTCACGTCCACACACTGCATGTGATGTCACGTCCACACACTGTATGTGATGTCACGTCCACACACTGTATGTGATGTCACGTCCACACACTGCATGGGATGTCACGTCCACACACTGCATGTGATGTCACGTCCACACACTGTATGTGATGTCCCGTCCACACAGTGCATGTGATGTCACGTCCACACACTGCATGTGATATCACAGCCACACACTGCATGTGATGTGTTAATGTCATGTACACTTTTTTTTTTTACAAATGTGTCGAAAATTTTCATGTGTGTTTATATTCATTCATTGATGTTTACAAAAAATAGTTTCAAATAAAATCATGGAAAGAACCATACTACTTAGATACAACTAAAACTAAAAGGAATTGTGTAACGAATTCATCGTCATGGGAAACATAACTTTCAAATATCTTCATTTCTGTTGCTAGCCTGTTAAGTGTAGAATGACTCAAAAAAAAAACTCAATTCACGAATGCGCCAAAATTAATCCCATCATTTTGAAATTATCAAAGATTTTCTGGGCGAGTGGCTTGCTGAGACCTCTCTCCACACGTGTCCCCAAGTTTCACACGGCGCCCTCGATCTCTTCTCCCTCCCCAATTTAAGTGACAGTACCGACACTTTATAATCGAAAACAAAATATACAAAGCACTTGGTGTAGGTAAATATATTCATATTTTTTAATGACAAATTTATGATTTTCCTTTAGTTTGGAATACGTATTTGGTCTATAAAGATTCAAGGGACGAAACTATTCTGGAGCTAAAAGTAAAACCTTAGTGGGCTCTACTACCAGAATGAATGTATGGTTATGTATGTAGGTGGCGATGAAGTTAGAGCTGGCCCTGGGCATCAAAACTCCTAATTTCGGTGCTGATATTTGCCCTCCCTCCCCCCGAACGCCTGAAATAATATCCCCACTACGCCGCGGAAAAATTACCTGAAAGAAACTGGTCAAAATGCATATGTCCAAAATGTTTTTAATAACATTACTTGA
This sequence comes from Omphiscola glabra, assembly GCA_964017045.1. Lineage (NCBI taxonomy): Eukaryota > Metazoa > Mollusca > Gastropoda > Lymnaeidae > Omphiscola > Omphiscola glabra. Next base: position 11,742,668 of record OZ024800.1, read on the forward strand.
ATAGTAGGCTATAGACAATATCATGCCGAGAAAAAGCGGTGCCCAGGGCGCACTAGTAAGACGATTTTTCCGCCCCTGTCTATGTGAAGTACATCGGATTTACTAGTTTAATTCACCATGAAGGGCTTATCATTAGTCGATTTTGCCACCCCATGGTAGAGACGCAAGGGTTGATTGACCCTCTCCCCCCCTCCTTCGCACGGCCCTGGATATATAGAGCGATAAAAGGTCTCAGTGCATTACTGCGTCCAGGGTCTCCATTGCTGTGAAGACGGCCCTGATTTCAAAGCATGCACCAATTAATACATACAATTTTAGGTTGGTTTTTTTTTAAGTAGGTCTTCAATTTAAGGACACCAGTGTCCTCAGGCGAGTTAAGATATTTTATGCTTAATGAGCATTTCTCTTTGATTGGTATGTAAGAATCAATGCAGTAATTATTTATTTTTATGACCGTCTAAGCCGCATAACACCTCAGATGTGTCCTTAAAATCCATCAGGGGCTTGTGGCGACGACGGAGATTCTTGTCGTAATCTGTTCGGCTTGGAATTACATCCAGGCCCGTCGGGCTAGATATCTGCTGACCAGAAGAATCGGAGAAGACTGTATAAATAAGGGTGTCGGCCACTGTTGGGACCACCACCGCAAAAGTCTCAAACTTGTTCCAATCAGCTCCAAGGTCCGGAATTCGTTTATGTAAGTAGCTCTTGTGAGATGTTTAACTTTAGTGAGTTAATATAGAGTGCAATTTTTTTCATTTCATTGTAACAGCTACATTAGGAGAAGACGCAAAACATGACTCTAAAGTCTAATTAATATCTCCAATATCAGAAAATAGAGATTTGTAAATTACGTTGTCAAATTGAAAAAAAACCATACACGCCATCTTTTCTATGGATACGTAATATTGATGCTGCATTTCTAGAACAGAGATTTCTTAGAATTCATATCTCTGTTTTAAGAAATTAATTCCTAACGGGAGCAAGAAAATTGGCTTCTTTTATCTTTAGTCTGTTAATCTTCTTGATTGATGACTTTTTATTGTCTTGAAATCAGAACGTTACAAATAGATTAGGAACAGGTGGCAATGTTTAAGACTGTGTGGTGACTGTGGGTGTGGTGTAAGGATGACTTTATGTGCGGCATTTGGTTGACATGAAATGCTTGCTTCGTGACATTAGATACAATTGACTGACTTAAATTGGTTGTAGCTGTAGAAGCGAAGTCGATCATCAATGATCCATGAGTATATATCGATAAGTCCATGTGTTCATATCAATAAGTCCATGTGTTTATTACTTACCACAGCAAAATGAACACATTCATCACAGTTCTTGCCCTCGCCCTGCTCTCGGTCAGCGTCCATGGCACATTTGGCGGCTACGGCTTGGGCGGCTACGGGGGTCTAGGAGGTCTTGGCGGTCTTGGCGGTCTTGGTGGTCTTGGCGGTCTAGGCGGTCTAGGCTATGGAGGTCTTGGAGGTCTCGGAGGAGGCATCGGACTGGGTGTAGGCATCGGTGGAGGCATCGGCGGAGGCATCGGTGGAGGCATCGGCGGAGGCATCGGTGGAGGCATCGGTGGAGGCATTGGCGGAGGCATCGGAATCGGTGGAGGCATCGGAATCGGTGGAGGCCTTGGTCTCGGAGGTGGTCTCGGGTATGGCGGCTTAGGCAGATTCGGATACGGGGGTCTCGGATATGGTACGTTTTTTTTTTTTTTTTTGTTTTTTTTTTTTTTTTGATTGCTTATAATACTTTAAATAGCATTTCATTTGTATTTTTTATTTATTAGTAGTAGAATCTTTCTCTCAGCTTCATATCATAATATCATTTGCGTTATAGTTTACATGTTTTGTCAAATAGTATCAAGATAGCCATAAGAGATCCATCCAATTTAAGCTACGCTCCAACCTAATTGTTCTCATCTGTCAACAGGCAGAGGATACTACTAAGAACTGGGCCATCGTCTGATATGGTCGCCATGGAAATTATTTCTATGTTGGACGCTTCCACAAATGAAATGTTCAAAGCTGGAAATAAATGTCCTATTAAAACTTCTCTAGATTGTTAGTTTGTTTATCAATGTGCTATGGCGATGAGTTGCTCAACTGTTGTTTTGTCTTTGTTGCACGTTATCACTGGGTCATGGCGATGTGTTGTTCAACTGTTGTTTTGTCTTTGTTGCACGTTATCACTGGGCCATGGCGATGAGTTGCTCAATTGTTGTTTTGTCTTTGTTGGATGGGTGGATGAAATGATTTGCAAAAAAAAAAATATTCAATGAAGATCATAGTTCATAAAGTTGATATTTACTACACTATTCATGAACAAAAAAAAAACTATATTAAATATCCCTAAAGCACAATACGTCGTTGTGTATTTTAAGGTTACTTGGTGATTTAATACTTTTTTAAGAGGGCTGATATTAAATCAAACGTTTACAAAAATCAATAAAAATAAATCACTGTTTCATCTTAGTCTAAGCAATCAGAAGTTAAGAGGAATGGAGACCTTACATGCTAGCTCTCAATTTTTATTCAAGATAGGAATCAGGGATGCGCTAAAACAAATACAAATAATTAAATCATTACACGTTTATAAAACTAGATCTTTACAATATTTAAATTCTATTAACTTGCTGAAAACCATTTCTTTTTAAATACTATGGGATTTTTTTTTTAAAGTCGTTGTATTGACGCCCTTTCTTTGTGCTAAATAGCGCAATTCGTATTTCAGGATAATTTTCATTCTTTGTTTACTAAAGTGATGCTTTAAATGTAAAAACAATCTCCTGCAAGATCAGAGGCGTAACTGGGTTTTTGGCGCCCTTGGCTAATTTATTTTTTTAAATAATAAAGAATTTAAAAAATTAGAGATTTAGCGGCGCCCTTTTGAACAGGCGCAGGCCGGCGCTCTTGGCAACTGCCCCAATGCCAAGCCGTTGTTACGCCTCTGTACAAGATAAAACTAAAACTGCGCGGTTATCGTTCCTAATGCAATAACCGATGGCAACTCAGCACAAACAAACTTGTTTGTAGGCGTGATCATGGATTAGTGTTACTATTAGAACCACAAACACAGTGATTGATTTATAATAAATATTTGATAACCTCAACCTTAAGTCAATTTATGACTGACACAACACAGACTGACCGGCAGTTTATTGTGACTGACACAACACAGACTGACCGGCAGTTTATTGTGACTGACACAACACAGACTGACCGGCAGTTCATTTAACAAAGAAGATCTTAACGTTTAGACGCCAACAGATTTATGACGCCTTTAATGTTTAATGGTGATTGGGGGGGGGGGGGGGGGGGGGAACGACGACTGCAATCAGGTTATACAAATGGAAATGAGCGAAACTTTTTTAACACGGCAACAAATCAACGAACGTGTTAGCAAGAAGTCTTTCATCATAGAAATAAATAAATGTTTTTTTTTGTTTTTCACTGAAAAGTTGAAAATGTGTATGCAAATACACGGAGATGTGACTTGACGTCTTCTATCAAATATAGTAAAAAAAATTCAATAGTGGGTTGAACTTTTCATCAAAATGTGTACGAGTTTATGAATCATCCAAGTCGGGTAAGGAAAACAAAAACAAAAGTATGTCCCTTAAATTGAGTCCATAGTGAGATCTATCTAGGTTCCATGAGCTGAAAAATATGTTTTAATGAATTTTTGCAAAAATATGTGAATTTTTTTAAGAAATTTCACTGCATACAAAAATATCAGTATTTAATTATCAACCATGGAGTGCAATTAGAACACTTGAATTTAGATCTGGAAGAGAGAGGACAACTCAAACATATATGAACATTTTAGTAATTTTGAAACGTCTTATTTGTTTTTCTAACAAGACTTGCCGTCCGATTTCTGTGCGGCATGTCTGCTAAGATAGAGACAAGTAAATAACGACATGGAAGGTGAATGCCTTTAGGGCGAAATGCAATGAAAAGAACATCATGATTACCACCATAAGCTTCTGCATATCACTTAATAACATCATGATACACCCCTAAGCTTCTGCACATCACTTAATAACATCATGATACACCCCTAAGCTTCTGCACATCACTTAATAACATCATGATACACCCCTAAGCTTCTGCACATCACTTAATAACATCATGATACACCCCTAAGCTTCTGCACATCACTTAATAACATCATGATACACCCCTAAGCTTCTGCACATCACTTAATAACATCATGATACACCCCTAAGCTTCTGCACATCACTTAATAACATTATGATACCACATTAAGCTTCTGCACATCACTTAATAACATCATGATACCAGCACATCCCCCCCCCCCCCAATAAGCTTTGACATCACTTAATAACAGTATGATACTGTCTGTGTTTTCACGTTTATCTACTTGAGGAAGTTAATCTTATATGGCAGTATCTGCTCACTAGGTGGAACATGCTATTAAAAAGACACTTTTAATATCAGACCAAAACGGAATTTCGGTAGAGAGAAGGTTAAGGTTTAAGAAGAGAATTGCAGGACAACAATTAATAAATGCTGGACTCTCTCTCTCTTCGAGAAGAAAACAGTAGGAATATGCTGAAGTGTATTGATTGCTTTCATTCTGAACTCCAGATCAGATCATCAACGATCAAAGAAAAGGCAGACATGTTTGGGGCTGTTCAACCCAAGAGTCTACTATTAGCAAGTGAAGAAGACTCATTGCAGGTTGTGTAAGTGTAAGGATTACGTGTTTAGAAATTAGTTTTCGGAGATATAAAGGTGCGGGGCCTGCTATACAGATGAACTGTTAAAAGAAATACCAAGGCTAAGAATGTAGCTGATATTGAATTCAAAAAGTTTTTAACTTGTCAGTATTTGATGTTTTGAAATTCATAGCTAAATGGGACTTCCTAGAATATCTTCCAATACTCTCGCTAAGTCTTCAATTGTTTCTTACGATCTGTGTGTCTGTGGCTTCATTTTAGCGGGGCTGTTCAAAACTAAGACTTGTCAAGAACTATTCGTGCTCCGCGATGGGACAGACAAGGCTTTCTGATCTTGCCCCAATTTCAATTGAAGGTGATGCGGTGAAGGATATCGATTTTGATAAAGTGATTGGCAGGTTTGTAGCTTTTGCAGACCAGGAAAGGAAAATTTTTAATAAAGTAATTGTAATGTAAAAATATCTGTAACTTTGCATTGTTACAGTTCTTAACCATATTGACCTCCTGACCTCCTGACCTTCAATTAATTTGTTTTAGTTCTTGTCATTGTTACACCGTGGACTTATTTTAGCCAGAAGAAATCGATCGTAGAAGTGGGGGACAGGGGGGGGGGTGGTGACACCATGAGTTTACCGCACCGGGCGATACCAACCTTAGCTACACCACTGCTAGAGATTAAAGCAAACATGTGTGCCACAAAAGCAAAGTTGAGAAAAGTTAGTTGATATTTTCCAATACTAATACCACAACGACTCCACGCTCCATCTGTACCTGCGTGACCCTGTGATTGACCCACACCTACGCCCCCCACTCCCCACCCCCGTGCAAAGCATTATGAATATATCTCATAGAAATGGGCCCTTCCTTACTTTTCCAAGGTCTGTACTGTTAAGATATTCAGTAAAGTGATCATATTATCAAGGAAGACTTTTTACGTATATTAAATTTATAATTGAGCCCTGACATCCTTAAAAACGTGTGCAAATTTCCCCTTGAGGTATTCATTAAATGTGCTTCCTGTTTTCAAATCTCTTTAAAAGGCGGTTCTCATAGTATATTTTTATTTTCAACCCTGGATCTCTTGCCCAATTACTCTAAGTAGTAAATTTTAGTTATAGAGTATTTTATTGATTTTTTTTTAAAAGATTGATTTTTTTATATTTGGGCTCTATCGATACTACATAAACGATTCGTTGACTCCAGTGGAGGTCATATCACCACAAGTCAAGAACCTCTGCTGCAAGTTGAATTTCGTAGGAAATGGTTTAACCCCAAAATCCATCAGTTGAAATGGGCGAGAGTTTTTTACCGTTTGTCAACTGTTTGCCCCGAGGCGAGTTCATTAGTGACATGGCCAATTAGTGAACAGGTATATAATGTCCTGGCGCGCAGCCACACACAGCATTCACATCACAACCAACAAGCTTGTGCTCGGTTCTCTGCTCAAGGTCCGGACGAAAGTCTTTGTGAGTAGAGTATATATTTACCTACTATGCAATACCGCTTTTTGTTACTTTCGATAAATTGATCTGTCTAGCTCAGGTTTGTTGAACGTCCGGTACGCGGGCCATACATGGCCCGCGAGATCATTTGTTCTGGCCCGCCAGCGGAATTCAAAATCCAATATAAGAGGGTTTTTTCATAACAACATAATTTCATAATAAGTTAATCATAATAATAATAATATACATTTTGAAGGACAACCAAGGACACGCCAAATAAATTCGTTCTATGAAAAGTACGTCCCATCTTACCCCGATCCATGCTTGTGGAACGCACGGTTCCCAATAAAGCACGTAAGAAAAATAATTTCAGCAATTAATTCAGACTTGAAATTGCTATGTTTAGACCTTGACATTGCATTGTTTAAAAATATTCAAATTTGTTTACGCTCCGCGGCTTTTAAACCTTTAAAAATCTAAATTAAGTTAATTACATGAAAGATTTTTGCAAATGTTTGTAATGCGTGGCAAATTACTCTATAAATTAGATTGAACAATGCATTTAGTTTGGTACTGGAAAACTTTAAGTTGCCAGCCAATTTATATGAATCCAACTTTAACTTAACCAATTATTTTATAGATTTTATAATAACGTATGTAAATGTGAAAATAGTTGCTAATCGAAAAAAGTAATTGATGGTGAAGTGATATTTCATAATTTTAATTTGCATCATTTTTTTTTTCGTCCATGTGCTATATTGTATGGGTGGATAATAGATAAGAGGGGTGGGCGTAAACATTTTTTGAGCTTGGGGCGCAGGCCTTGATTTACTATGGCCCACGAATGACGTTTCAAGTATCCTGATGGCACTTGGCAGAAAACAAAAAGTTGCCCTCCCCTCATCTAGCTAGTAATTTTTCTGTTCCTTTTTCTTGACGTTAATTTTTTTTCTGTTCCGTAAGCGACTCCGTAATCCGTGCGCAGGATCAAGATATAACGATCGACTGAACCATAGGTTTAAAAAAAGTGAAATTTCTCACCATTTATGTAAACACGTCCCAATAAAAAGATATCCAGGAGGTCTACCCTCTTCTTGAGTCCGTCTTTGCGTATAGCTTCAAAATTTTTGAGGTGTGCATGAACCACAGAGTCAGTGAAGTTTTAAATAGATTTCTCCTAGCTACCCCATTAACATCATATTCTGTTTATTATCTTAGTGGGTTTTTGCGTTCCACGTTTTTATTATTATTTTTTTATTTTTTTTATTTTTTTAAAAACAGCAAAGAAGTTAAGATTGTTGCGTGTTTATTTAAATTTTACAATTGTAAACTTGTATAACTTCTTTGTAAATATCCGTTTATTTTCTGTTGTTTTTAGGGGGTTTGTGGTGTGGGAGGAAGGGGCTAGTATAAGATACTGTCTGCTCTCTTTCTCCGCAATCTCTTAAAAGGATTAAGAAGTCAACTGCATACTTACCTGTGGTCCAATATGGTGCGTTACCTCAAAATGACGTGTTGCCTCAATATGAGGTGTTGTCTCCATATGTAGTGTTGTCTCAATATGATGTATTGTCTCAATATGATGTGTTGTCTCAACATGATGTGTTGTCTCAATATGTTGATGACGTCAAACAGGATGCTCGTAATGAAAAGGTGTCCAGAAATTTATAGACTCTTCACATTTTAAAATTTTAAAAAAAGATGTTTTTTTTTTGTTGTTTTTAAATTCTCTAATGTATTCTTTATGAAATATTAACGATTTTAACCAACAGACCATGTACAAAGCCATCTTTCTCGTTCTCGCCCTCGCCGTACTCGCCATGAGTACTGAAGCCTTCTACTGGGGAGGATACGGAAGCTTTCCCTTCGGAGGAATCGGAGGAGGACTTGGATATGGAGGATTTGGATATGGAGGACTTGGAGGATTCAACAGATTAGGTTTTGGCTACGGTGGTCTTGGTGGTCTCGGTGGTTGGGGTTATGGTAAGTGTCTGCCAGAGTTGTTATTGGTAGTTTGGGTTATGGTGTCTGCCAGGGTTTGCTATAGGGGGCTTGGATTATTTTGTCTGCCAGAGTTGTTATCGGAGGTTGGAATTATGGTGTCTGCAAGGGTTTGCTATCGGGAGTTTGGGTTATAATGTCTGCCAGAGTTGTTATCGGGGGTTTGGGTTATGGTTCCTGTTAGAGTTATCGATGGCTGAAGATATGGTACGTTTGTGCGAGGGTTTCTAATCCACAATGATACAATTTTTATTTAATATCAACAGCTGTAGAAGTCTTACCTGACATTTCTTCATTTATACTTATATGAATTTTTTTTTTACTGATAAAGGGATTTAACAAATTGTTTGTGTCTAATTTAATCTGTCAAAACCCAGCATACTAGATTCCCCTGAAAATATTTCCCTTTTCACCAGCATTTAGCTCATTGCCTTTGTTGAAGTTTTTACCGTGTGTAAAAACCTGGGCGTGCATTTATCAAGAAATGTATTTGTATTTCACATCCTACTTGGAAACCTTCAGCGAACTTGATGCCCTTGTATCTACAAGGCTAACATTAACATAAAATACACATCAAATATATGGATGTGAAGGGGAAAAAATCCTCTTTTCAATTAGTGATAAATTTAATGCGAATTAAATGTACATGCTTGGCGTGAATTCTATATAATTATTTATATAATGATCTATATGATTATATAATTAGTTGGCCAGTCCTGGTCTGAATCCTAGAAGGAGGGTGCAGGAAGGTAAATTTCATGTCATAATTTTTTTAAATCAATAATTATTTTCAAAAGTGTCATTGAAAGCATCTGATTTTCTAATCTACAGGTAGAGGTCTTTATTATTAAAGACTTGGCCACGCCCCTGGATATTGTCCGATAATGACGTATGACATGTTTCTAAAAACCTAAACCAGCCTCGGTAGCGCAGAATTAGAGGAACGACACTATTTCATGATGTCACATTTATACGAAATTTAAATTAAAAAAATCGTAGTTTACCTCTGTTGCTTTGTTTGCATCTATCCTCACATCTGTTTGTGAATTATCCTTGAATCCTTGGTTTCCTTGGTTTGTTGTAGTTGCTCACATCGTTCGTGTTTGTTCTTGTGTGTTGTAGCTGCTCACCTTGTTCGTGTTTGTTGTTGTGTTTTATAGCTGCTTACCTTGTTCTTGTTTGTTGTCGTGTTTTGTATGTAGCTGTGGTGAAGTCTTGTTGACTATTGGATGTAATGAATGGCACATCAATGTAGTAGCTAATGCTTTGAGTTTTTTTATGATTCTACTGCATCTGTGGTGGTGTTTGTTTGTTTGTTTTGTTTGTTTTTTTTTTTGTTTTTTTTTTGTTTTTTTTTTTTGTTTTTTGGGGGGGGGGGGGTATTTTGTTTACCTTTTGCAGCTGTTGTTTTATACACACACAAAAATATCACTTGATTTCGCTCCACTGGGGTGAACAGCCCAAACAAGTTGTTTCAAGCTCACTACACAGAAACCTATGACTAGCGTCTTAGCAAGATGACAATCATTTTACAATTCTCCCGGAAATTAGTTTACACTTTAATTTACAGGAACGGAACGTGATCTGCTTATAGCTGTGTGTCCTTTCCTTGGCAACTAATTATAAAAGTGTTGGACTGCGATAAAGCTTTAAAATTTGTGTCAATATTATATAAAACAATATATTATTATGTTTAGCTTTAGTAATAATTTTACATAATCCAGTAATAAACGCTTCATCAATACAACAACAAAACATTTAAATAAGTATAAATTAAATGTACATAATATATATATAATATATACACGTGTATTCTACCTTTTAAAAAAAAGAGAGAAAAAAGAAAAGAATAGGAGTGGGCACAACCCACTCCCATCCAAAAAAAAAAAAACACCAAAAAAAAAAAAACAAGAAAAGAAGAATGGAAATGAAGTGATTTGAAGTAGGATGTAAAAAAACCAACAGAAAAAAAAGACATGGCATCTACGTAAAATTGTGGATTTGTTTTATCCCGTACGGAGTCAACGTACCAAATCTTTTTATTAATTTATTCTCCGTATAATAATAATATATAATTTTGTTAAGTTAATAATAAATTACAAAATCAAAGAAGAAATAAAATTAAAGCCATTGACTTACAGCTTAATGATGGCTTGTACCAGTACAATGTTGAAGAAGATACAATTTTGTAAAAGGTACACTGTTGAAATAGGAACATACACACAGACGGCAAAATATTAGTCAAAAAAATCTCTGCCTCGTATAGCAAATCTCTTTCGTAATAGTGATAGCCAAAATATCTCTCCTCCGCTCATCTCTCTAGGCGTATATATATAGCCTGTTTCAAAGACATTTCTAGAATGGGCTTACACATTGTATTACTTTCTTGATTATTCTCGATTTTGTACATAATTCTAATGATACAGACCATACATTTTATTTAGTTGTAATAGAGGTCAATGGAGAATATTTTAAAATAGTAACACAACAAAGTTCGGTCCGAACTTGGGGTCAGCTAAAGTGCATTCACGAGAAAAGATAAATGAAAGTAAACGAGACGCCTGTACCAACAATAAAGTTACTGATAACTGACCAGAATAGATATTTTTTTTGCATGACCTCGCTACTTCTTAACGTCGCGGTAATCGTAAATATATGTAATTGTCTTCGATACCACCGCGGTTAAACCGTTCTGCCAGTCTATCTCTTTAAATATAGGGGAGCGCTGGGTGGGCTGTCACACCTTTGACATTTTGTGCCCACCGTGAGTTGAATTTTGATGTTAACGAAGTAAAATTTTATTCACTCATTCATTGTTCATTCATTGACAGTCAATATGGTATGAGGTGAATAGTTATAACAAACAGTTTGTAATCAATACTACAGATGTGTTTGTTTATTTTACCAGCCTTCAAAACTGTACTAACACATTACGTGACAATCTCCTTCTTCTTCTCTCACTTTCTTTTTCTCTCATTCGCTCATTACCACACTCTCTCTCACTCTATCTCTCACTCCCTTTTACTCTATCACAGATGTGTTTGTTTATTTTACCAGCCTTTAAAACTATAAATCATATTACGTTACACTCTCCTCTCTTCTCTCTCACTCTCTTTCTCTCTCATTCGCTCACTCACGCACTCTCTCTCTCTCTCTCTTTCTCACTCTCTCACACACTTTCTCTCTTCATTTCATTTTTTTAAATGTTGTTAATTAAACCTAGAGATTTATATTGTTTATATTATTATGGTGTACATTTAAATCGCTACAACTGATTTTAAAAATAGATTGTACAAAGATTCAAATAACCAAGGAACACGTCTATCAAAGAAAACATTTCACAACTAAACATCCTTCATAATTACAGTTGAACCCGCTTATCTCGACCTCGGTTAATTCGCCAACCCTATTAAGTCGACGTTTTTGAAAAGGAACCGCCAAATTCTCTCTTTGTCTTAGCATTTTCTCATCGGTTATGTCGATTCTTTTATGTCGCCGAACCCTAATATCTCGAGCACAAAAGAGGGCCAAATTTGCCACTTAACGTTGGTTATCTCGATCCCCGTGACCAATCGCCAGCTTTTGAAAAGTTAGTTATCGATGCCACTTCACCATCTCACTACCGTATTTTCGAGTTTGTATCGACAATCCCATCTTAGCAGTGCATTGTTGGTTGTCAAGGAAATTTGTGGCATACGAGACACATGGGTAGGGGGATTGGTAGGTGTGTCAAAGGTTATAAAAATATCACCGCAACGTATCGTATTGATCGTGATGGTCATATTGTTGCTTTGTGTGTCACAGTGAACTAGCTATCTGCGGGTTGGGGAAGGTTGGTTCGGCGGAGCGAAATAATGACGTCACAGCACGGAAAGACGTGTTGGTGGACAACAGTGTGTTGTGACCATGTCATGTTAAATATTACCACTACAGCGACTCTTTATGAAAACACAAACCAATAGTATACGCAGTGACGTAGCGAGCTTAACTCGCGCCCGAGGCACAATACCTTTTTAGCGCCCCCCCTCTATTCGAAAACCATACAATATTATATGTAAAATATACCATTTGGCGCCCCTTTGTGAGTAGCGCCCGGTGCATGATGCCCCCCTCGCTACGCGACTGAGTATACGGGCATACGATAACTGCGAACATGTTGTTAGCAAACATGTATGTACATTTTTATAGCATGCCGATCGCTTCATCAAACAAATAACGGCAACGCTGTTGTGTAAAAAAAAAAACTCCAAAAACACGTGCATGTACATTCTCATTTATTAATACACATCATGTACATAAAGACATTTCAAGCACATGTTAATATATTGCCGCCATATTGGTTTTCGTTTATCTCGATCCTCGGTTATCTCGACGCCTTTTGGCATACCCCGTGGCCGTCGACATAACCGGGTTCTACTGTACCGACATCTCGCTACTCAGGACAAACAAAATAATATTGCTACAATAAAGATTTGTTTCGTAATGAGATACACTTTATTCTGATTTCCGAGGAAATGCATTATGCCTGAAAAGGAAAATCCATAGTACGAGCTAAATATTTGCCTACATGATCACCCCCTACCAAACTGACCCACATTGACGCCCCCCTTCCGCCTTGGCAAAACATTGTGAGAATATCTAATGGCAATAGGCGTATCCGGAAATTTGATCGAAAGAAATTTAGTTTACACGTTAAAATTTGGCGTAAAATTTCTTTTCCAACGCATTCTTTTGTTTTACAATATAGTATAGTGCGTTCACGAAGAAATTTGGCGAAAATTTTAACGTGTGAACTAAAAAAAAAAAAGATTCGACCAAATTTCCGTCGATCAATTTTCCGTCGACGAAATTTCTTTCGATCAAATTTCCGGTAACCGGAAATAGGCCCTTCCTTACTTCCTAGGTCTGTCACGATATAGTGCGGAGTGGTTGTATTGTTAAAGAAGACAGTCTTTTCACTAAAATATCATATGGACAATTCTGTAACAACTTTTAATAATTTCCCATAGAGCAGCGGTTCTCAACCGGTTGGTCGCGACCCCTTTGGGGGTCGAATGACCCTTTCCCATGGGTCGCCTAAGACCATCGGAAAACAAATTAACTCTACAGTAATGAAGTAGCAACGAAATAAATTTTATGTTTGGGGGTCGCCACAACATGATAACCTGTGTTAAGGGGTCGCGACATTAGGAAGGTTGAGAACCACTGCCCTAGAGGTACTAATTAAATCTGCTCCGTGCTTTCAAATCTTCTTAAAAAGCGGTTCTCGTAATATTTTATTTTTACCCTGATCACCTTATACAATTTACTTTTAGTGATAAATTTTAGTTGCGAAGCCTTTTTTTTTAAGATTTCTTATTAATATTTGGGCGCCATCGATACTACGTAAAAGATTCATAGACTCCATTGGAGGTCATATAACCACAAGTCAAGAACCTCTGCTGCAAGTTGAATTTCGTAGGAAATGGTTCAACACCAAAATCCACCAGTTAAGATTGGCGAGAGTTTTATCGTTTGTCAAATTTTTGCCCCGAGGCGACTTCATTAGTCAAATGGCCAAATAGGGTCCTGACGCGCTGCCAACCATAAGATTCACATCACAAACCCACAAGCTTGTGCTCGCCTCTCGGCTCAAGGTCCGGACAAAAGACTGTGTGAGTAATTACAACATTGCCGCATTTGCATATATTTACTTACTTTACAATACTACTTTTTTGTTATCTTCAGCAAACTCATCCATGTAGCTACTAAATGTTCTGTTCATTTTCCTTATCGTTAAAATTATATTGTTCGGCTTCATGATCTGTGCTGAATCCAGAAATAACGATATAGCGAACCAGAAGTTTTAAAATAAACAGTTTCTCACCATTTATTAAACACGTCCCACTAAATAATGATATGGGGCTGTCCATTAATTATGTCAACAAAATAGGGGAGAGGGGGGGGGGGGCTGAAAATTTTTTGACAATTGTCAAGAAAAGTTGACATCAACAATGTTACTTTTTTTAAAATAAAGTTAACTTCATAATTTAAAATTTATTGAACTTTTTTTTCGTAAACATTTTAATTTTATTCACTTTTTTGTTGTAGTCGTAAACTAGTCTATTTAAAATATAGTTTTTTTTCCCCATTTTATCTTTATTTTGGGGGGGGGGGGGGTTAATCAAATGTTGACGTAATTTTATAGGGGGGGTGGGGTCTCTGGAAGTTTGACAAGCTGTTGACGAGGGGGAGGGGGGAAGGTAAAAATCGCCATAATTAATGGACAGCCCCTATCCAGGAGGTCGGCCCTCTTCTTGAATCCGTTAGTATGAATGGCTCCTATTTTTGAAGTGTGGATGAACCAAAAAGTTTTAAATAGATTACTTCTAGATGCACACTTATCTATAGTAAGCTTAATTATTTTCTATTTATTATCCTTTAAAGTTTGTTCATCCCAAAATTTAAAAAAAAAAAACACATCGAAGAAGCTTTGATTGTAATTTATTTAATTATGTTTTAAAGTTTTATTTTAAAACTAGCGGATATACCCGGCAATTTGCAGGGATAGCATTCGGAACGAAGGAACTTCAACAGTCTACAGCCTTATAATTATTCCGATCCCGGCGGGCTCCCAATCCCGTGTTTGTGGGCGGGACCGGGGGGGGGGGGGGTTCTAATATAAGATATTGTTTCCGCTCTTTCTTAGCAATCTCAGGTTATTGAAATGATTGAGAAGAAAATTTCGTAGTTACCTGTGTTATATGATGGGTGTGTGACATCAAAATGATGTGTTTGTTACCTCAAGATGAAGTGGTACCTCAATATGATGTGACGTCTAAAAGTGTGCTGGCTACGAAAAGATATTTAGAGATACTTTACACTTTTAAGAATTGATTCAAATTTAGCATTCTCTATCAAATAAAATCCAAATGTCGTTTATGAAAAATTTAAATGTTAACATTTTATCAACAGACCATGTACAAAGCCATCTTTCTCGTTCTCGCCATCGCCGTACTCGCCATGAGTACTGAAGCCTTCTTCTGGGGAGGATACGGAGGCTTTCCCTTCGGAGGAATTGGAGGAGGATTTGGATATGGAGGACTTGGAGCATTCGGCAGATTAGGTTTTGGCTACGGTGGTGTTAGCGATTGGGGTTTTGGTGAGTGTCATCCAGGTTTTGTATTCTGTGGTTTGGGTTATGGTTTTTGCCAGGGTTTGTTATCCACAATGCTGCATTTCTTATTTTCACAGCTGTAGAAATCTTCCCTCACATATCTAGAAGGAAGTAATTTTCTGCCAAAACTCAGCAGAATTACGTCCCCTGAAAATATTTCCCATTTTACCTGCATTTATTTAGCTCATTGACTTTGTTGAGGTTTGTATGTAAAATCTAGGTGTACACTTAGTAAGAATATGTATTTATGATTCACATTTATCTTTAAAACCATCAGTAAACATGTTGCCCGTGTAGACGCAAAATATACATCAGACATTTTCTTTTTTTAATCCTCATTTCAAATAGTGATAGGATTTATGCGAATTATGATATTGCCTCCTGTCTTGCAACCAGTTATTTATCCCCTTGAAAACCACGCACATTAACATCGTGAACACCTCTGAAACATAGGAGCCATAATGATCAATTCAATGATCGTGGTCCCTCAAAACATAGAAGAAGAGTAAAGATACACACTAGACCTGAATTGAAACTGATTATGTAATTAGTTTGACATTCGCAAAGCCTTGTCTAGATTCTAGAAGAATGATGCAGGAACTTTTTTTTTTTAAATCAAATATTTTTAGATGTGTCTTTAAAACCAAAAAAAAAAATTATACTCCACACGCAGAGGTCTTTATTATTAAACACTTGGCTACGCCCCGGATATTTTTCGATGAAGACGTATGACGGAATAATAACAGGTTTCCAAAAATCAAAAACACCTAACAGAATCAGTGATGCAGAATTAAAGAAACTAAATATTACTTGATGTTTCTTTTTATACCGAATTTTGTTTTCAATCGCATTATACCACGACTGCTTTTTTTTTTGGTCTATCATTTATCCTAGGCTCGTGTTTGTTGTGTGTAGCTGCATAGCACGTGTGTTAATAGTTGGACACTGCCCCTAATGTCGTTACATCTGCTTGATTGAATTACTTGTTACCTCATATGATAATGTATAGGCATTAGTGGTGAAGTCATAGTGACTACTCGACGTCATGAATGCAATTTCAACATAGAATGCAATTGATTTATTCTTTTTTTTTTTTTGTTAAAGTTTCTACTGCATCTTTTTGTTGTTTTGACTAAAAGTTGCTGATTTTTTTTATACAAACAAATCACATGATTCTAGTCCACTCAGGCATGTGAAGTAGGGCAAACAATGTTTCAAGCTCATTACAGAGAAATCAGTGAATGGCGTTTTGGCAAGAATCAAATCATGGTACAGTTCTGACTTAGTCAACTTGAGAATAAATTACTCTTAAAACGAAATACAAAATTCCTCTGTAATTTAATAAGAAATTATACCAAAACTAATACAAAATTAAACCTTTAATAAGAATATTAATAAAAGAAAATACGTAGTTTCACAATTTTATAATAACTTCCTCTTAACAGAAATATAGTTCTAACATTATCAATAATACTTTCCTATAAAGCAAATGGACAAATTAAAAAATTAATAAGAATAAAGAATATATATTTAAATAAGAAATAGTTGCACAATAATCTAATAATTTTAAAACTAATTATTTCACGAGTTAAACTGATTTCTAATAAAATTAAATTATTTAAAAACAAATATTTTTTAACAAGCATATAGTTTCACAATATTTTAAGAATTTCTGTTTTAAGAAATAGAAAGCTCTACAATAATATAATAATTCATTAAAGGCAAATAAATAGTTTTTAAATTAATAAGAATTTCTTTTAAAATAATACATAGATAAAACAATATAATATATATTTAAACAAATTGTTCACTAATTTAATAAGAATTTCTGTTTACATCAGAATTTCTGTTTAAACATACAAAAAAACTACACAACAATATCATCATTTTTCATATTAAAACAAATAAGAATGTCTATTAAAATAATAAAAAGTTAAACAACTATCTAACAATTTGTATTAAAACATATACACAGGTTAAATTAATTTCTATTCAAATAATACTTAGTTTAAAAACAATATTGTATGAGAATTTCTGTTTTAAGAAATGTAGTTCTACAATAATATAATAAACTGTCATAATTAAATGAGAATTTCTTTTAAATGAATAATTAAGTTAAAAACAATACTCTAATATTTATATTCATTCAAATGGTTCAAGAATTTAACTATGAATTTCTGATTAAACTTAATACTAACTACACAACAATATAGTTATTTTAAATATTTTAAAAAATAGTTTCAAAATTGTATATGAATTACTATTAAAATAAAAAACACAAAATTTCACTACAAAATAATACGAAATTATACCAAAACTAATACATAATTTAAACCTATAATAAAAATTTAAATAAAATAAAAACATAGTTCACAATTGTATTAAGAACTTCTGCTTTAATAAAAGTATAGTTTCTAAATAATAATTCCTTTTAAATGGAATGGACAAATTCACAAGTTAATAAGAATTAAGAATATCTATTTAAATAAATAAATGGTTAAACAACAATCTAATTATTTATCTAAAAACTAATAATTTAACATGATCAATTAATTTCTAATTATACACTTGTTATGTTTTTTTTTTTTTTTTTGCTCTTCATTGTTTTGTTTTTGTAAACAAAAGGAGAAGCGGCTGAAACCTCAAATTGCTATCATTGACTTCTGCCATCCTTTTGTTTGGAAGTAGCATTTAACATTTTTTACATAAAATTTTACTAACACTTTTTTTTTAAAACTTAATTTAGTGATACAGTCATAAATATATTAAAATGAAAGGGATAATAAAAGACATGGGATGAAATAAGAATATTTTTAAAGACTAAGAATAAAAGTTAATAATATATATTTTATAAACAAATATTTTTTTAACAAGCATATAGTTTCACAATATTTTAAGAATATCCGTTTTAAGGAATAGAAATCTCTACAATAATATAATTATTCATTAAAGGCAAATAAATAGTGTTTAAGCTAATAAGAATTTCTTTTAAAATAATATTTAGATAAAACAATATAATATATATTTAAACAAATTGTTCACTAATTTAATAAGAATTTCTTTTTACATCAGAATTTCTGTTTAAACATACAAAAAAACTACACAACAATATCATCATTTTTCATATTAAAACAAATAAGAATGTCTATTAAAATAATAAAAAGTTAAACAACTATCTAACAATTTGTATTAAAACATATACACAGGTTAAATTAATTTCTATTCAAATAATACTTAGTTTAAAAACAATATTGTATGAGAATTTCTGTTTTAAGAAATGTAGTTCTACAATAATATAATAAACAGTGTCATAATTTAATAAGAATTTCTTTTAAATGAATAATTAAGTTAAAAACAATACTCTAATATTTATATTCAATCAAATGGTTCAAGAATTTAACTATGAATTTCTGATTATACTTAATACTACCTACACAACAATATAATTATTTTAAATATTTTAAAAAATAGTTTCAAATTTGTATATGAATTACTATTAAAATAAAAAACACAAAATTTCACTACAAAATAATACGAAATTATACCAAAACTAATACATAATTTAAACCTATACTAAAAATGTAAATAAAATAAAAACATAGTTCACAATTGTATTAAGAACTTCTGCTTTAATAAAAGTATAGTTTCTAAATAATAAATAATTCATTTTAAATGAAATGGACAAATTCACAAGTTAATAAGAATTAAGAATATCTATTTAAATAAATAAATGGTAAAATAACAATCTAATAATTTATCTAAAAACTAATAATTTTACATGATCAATTAAATTCTAATTGTACACTTGTTTTGTTTTTCTTTTTTCTTTTTTTTTTTTGCTCTTCATTGTTTGTTTTTTTTTAATTTTTTTTTTTTTTTGTAAACAAAAGGAGAAGCGGCTGAAACCTCAAATTGCTATCATTGACTTCTGCCATCCTTTTGTTTGGAAGTAGCATTTAACATTTTTTACATAAAATTTTACTAACACTTTTTTTTAAAAACTTAATTTAGTGATACAGTCATAAATATATTAAATTGAAAGGGATAATAAACGACATGGGATGAAATAAGAATATTTTTAAAGACTAAGAATAAAAGTTAATAATATATATTTTATAAACAAATATTTTTTTAACAAGCATAAAGTTTCACAATATTTTAAGAATATCCGTTTTAAGGAATAGAAATCTCTACAATAATATAATTATTCATTAAAGGCAAATAAATAGAGTTTAAGCTAATAAGAATTTCTTTTAAAATAATATTTAGATAAAACAATATAATATATATTTAAACAAATTGTTCACTAATTTAATAAGAATTTCTTTTTACATCAGAATTTCTGTTTAAACATACAAAAAAACTACACAACAATATCATCATTTTTCATATTAAAACAAATAATGTCTATTAAAATAATAAAAAGTTAAACAACTATCTAACAATTTGTATTAAAACAATTTCACAGGTTAAATTAATTTCTATTCAAATAATACTTAGTTTGAAAACAATATTGTATGAGAATTTCTGTTTTAAGAAATGTAGTTCTACAATAATATAATAAACAGTGTCATAATTTAATAAGAATTTCTTTTAAATGAATAATTAAGTTAAAAACAATACTCTAATATTTATATTCAATCAAATGGTTCAAGAATTTAACTATGAATTTCTGATTATACTTAATACTACCTACACAACAATATAATTATTTTAAATATTTTAAAAAATAGTTTCAAATTTGTATATGAATTACTATTAAAATAAAAAACACAAAATTTCACTACAAAATAATACGAAATTATACCAAAACTAATACATAATTTAAACCTATACTAAAAATGTAAATAAAATAAAAACATAGTTCACAATTGTATTAAGAACTTCTGCTTTAATAAAAGTATAGTTTCTAAATAATAAATAATTCATTTTAAATGAAATGGACAAATTCACAAGTTAATAAGAATTAAGAATATCTATTTAAATAAATAAATGGTAAAATAACAATCTAATAATTTATCTAAAAACTAATAATTTCACATGATCAATTAATTTCTAATTGTACACTTGTTTTGTTTTTCTTTTTTCTTTTTTTTTTTTGCTCTTCATTGTTTGTTTTTTTTTAATTTTTTTTTTTTTTTTGTAAACAAAAGGAGAAGCGGCTGAAACCTCAAATTGCTATCATTGACTTCTGCCATCCTTTTGTTTGGAAGTAGCATTTAACATTTTTTACATAAAATTTTACTAACACTTTTTTTTAAAAACTTAATTTAGTGATACAGTCATAAATATATTAAATTGAAAGGGATAATAAACGACATGGGATGAAATAAGAATATTTTTAAAGACTAAGAATAAAAGTTAATAATATATATTTTATAAACAAATATTTTTTTAACAAGCATAAAGTTTCACAATATTTTAAGAATATCCGTTTTAAGGAATAGAAATCTCTACAATAATATAATTATTCATTAAAGGCAAATAAATAGAGTTTAAGCTAATAAGAATTTCTTTTAAAATAATATTTAGATAAAACAATATAATATATATTTAAACAAATTGTTCACTAATTTAATAAGAATTTCTTTTTACATCAGAATTTCTGTTTAAACATACAAAAAAACTACACAACAATATCATCATTTTTCATATTAAAACAAATAAGAATGTCTATTAAAATAATAAAAAGTTAAACAACTATCTAACAATTTGTATTAAAACAATTTCACAGGTTAAATTAATTTCTATTCAAATAATACTTAGTTTGAAAACAATATTGTATGAGAATTTCTGTTTTAAGAAATGTAGTTCTACAATAATATAATAAACAGTGTCATAATTTAATAAGAATTTCTTTTAAATGAATAATTAAGTTAAAAACAATACTCTAATATTTATATTCAATCAAATGGTTCAAGAATTTAACTATGAATTTCTGATTATACTTAATACTACCTACACAACAATATAATTATTTTAAATATTTTAAAAAATAGTTTCAAATTTGTATATGAATTACTATTAAAATAAAAAACACAAAATTTCACTACAAAATAATACGAAATTATACCAAAACTAATACATAATTTAAACCTATACTAAAAATGTAAATAAAATAAAAACATAGTTCACAATTGTATTAAGAACTTCTGCTTTAATAAAAGTATAGTTTCTAAATAATAAATAATTCATTTTAAATGAAATGGACAAATTCACAAGTTAATAAGAATTAAGAATATCTATTTAAATAAATAAATGGTAAAATAACAATCTAATAATTTATCTAAAAACTAATAATTTTACATGATCAATTAATTTCTAATTGTACACTTGTTTTGTTTTTCTTTTTTCTTTTTTTTTTTTTGCTCTTCATTGTTTGTTTTTTTTTAATTTTTTTTTTTTTTTGTAAACAAAAGGAGAAGCGGCTGAAACCTCAAATTGCTATCATTGACTTCTGCCATCCTTTTGTTTGGAAGTAGCATTTAACATTTTTTACATAAAATTTTACTAACACTTTTTTTTAAAAACTTAATTTAGTGATACAGTCATAAATATATTAAATTGAAAGGGATAATAAACGACATGGGATGAAATAAGAATATTTTTAAAGACTAAGAATAAAATTTAATAATATATATTTTATAAACAAATATTTTTTTAACAAGCATAAAGTTTCACAATATTTTAAGAATATCCGTTTTAAGGAATAGAAATCTCTACAATAATATAATTATTCATTAAAGGCAAATAAATAGAGTTTAAGCTAATAAGAATTTCTTTTAAAATAATATTTAGATAAAACAATATAATATATATTTAAACAAATTGTTCACTAATTTAATAAGAATTTCTTTTTACATCAGAATTTCTGTTTAAACATACAAAAAAACTACACAACAATATCATCATTTTTCATATTAAAACAAATAATGTCTATTAAAATAATAAAAAGTTAAACAACTATCTAACAATTTGTATTAAAACAATTTCACAGGTTAAATTAATTTCTATTCAAATAATACTTAGTTTGAAAACAATATTGTATGAGAATTTCTGTTTTAAGAAATGTAGTTCTACAATAATATAATAAACAGTGTCATAATTTAATAAGAATTTCTTTTAAATGAATAATTAAGTTAAAAACAATACTCTAATATTTATATTCAATCAAATGGTTCAAGAATTTAACTATGAATTTCTGATTATACTTAATACTACCTACACAACAATATAATTATTTTAAATATTTTAAAAAATAGTTTCAAATTTGTATATGAATTACTATTAAAATAAAAAACACAAAATTTCACTACAAAATAATACGAAATTATACCAAAACTAATACATAATTTAAACCTATACTAAAAATGTAAATAAAATAAAAACATAGTTCACAATTGTATTAAGAACTTCTGCTTTAATAAAAGTATAGTTTCTAAATAATAAATAATTCATTTTAAATGAAATGGACAAATTCACAAGTTAATAAGAATTAAGAATATCTATTTAAATAAATAAATGGTAAAATAACAATCTAATAATTTATCTAAAAACTAATAATTTCACATGATCAATTAATTTCTAATTGTACACTTGTTTTGTTTTTCTTTTTTTTTTTGCTCTTCATTGTTTGTTTTTTTTTAATTTTTTTTTTTTTTGTAAACAAAAGGAGAAGCGGCTGAAACCTCAAATTGCTATCATTGACTTCTGCCATCCTTTTGTTTGGAAGTAGAATTTAACATTTTTTACATAAAATTTTACTAACACTTTTTTTTAAAAACTTAATTTAGTGATACAGTCATAAATATATTAAATTGAAAGGGATAATAAACGACATGGGATGAAATAAGAATATTTTTAAAGACTAAGAATAAAAGTTAATAATATATATTTTATAAACAAATATTTTTTTAACAAGCATAAAGTTTCACAATATTTTAAGAATATCCGTTTTAAGGAATAGAAATCTCTACAATAATATAATTATTCATTAAAGGCAAATAAATAGAGTTTAAGCTAATAAGAATTTCTTTTAAAATAATATTTAGATAAAACAATATAATATATATTTAAACAAATTGTTCACTAATTTAATAAGAATTTCTTTTTACATCAGAATTTCTGTTTAAACATACAAAAAAACTACACAACAATATCATCATTTTTCATATTAAAACAAATAAGAATGTCTATTAAAATAATAAAAAGTTAAACAACTATCTAACAATTTGTATTAAAACAATTTCACAGGTTAAATTAATTTCTATTCAAATAATACTTAGTTTGAAAACAATATTGTATGAGAATTTCTGTTTTAAGAAATGTAGTTCTACAATAATATAATAAACAGTGTCATAATTTAATAAGAATTTCTTTTAAATGAATAATTAAGTTAAAAACAATACTCTAATATTTATATTCAATCAAATGGTTCAAGAATTTAACTATGAATTTCTGATTATACTTAATACTACCTACACAACAATATAATTATTTTAAATATTTTAAAAAATAGTTTCAAATTTGTATATGAATTACTATTAAAATAAAAAACACAAAATTTCACTACAAAATAATACGAAATTATACCAAAACTAATACATAATTTAAACCTATACTAAAAATGTAAATAAAATAAAAACATAGTTCACAATTGTATTAAGAACTTCTGCTTTAATAAAAGTATAGTTTCTAAATAATAAATAATTCATTTTAAATGAAATGGACAAATTCACAAGTTAATAAGAATTAAGAATATCTATTTAAATAAATAAATGGTAAAATAACAATCTAATAATTTATCTAAAAACTAATAATTTCACATGATCAATTAATTTCTAATTGTACACTTGTTTTGTTTTTCTTTTTTCTTTTTTTTTTTTGCTCTTCATTGTTTGTTTTTTTTTAATTTTTTTTTTTTTTTTGTAAACAAAAGGAGAAGCGGCTGAAACCTCAAATTGCTATCATTGACTTCTGCCATCCTTTTGTTTGGAAGTAGCATTTAACATTTTTTACATAAAATTTTACTAACACTTTTTTTTAAAAACTTAATTTAGTGATACAGTCATAAATATATTAAATTGAAAGGGATAATAAACGACATGGGATGAAATAAGAATATTTTTAAAGACTAAGAATAAAAGTTAATAATATATATTTTATAAACAAATATTTTTTTAACAAGCATAAAGTTTCACAATATTTTAAGAATATCCGTTTTAAGGAATAGAAATCTCTACAATAATATAATTATTCATTAAAGGCAAATAAATAGAGTTTAAGCTAATAAGAATTTCTTTTAAAATAATATTTAGATAAAACAATATAATATATATTTAAACAAATTGTTCACTAATTTAATAAGAATTTCTTTTTACATCAGAATTTCTGTTTAAACATACAAAAAAACTACACAACAATATCATCATTTTTCATATTAAAACAAATAAGAATGTCTATTAAAATAATAAAAAGTTAAACAACTATCTAACAATTTGTATTAAAACAATTTCACAGGTTAAATTAATTTCTATTCAAATAATACTTAGTTTGAAAACAATATTGTATGAGAATTTCTGTTTTAAGAAATGTAGTTCTACAATAATATAATAAACAGTGTCATAATTTAATAAGAATTTCTTTTAAATGAATAATTAAGTTAAAAACAATACTCTAATATTTATATTCAATCAAATGGTTCAAGAATTTAACTATGAATTTCTGATTATACTTAATACTACCTACACAACAATATAATTATTTTAAATATTTTAAAAAATAGTTTCAAATTTGTATATGAATTACTATTAAAATAAAAAACACAAAATTTCACTACAAAATAATACGAAATTATACCAAAACTAATACATAATTTAAACCTATACTAAAAATGTAAATAAAATAAAAACATAGTTCACAATTGTATTAAGAACTTCTGCTTTAATAAAAGTATAGTTTCTAAATAATAAATAATTCATTTTAAATGAAATGGACAAATTCACAAGTTAATAAGAATTAAGAATATCTATTTAAATAAATAAATGGTAAAATAACAATCTAATAATTTATCTAAAAACTAATAATTTCACATGATCAATTAATTTCTAATTGTACACTTGTTTTGTTTTTCTTTTTTCTTTTTTTTTTTGCTCTTCATTGTTTGTTTTTTTTTAATTTTTTTTTTTTTTTGTAAACAAAAAGAGAAGCGGCTGAAACCTCAAATTGCTATCATTGACTTCTGCCATCCTTTTGTTTGGAAGTAGCATTTAACATTTTTTACATAAAATTTTACTAACACTTTTTTTTAAAAACTTAATTTAGTGATACAGTCATAAATATATTAAATTGAAAGGGATAATAAACGACATGGGATGAAATAAGAATATTTTTAAAGACTAAGAATAAAAGTTAATAATATATATTTTATAAACAAATATTTTTTTAACAAGCATAAAGTTTCACAATATTTTAAGAATATCCGTTTTAAGGAATAGAAATCTCTACAATAATATAATTATTCATTAAAGGCAAATAAATAGAGTTTAAGCTAATAAGAATTTCTTTTAAAATAATATTTAGATAAAACAATATAATATATATTTAAACAAATTGTTCACTAATTTAATAAGAATTTCTTTTTACATCAGAATTTCTGTTTAAACATACAAAAAAACTACACAACAATATCATCATTTTTCATATTAAAACAAATAAGAATGTCTATTAAAATAATAAAAAGTTAAACAACTATCTAACAATTTGTATTAAAACAATTTCACAGGTTAAATTAATTTCTATTCAAATAATACTTAGTTTGAAAACAATATTGTATGAGAATTTCTGTTTTAAGAAATGTAGTTCTACAATAATATAATAAACAGTGTCATAATTTAATAAGAATTTCTTTTAAATGAATAATTAAGTTAAAAACAATACTCTAATATTTATATTCAATCAAATGGTTCAAGAATTTAACTATGAATTTCTGATTATACTTAATACTACCTACACAACAATATAATTATTTTAAATATTTTAAAAAATAGTTTCAAATTTGTATATGAATTACTATTAAAATAAAAAACACAAAATTTCACTACAAAATAATACGAAATTATACCAAAACTAATACATAATTTAAACCTATACTAAAAATGTAAATAAAATAAAAACATAGTTCACAATTGTATTAAGAACTTCTGCTTTAATAAAAGTATAGTTTCTAAATAATAAATAATTCATTTTAAATGAAATGGACAAATTCACAAGTTAATAAGAATTAAGAATATCTATTTAAATAAATAAATGGTAAAATAACAATCTAATAATTTATCTAAAAACTAATAATTTTACATGATCAATTAATTTCTAATTGTACACTTGTTTTGTTTTTCTTTTTTCTTTTTTTTTTGCTCTTCATTGTTTGTTTTTTTTTAATTTTTTTTTTTTTTTGTAAACAAAAGGAGAAGCGGCTGAAACCTCAAATTGCTATCATTGACTTCTGCCATCCTTTTGTTTGGAAGTAGCATTTAACATTTTTTACATAAAATTTTACTAACACTTTTTTTTAAAAACTTAATTTAGTGATACAGTCATAAATATATTAAATTGAAAGGGATAATAAACGACATGGGATGAAATAAGAATATTTTTAAAGACTAAGAATAAAATTTAATAATATATATTTTATAAACAAATATTTTTTTAACAAGCATAAAGTTTCACAATATTTTAAGAATATCCGTTTTAAGGAATAGAAATCTCTACAATAATATAATTATTCATTAAAGGCAAATAAATAGAGTTTAAGCTAATAAGAATTTCTTTTAAAATAATATTTAGATAAAACAATATAATATATATTTAAACAAATTGTTCACTAATTTAATAGGAATTTCTTTTTACATCAGAATTTCTGTTTAAACATACAAAAAAACTACACAACAATATCATCATTTTTCATATTAAAACAAATAAGAATGTCTATTAAAATAATAAAAAGTTAAACAACTATCTAACAATTTGTATTAAAACAATTTCACAGGTTAAATTAATTTCTATTCAAATAATACTTAGTTTGAAAACAATATTGTATGAGAATTTCTGTTTTAAGAAATGTAGTTCTACAATAATATAATAAACAGTGTCATAATTTAATAAGAATTTCTTTTAAATGAATAATTAAGTTAAAAACAATACTCTAATATTTATATTCAATCAAATGGTTCAAGAATTTAACTATGAATTTCTGATTATACTTAATACTACCTACACAACAATATAATTATTTTAAATATTTTAAAAAATAGTTTCAAATTTGTATATGAATTACTATTAAAATAAAAAACACAAAATTTCACTACAAAATAATACGAAATTATACCAAAACTAATACATAATTTAAACCTATACTAAAAATGTAAATAAAATAAAAAAATAGTTCACAATTGTATTAAGAACTTCTGCTTTAATAAAAGTATAGTTTCTAAATAATAAATAATTCATTTTAAATGAAATGGACAAATTCACAAGTTAATAAGAATTAAGAATATCTATTTAAATAAATAAATGGTAAAATAACAATCTAATAATTTATCTAAAAACTAATAATTTCACATGATCAATTAATTTCTAATTGTACACTTGTTTTGTTTTTCTTTTTTTTTTTGCTCTTCATTGTTTGTTTTTTTTTAATTTTTTTTTTTTTTGTAAACAAAAGGAGAAGCGGCTGAAACCTCAAATTGCTATCATTGACTTCTGCCATCCTTTTGTTTGGAAGTAGAATTTAACATTTTTTACATAAAATTTTACTAACACTTTTTTTTAAAAACTTAATTTAGTGATACAGTCATAAATATATTAAATTGAAAGGGATAATAAACGACATGGGATGAAATAAGAATATTTTTAAAGACTAAGAATAAAAGTTAATAATATATATTTTATAAACAAATATTTTTTTAACAAGCATAAAGTTTCACAATATTTTAAGAATATCCGTTTTAAGGAATAGAAATCTCTACAATAATATAATTATTCATTAAAGGCAAATAAATAGAGTTTAAGCTAATAAGAATTTCTTTTAAAATAATATTTAGATAAAACAATATAATATATATTTAAACAAATTGTTCACTAATTTAATAAGAATTTCTTTTTACATCAGAATTTCTGTTTAAACATACAAAAAAACTACACAACAATATCATCATTTTTCATATTAAAACAAATAAGAATGTCTATTAAAATAATAAAAAGTTAAACAACTATCTAACAATTTGTATTAAAACAATTTCACAGGTTAAATTAATTTCTATTCAAATAATACTTAGTTTAAAAACAATATTGTATGAGAATTTCTGTTTTAAGAAATGTAGTTCTACAATAATATAATAAACAGTGTCATAATTTAATAAGAATTTCTTTTAAATGAATAATTAAGTTAAAAACAATACTCTAATATTTATATTCAATCAAATGGTTCAAGAATTTAACTATGAATTTCTGATTATACTTAATACTACCTACACAACAATATAATTATTTTAAATATTTTAAAAAATAGTTTCAAATTTGTATATGAATTACTATTAAAATAAAAAACACAAAATTTCACTACAAAATAATACGAAATTATACCAAAACTAATACATAATTTAAACCTATACTAAAAATGTAAATAAAATAAAAACATAGTTCACAATTGTATTAAGAACTTCTGCTTTAATAAAAGTATAGTTTCTAAATAATAAATAATTCATTTTAAATGAAATGGACAAATTCACAAGTTAATAAGAATTAAGAATATCTATTTAAATAAATAAATGGTAAAATAACAATCTAATAATTTATCTAAAAACTAATAATTTCACATGATCAATTAATTTCTAATTGTACACTTGTTTTGTTTTTCTTTTTTTTTTTGCTCTTCATTGTTTGTTTTTTTTTAATTTTTTTTTTTTTTGTAAACAAAAGGAGAAGCGGCTGAAACCTCAAATTGCTATCATTGACTTCTGCCATCCTTTTGTTTGGAAGTAGAATTTAACATTTTTTACATAAAATTTTACTAACACTTTTTTTTAAAAACTTAATTTAGTGATACAGTCATAAATATATTAAATTGAAAGGGATAATAAACGACATGGGATGAAATAAGAATATTTTTAAAGACTAAGAATAAAAGTTAATAATATATATTTTATAAACAAATATTTTTTTAACAAGCATAAAGTTTCACAATATTTTAAGAATATCCGTTTTAAGGAATAGAAATCTCTACAATAATATAATTATTCATTAAAGGCAAATAAATAGAGTTTAAGCTAATAAGAATTTCTTTTAAAATAATATTTAGATAAAACAATATAATATATATTTAAACAAATTGTTCACTAATTTAATAAGAATTTCTTTTTACATCAGAATTTCTGTTTAAACATACAAAAAAACTACACAACAATATCATCATTTTTCATATTAAAACAAATAAGAATGTCTATTAAAATAATAAAAAGTTAAACAACTATCTAACAATTTGTATTAAAACAATTTCACAGGTTAAATTAATTTCTATTCAAATAATACTTAGTTTGAAAACAATATTGTATGAGAATTTCTGTTTTAAGAAATGTAGTTCTACAATAATATAATAAACAGTGTCATAATTTAATAAGAATTTCTTTTAAATGAATAATTAAGTTAAAAACAATACTCTAATATTTATATTCAATCAAATGGTTCAAGAATTTAACTATGAATTTCTGATTATACTTAATACTACCTACACAACAATATAATTATTTTAAATATTTTAAAAAATAGTTTCAAATTTGTATATGAATTACTATTAAAATAAAAAACACAAAATTTCACTACAAAATAATACGAAATTATACCAAAACTAATACATAATTTAAACCTATACTAAAAATGTAAATAAAATAAAAACATAGTTCACAATTGTATTAAGAACTTCTGCTTTAATAAAAGTATAGTTTCTAAATAATAAATAATTCATTTTAAATGAAATGGACAAATTCACAAGTTAATAAGAATTAAGAATATCTATTTAAATAAATAAATGGTAAAATAACAATCTAATAATTTATCTAAAAACTAATAATTTCACATGATCAATTAATTTCTAATTGTACACTTGTTTTGTTTTTCTTTTTTCTTTTTTTTTTTTGCTCTTCATTGTTTGTTTTTTTTTAATTTTTTTTTTTTTTTTGTAAACAAAAGGAGAAGCGGCTGAAACCTCAAATTGCTATCATTGACTTCTGCCATCCTTTTGTTTGGAAGTAGCATTTAACATTTTTTACATAAAATTTTACTAACACTTTTTTTTAAAAACTTAATTTAGTGATACAGTCATAAATATATTAAATTGAAAGGGATAATAAACGACATGGGATGAAATAAGAATATTTTTAAAGACTAAGAATAAAAGTTAATAATATATATTTTATAAACAAATATTTTTTTAACAAGCATAAAGTTTCACAATATTTTAAGAATATCCGTTTTAAGGAATAGAAATCTCTACAATAATATAATTATTCATTAAAGGCAAATAAATAGAGTTTAAGCTAATAAGAATTTCTTTTAAAATAATATTTAGATAAAACAATATAATATATATTTAAACAAATTGTTCACTAATTTAATAAGAATTTCTTTTTACATCAGAATTTCTGTTTAAACATACAAAAAAACTACACAACAATATCATCATTTTTCATATTAAAACAAATAAGAATGTCTATTAAAATAATAAAAAGTTAAACAACTATCTAACAATTTGTATTAAAACAATTTCACAGGTTAAATTAATTTCTATTCAAATAATACTTAGTTTGAAAACAATATTGTATGAGAATTTCTGTTTTAAGAAATGTAGTTCTACAATAATATAATAAACAGTGTCATAATTTAATAAGAATTTCTTTTAAATGAATAATTAAGTTAAAAACAATACTCTAATATTTATATTCAATCAAATGGTTCAAGAATTTAACTATGAATTTCTGATTATACTTAATACTACCTACACAACAATATAATTATTTTAAATATTTTAAAAAATAGTTTCAAATTTGTATATGAATTACTATTAAAATAAAAAACACAAAATTTCACTACAAAATAATACGAAATTATACCAAAACTAATACATAATTTAAACCTATACTAAAAATGTAAATAAAATAAAAACATAGTTCACAATTGTATTAAGAACTTCTGCTTTAATAAAAGTATAGTTTCTAAATAATAAATAATTCATTTTAAATGAAATGGACAAATTCACAAGTTAATAAGAATTAAGAATATCTATTTAAATAAATAAATGGTAAAATAACAATCTAATAATTTATCTAAAAACTAATAATTTTACATGATCAATTAATTTCTAATTGTACACTTGTTTTGTTTTTCTTTTTTCTTTTTTTTTTTTTGCTCTTCATTGTTTGTTTTTTTTAAATTTTTTTTTTTTTTTGTAAACAAAAGGAGAAGCGGCTGAAACCTCAAATTGCTATCATTGACTTCTGCCATCCTTTTGTTTGGAAGTAGCATTTAACATTTTTTACATAAAATTTTACTAACACTTTTTTTTAAAAACTTAATTTAGTGATACAGTCATAAATATATTAAATTGAAAGGGATAATAAACGACATGGGATGAAATAAGAATATTTTTAAAGACTAAGAATAAAATTTAATAATATATATTTTATAAACAAATATTTTTTTAACAAGCATAAAGTTTCACAATATTTTAAGAATATCCGTTTTAAGGAATAGAAATCTCTACAATAATATAATTATTCATTAAAGGCAAATAAATAGAGTTTAAGCTAATAAGAATTTCTTTTAAAATAATATTTAGATAAAACAATATAATATATATTTAAACAAATTGTTCACTAATTTAATAAGAATTTCTTTTTACATCAGAATTTCTGTTTAAACATACAAAAAAACTACACAACAATATCATCATTTTTCATATTAAAACAAATAATGTCTATTAAAATAATAAAAAGTTAAACAACTATCTAACAATTTGTATTAAAACAATTTCACAGGTTAAATTAATTTCTATTCAAATAATACTTAGTTTGAAAACAATATTGTATGAGAATTTCTGTTTTAAGAAATGTAGTTCTACAATAATATAATAAACAGTGTCATAATTTAATAAGAATTTCTTTTAAATGAATAATTAAGTTAAAAACAATACTCTAATATTTATATTCAATCAAATGGTTCAAGAATTTAACTATGAATTTCTGATTATACTTAATACTACCTACACAACAATATAATTATTTTAAATATTTTAAAAAATAGTTTCAAATTTGTATATGAATTACTATTAAAATAAAAAACACAAAATTTCACTACAAAATAATACGAAATTATACCAAAACTAATACATAATTTAAACCTATAATAAAACTTTAAATAAAATAAAAACATAGTTTTTGTATATGAATTACTATTAAAACAACACAATTGTATTAAGAACTTCTGCTTTAATAAAAGTATAGTTCCAAAATAATAAATAATAATTCTTTTTAAATGAAATGGACAAATTCACAAGTTAATAAGAATTAAGAATATCTATTTAAATAAATAAATGGTTAAAAATACAGTTAAACAACAATCTAATTATTTATCTAAAAGCTAATCATTTCACAAGTTAAATTAATTTCCATTGAAATTATACACTTTTTTTGTTTGTTTTTTCATTTAAATTTACTAACACAAAAGTCTAATAATTTATATTAAGACGAATAATTTCATAAGTTAAGAATTCCTATTAAAATATTACATTTTTAAATAAGAATTTCTGTAAAATCATATAAAAAGCTACAAATCAATATGATAATGTTTTTATAGTAAAACAAATAGTTTGACAATTGTATACAAATTTCTTTTAAAACAAACACATAGTTCCACAACAATTAAAAAAAATATATTTTAAGTTTCACAACAATATCAGGAATTTCTAACCAAAATTATAGTTTCACAATGTAATCAGAATTTTACTAAAAAATAACATTTTATATATAAATCCAATTAAATTAAACAGATAATTTCACAGAAAAATAGGAAGTCTTAGTGATAATAGTGGTGCACAGAATCTTTCAGAACCGAAGACCATTCACATAGTTTCCACAGTTGGTACCAAAGTCTTGGTGGTGCATAGATCTTGTAGAATTGAAGACCATTCACAGTGTCCACAGTTGGTAGTAGAAAATCATAGATCTAGGAACAGGAAACTGAGGGGAGACAAGCCCAGCTGGTTAGGATAAGGGATTTGACTGATGGGTAGATGCAGCATGTCACCTTGGCCTGAATGGATATAGTGTTGTGATCAATACACAATGTAAATAAAACATATACAGGTGTGATCAATCCACAAAATTTTAATTTAAACATAAAATTAATGGTATAATTTACATTGCATAAATCGAAGTAGTTTATTTAGTATCGCAAATAATATGTTCATGAAAATATTTACATACTAAACATATACACCAGTGCATTTAATAATTTGAATCAATAATGTACTAACAAAAATAAACGTAGTTATGGACCTAGTGAAGCCTTTAAATGAAGGTAACTAAAAATACTAACTTGTTCCATTGATCCTTAGCAGGATCGTGTGTAGTTCCAAACATTACAGCACTTACAGAGAAGGTTTGTGTCACAGCCAAATCAAATTAATCTCATTTGCATGTGTCCTTATGCAGGTGCTTCCACTTTCAAAGCAACAATCATACCAAGTGGAGACTGGAAGGATATGAAGTTTAATTATTTAAAGATGTCATTTTAAACATGTTTCCTTTTCCTTTTAAAAGCTAATAAGAATTTAAGCAGAGATAGAGATCAATAAAAGTTTTGAAATATTCAAATGTTTGTGTTTTTTAATACCTTATCTCAAAATTACTACACTAACAGTGGAACAACTACACTTATTAATGGGGGATAAATATAATACATAACAGTGGGCTAAGAATCCAATATAAAAAACTAACATACCTGAGCATTGTCACCCAAGCAGATTGCCTTTTGACTGACTTTAAAAAGGTCTGTTGGCTGGAATCTCTTTTAGCATCTTCATCCCTGGAAAAAAATCAGGGATCTATGTGATGAATTTCATGGTTGAAGTAGCAACAAAACTCAATTTCATGAAAATGAAAATTAAACATTCTAAATTTTTAAATTTTAACACTATTTTTACAAAAATTTTTTTTACTTTAGATGTGCTGTATTTGTTGGCCCATTGCAGTATGATCTTGTAGAGGAACATTGTAATACCCAATCCAAGCTGTCAGTGTTACTTTGAAAGAAACTGCGGATGCAATTTTAAAGTTACATTCAGCTTTTGATCAAAAAGTAGAAGAAATAAGAAATAACACAAGTATAAATAGCAGCTACAAATTTGTCTGCCACATGGGAGTTTCTAAAAGAACATTCCCTTCAGTTTCCATTTTGAAAAATATGAATTATTCTTGGGTTACTGAATGATCTGTATCATTTAATATTGAACTAAAAAGATCCTTACATCTAGCAAATGACATCAGCCACGTCTGTAGCACCCAAATACATAGCTCCTCTACTGCCAACCATTCCAAGGATGAAATTCATACCTTACAACAAAAAAAACGGGATATAAATAATGTATTATAAAGTCAAATTTTACAACTTAAAAATACATTTTTCTTTACAAACTAGTGTTTAAATGGATAGATGGATCTATGAATAATTATAAGCATTGATTTACCTAAAATAGAAAATAGTCATCTTAGAAGCTATACAGATTTTACAGCTATTACCGTACATAAATGTATAGTTGTTGATTTTTTTCACTTCAATGTCACTACACTGACTAAGGGTGGAATAACTATACTACCAAACAGTAGGCAAGGTTTACTATCTAAAATAAAACTAAAAATATTAACATACCAGAGCATTGTGTCACCCAAGCAGATTGCACTTTGAATAAATTTAAGCAGGTCTGTTGATCTCTGTTATCTTCTACACTGGAAATTGTTAACAGGGATCTGTGAGATGAACTTATTCTTGAACTCGCAACATAACCCTAAATTAGTAAGTTTAAAACCATTGGAGATATCTTTTTAACTTATACATTCACATAATCAAAATCGTTATAGTTGTTAAGATTACTGTCAAATCTTATTTTAAATCAATCAAGACACTCATTGCGATCAAGTGGTTTCAACTGATGCTCACCTCAAATAAAGAACCTGGGTACCTTTAAGCTGCCATCAAAAATGTCTTGGTGGTGCCCTAATCTTGTAAACTTGAACTCGAACCAAGGACAAGCCATACATTTCAAATAGAAAGTAAGCTTTAAATTGGGTAGGAGTTACTGCACATTGGCGATACAGCTTAACTACAACCTAACTTGTGAATATCTATGGAATGAATACACCATTAGTAGAATAACTCCATTAAATAACAGAATAATGAATAAATCAATAGTACTATAACTCGACTAAATAACAGTGGAATGAATAAAACATTTGTACTATCACTCCACTGAATAACTGGACTAAATACATTATTAGGACCCTAATTCCACTAAAGTACAGAGAAATGAATACACCATTAGTAGAATAACTCCATTAAATAACAGAATAATGAATAAATCAATAGTACTATAACTCGACTAAATAACAGTGGAATGAATAAAACATTTGTACTATCACTCCACTGAATAACTGGACTAAATACATTATTAGGACCCTAATTCCACTAAAGTACAGAGAAATGAATACACCATTAGTAGAATAACTCCATTAAATAACAGAATAATGAATAAATCAATAGTACTATAACTCGACTAAATAACAGTGGAATGAATAAAACATTTGTACTATCACTCCACTGAATAACGACTAAATACATTATAGGACCCTAATTCCACTAAAGTACAGAGAAATGAATACACCATTTGTAGCATAACTCCACTAAATAACTGTGGAATGAATACAACAATAGCAGTATAACTCCACTAAATAACTAGACTAAAGATACATTAGTAGCATAATTGGAATAAATAACTGTGGAAAGAATACACAATTAGCTACCAAAACTTCAATAATTAATGAGAATTAATACACCATTACTTCCATAATTCCAGTAAATAACGGTGGAATGAATTTTCCATTAGTAAAATAACTTGACTAAATACAGAGGAAGGAATACACCAATAGTATATCAACTCCACTTAATAACTGTTGAATGAATACAACATTAGTAGCGTAATTCCGCTGAAAAGCAGTGGAATGAATAAGCCATTTGCAAAGTAACTGCACAAAAATTGTGAAATAAATACACAATTATTACCGGTAACATAATTCAAATATATAGAATTTGAATGAATACACCATTAGTTACATAACTCGGTTTAAAAAAATTCTAGAATACTACATTTGCACTATAATTCCAGAAGATACAATTTGTATGATAATTGCACTAAATAATGGTGGAATGAATATACCATTTGTAACATAACTCCACTATATAACAGTGGAATGAATAAAACATTAGTTCCATAATTCCATTAATGATGGTGGAATGAATACAAACTTTACACTATAACTCCACTAAATATGTCTGGAATGAATACACCATTAGTACCATAATTCCAATAAATAATGTTGGAATGTATAGGCCTACACTGTTTGTAGCATAACCACTAAATAACTGGATAGATAAAACAATAGCATAATTGGACTAAATAACTGGAATGAACACACAATTAGTATGATATAAATCCACTGAATAACTGTGGAATGAATAAACCATTAGTACCATAATTCCACTAAATAACGGTGGAATTAATACACCATTAGTAAAATAACTGGAATAAATGCACCATTAATAGCATAACTCCACTTATAGCAGTGGAATGGATACATTAGTAAAAAAAAACTACTCTAAATACCATGGAATAAATACTGAAAAATGAATAGACCATTAGTATCATAATTCCACTAAATACAATTTTAATGAATAACCATTAATAACATAACTCCACTAAATAATGGTGGAATGAATATACCATCACTAGCATAGCTCCACTAAAAATATGAAATGAATACACCAATAGCAAAATAACTTCACTAAATAACTGGAGTAAATATACCAATAATATATATAACTTTGCTAAATAAAATTGGAATGAATTCACCATTAGTACCATAATTCCATTAAAAAAGGTAGCATAAATAATAAATAACTTTGGAATGAATATAACATTATTAACATAATGCCACTAAATATTGGTAGAATGAATACAGCCATGAGTACCATAATTCCACTTTATAACTGAAATAAATAAATACAACATTAGCAGCATAACTCTACTGAATAAAGGAAGAAAAAATACGATATTAGAAGCATATGCCAACTAAATTACTGTGGAAAGAATACACCAATAGTTGCATAACTCAACTAATAAACTGTGGAATGAATACACATTTAGTACAATAATTACACAAAAGAACAGTTGAATTATTAAAACATTAGTAAAATAATTTCACTAAATAACGATGGAATGAAAACACCATTGGTACCATAATTCCACTAAATAACGGTGGAATAAATATGCTATTAGTTCCACAAAAACTTAACAAAAAGTGGAAAAAAACATGACTAATTTCACTAAATGGCAGTGGAAAGAATACACCAATAGTAACATAACTTCTCTTAATAACGGCCGAATGAAGACAAACTAAATAAGGTGGAATAAATGCAACATTAGTAACATACCACAAGTAGCATATTTCCACTAAATAACAGTGGAGTGAATACACCATTTGACTTGTAGCATAACTCCACTTAATACGATGGAATAAATACAAAATTAGTAAAATAACGGCAGAATGAATACACCATGCATAACATAACTCCAATAAATAAAGGTGGAATGAATACACCATTAATAATATAACTCAAATAATTAACTGCACTAAATAAACGATTTGTAGCCTAACTCCACTTAATAAATGTGGAATAAATACAACGTTAGTAACATACCTCAAGTAAATAAAAAGTGGAAAAAACACATGGCAATAACTCCAATAATGAATGGTTAAAAGAATACAAAAAAAACTAAAAAACGGTGCAATGAATACACCATGAGTACCATAATTTCACTTTATAATTGGAATAAATACAACATTAGTAGCATAGGTCCACTAGATAACTGTGGAATTAATACACCAATAGTTGCATAACTCAACTAATTAACTGTGAAATGAATACACATTTAGTACAATAAATCACAAAACAACAATTGAATTTTTACAACATTTGCAAAATAACTTCACTAAATAACGGTGGAGTGAATACACCATTTGTAGCTTAATTCCACTAAATAACGCTAGAATGAATACACCATGAGTAAAATAACTTCACTAAATAATGGTGGAGTGAATACACCATGAGTTCCGTAACAATACAACATGAGTACCATAACTCCACTAAATACAGTGGATTAAATACATTAGTAAAACAATTCCATCACATATTTGTTAAATGGATATACTATTAGTACCATATTTCTACTAAATAAAGGTGAATTAAATAAACCATTTGTAGCATAACTTCCTCAAATAACAGTGGAATAAAGACACAATTAGTAACATACCTCCACTAAATAAAAAGTGGGAAAAACAACAATATCAATAAGGCAATAACTAATAAATAACAGAGAAAAGAATACACAATTAGTTCCATAATTTCACTAAAAAACACCGTTAATAACATAACCCAACTAAATAACTGGAATGAATACACCATTAGTACCACATTTCCAATTAATAACAGTGGACTGAATACACCATTTGTAGCATAACTCCTCTTAATATCTGTGGAATGAATATAACATTAGTAACAAACACCCCTTAAACAGTGGAAAAAACACCAATATGGGATTAAACTCCACTAAATAATAGTGAAAAGTATATGTTAATAGTAACATATCTCAACTATATAATGGTAGTATGAATACACTGTTAGTAACTTTATTCCACTAAATAACATTAAAGGGAATACACCATTTGTAGCATAACTATGAAATGAATACATCATTTGTAACATATCTACAGATAAAAAAAATGGAGAAAACACAAATATGGGGAAAAACTAAAATAAATAACTGGAATAAATAGACCATTAGTAGCATCAATCTATTTAAAAAACTGGGGAAAGGATATAGCATTAGCAAAATAACTCCTAACTCCAAAGTAAAATACCTTCACTAAATAACAATGGAATGAATACAACATTAGTATAAGTTTCCTAAATATGGTGAAATGAATACAACATAGTAACATAATTCCACTAAATATTGGTGAAATGGATTTACCATAAGTACCATATTTCAAATAAATCACTATAGCATGAAAGCATCATTAGTAGCATAACTCCATTAAATAACAGTTGAATGAATAACCATAATACCACTAAAAAAAAGTGGGGAAAAAAACCAATATGGGGAAAAACTCCACTAAATAACAGTGGAAAGAATACACCAATAGTAACATAGCTTGACTAAATAATGGTAGAATGAATACACAATTAGTAACTTAATTCCACTAAATAACTGGAATGAATACTGCAATAGTAACATAACTTCACTAATTAAATGTGGAAGGAATACACATTTAGTACAAGAATTCCACAAAATATCTTCACTAAATAACGGTGGAATGAAGACACCATTAGTACCATAATTCCATTAAATAACATTACTATTAGTAACACAGCTCCACTAAATAAAAAGCTGAAAACAAAACACCACTAACTCCACTAAATGACGGTGGAAAGACTACACCAATAGTAACATCTCTTCTCTTAATAACGGTTGAATGAATACACCCTAAATACGGTGGAATAAATAAAACATAATAACATAATTCCACAACATATTGGTGGAATGGATACACCATTAAGACCATATTTCCACTAAATAACAGTGGAATGAATTCAACATTAGTAAAAATATTTTCACTAAATATCGGTGGAATGAATACACCTTGTGTACCATAACTCCACCAAATATGGTGTAATAAATACAACATTATCAAAATGAAGTTCATGATTATGATTGATAAATGGTATGAACAGGGTGGTAAGTCAAGCCCTAGGCTGGGGTAACACGCTTTATAAAACTGCAACTAATAATAATAATAAATAACTTCACTACAATACAGTAAAATGAATACACCATTATTACCAAATACCACTAAATAATGATGGAATGAATTGACCACAAGTAACATAACTCTACTAAATAACGATGGAATTAATACACCAAAAGTAGTATAACTTCACTAAATAAGCACGCGTGCATGGCATAGGTATCCCTGACTAAACCTCCTGATTAGTAATATGTCTCCACTAAATGAAAAATGGGAAAAAACAGCAACATGGCAGTAACTCCACTAAATAACAGTGAAAAAAATACACCATTTGTTCCATAATTCCCCTAAAAACAGAAGAATGAAAACACCATTAATAACTTAATTCCACTAAATAACTGGAACCAATACAACGTTAGTAAAATAACTTCACTAAATAACTGTGGAACAAATACAACATTAGTACCAAAATTAAACTAAATAACAGTGGAGTGAATACACCATTGTAGCATAACCCCACTAAATAACTGTGGAACAAATACAACATTAGTACCAAAATTAAACTAAATAACAGTGGAGTGAATACACCATTGTAGCATAACCCCACTAAATAACAGTGGAACAAATACAACATTAGTACCAAAATTAAACTAAATAACAGTGGAGTGAATACACCATTGTAGCATAACCCCACTAAATAACTGTGGAACAAATACAACATTAGTACCAAAATTAAACTAAATAACAGTGGAGTGAATACACCATTGTAGCATAACCCCACTAAATAACAGTGGAACAAATACAACATTAGTACCAAAATTAAAGTAAATAACAGTGGAGTGAATACACCATTGTAGCATAACCCCACTAAATAACAGTGGAACAAATACAACATTAGTACCAAAATTAAACTAAATAACAGTGGAGTGAATACACCATTGTAGCATAACCCCACTAAATAACTGTGGAACAAATACAACAGTATCAAAATTAAACTAAATAACAGTGGAGTGAATAAACCATTGTAGCATAACCCCACTAAATAACTGTGGAACAAATACAACATTAGTACCAAAATTAAACTAAATAACAGTGGAGTGAATACACCATTGTAGCATAACCCCACTAAATAACTGTGGAACAAATACAACATTAGTATCAAAATTAAACTAAATAACAGTGGAGTGAATACACCATTGTAGCATAACCCCACTAAATAACTGTGGAACAAATACAACATTAGTACCAAAATTAAACTAAATAACAGTGGAGTGAATACACCATTGTAGCATAACCCCACTAAATAACTGTGGAACAAATACAACATTAGTACCAAAATTAAACTAAATAACAGTGGAGTGAATACACCATTGTAGCATAACCCCACTAAATAACTGTGGAACAAATACAACATTAGTACCAAAATTAAACTAAATAACAGTGGAGTGAATACACCATTGTAGCATAACCCCACTAAATAACTGTGGAACAAATACAACAGTATCAAAATTAAACTAAATAACAGTGGAGTGAATAAACCATTGTAGCATAACCCCACTAAATAACTGTGGAACAAATACAACATTAGTACCAAAATTAAACTAAATAACAGTGGAGTGAATACACCATTGTAGCATAACCCCACTAAATAACTGTGGAACAAATACAACATTAGTACCAAAATTAAACTAAATAACAGTGGAGTGAATACACCATTGTAGCATAACCCCACTAAATAACTGTGGAACAAATACAACAGTATCAAAATTAAACTAAATAACAGTGGAGTGAATAAACCATTGTAGCATAACCCCACTAAATAACTGTGGAACAAATACAGCGTTAATAATATACCTCCAGTAAATAAAAAGTAGAATAAACACCAATATGGGAAAAAGCGCAATAAATAACAGTGGAAAGAATACACCAATAGTAAAAAAACTTCACTAAATAACAGTGGAATGAATACGACAATAGTATCATAATTCCACTCAATATTGTTGGAATGAATATAACATTAGTACAATATTTCAACTACATAACAGTTGAATGAAGACACCATTAGGACCATCAATCCACTTCATAAATTTGGAATAACTCCACTAAATAACTTCGGAATGAATACACAATTAGTAGCATAACTCCACTTAAGAACGGTTGATTGAATACACCATTAGTAATTTAATTCCACTAAATAACTGGAATTAATACTGCATTATTAGTATAACTCCACTAAATAACAGTGGAATTTGTAGCATAATTCAAATTAATAAATGGGGAATAAATAACATACCTATAGTAAATAAAAAGGGGAAAAAACACCAATATGGGAAAAACTCCAATAAATAACGGTGGAAAGAATACACCAATAGTAACATAACTTCACTAAACAAATGTGAAATAAATACATTAGTTTCACAATTCGACTAAATAAAATTTTAATGTATACATCATTTGTAGCATAACTCCACC
This sequence comes from Omphiscola glabra, assembly GCA_964017045.1. Lineage (NCBI taxonomy): Eukaryota > Metazoa > Mollusca > Gastropoda > Lymnaeidae > Omphiscola > Omphiscola glabra. Next base: position 11,785,634 of record OZ024800.1, read on the forward strand.
AAATTACAGTAAAATGAATACACCATTTGTAACATCTTTTTTTCTTAGCCCTTTTACTCCCAATGGAGCATAGACTATCCACAATACCTTTCCATCTGTACCTGTCCTGGGCTATCTTTGCTAGTTCAGCCCAGCTTTTTTTCATTCTCTTTAAATCTGTCTCTACTCCTCTCCTCCATGTGGCTCTTGGTCTTCCACTTTTTCTGGTACCTTGAGGATTCCAGTTCAGGGCCTGTCTTGTGATGTTAGTGTTTTGGTTTCATTAATGTGTGCCCTATCCATCTCCATTTTATCATTTTTATCTCAGTTTCCACCGGAACACTTGATGTTCTTTCCCAAAGGACACTGCTACAAATTTTGTCAAACCATCTCATTTTGAGGATCCTTGCAAGCATCTTTTTATAAAAGTTTTTAATGTTTGTTATTGTTGTTCCCCAAGTTTCACAGCCATACAAAAGAAGTGCCTTGACATTTGAGTTGAATATTCTTAACTTTGATTTTGTCAGTATTTCACTTGAGTTCTAGGTGTTTCGCAGGGCATAGAATGCTCATCTGTACTTTTGAAACCCGAGAATCCAAATTCTCCAACTGTTTGAAAAGTGCCCACTGGATTCCATTTTTCCCATCCTGCGTTGTTTCTCTCATGATCCATTCAATGGATAATAGAAAGAGGAATGGTGAGAGCAGGCATACCCGCTGAACTCCAGAATCTATCATAAATGGGTTTGTGCGTTCACCTTCATGTATAACCCTGCAACTCATATCCCTGTATGTGGTCTTAATTAAGTTAGCTAGCTGTTGAGGAATACCATAATGTCTTAGTAGTTTCCACACTTTATCTCTGTCTAAGCCATGAACTTCTTTTTCAAGGTCGACAAAATTCAGGTACAATGATGCATTCTACTCCAAGCACTGTTCCATGATTATGCTCAGGGTTGCAATTTGGTCAGTACATGATATAAAATCAACCTGTTCCTCTCTTGGTTTGGAGTCTTTCACTTTTTTTATTCTCTGCAGAAGGATTCTATTTAGTATTTTTCCTGGTACAGAAAGCAGCATTATTCCCCTATAGTTTCCACACTCTTGGAGGTCTCTTTTCTTTTGAAGTTTGACCAAGTATCCTCTCCACTCCATGGGTATATCTTCTTTGTCCCAGATAGTCACAATTAGCTAGTGAAGTATGCTAGATGACAGTTCCATGTCTATCTTTAGTACTTCTGCAGGTATTCCATTAGGGCCAGCATTGTAACAAATCACCACTAAATAACGATGGAATGAATATACAATTAGTAGTATAGCTCCACTAACAACTGAAATGACTTCACCATTAGTAACATAACTCCACTAAATAACTGGAATGAATACACCTATAACATAACTTCACTAAATAACATCAGTATTAATACACCATCAGTACCATAATTCCACTAAAAAAATGTGGATTGAATAAACCATGAGTAGCGTAACTCCACTAAATAACTGGAATGAATACAAAATTAGTAACAAAATTATACTACATATTGGTGGAATAAATACAACCATTAGTACCATAATTCCACTAAATAAAGGTGGAAAGCATACAACATTAGTAGCACAACACAAGTTAATAGCTGTGGAAATGAATACACCAATAGTGGCACAACTCCACTAAATAACAGTGGAATTAATACAACATTAGTAGCATAACTCCAATAAATAACTTTGAAATAAATACACAAATAGTAAAATAACTTCACTAAATAATTGTGGAATGAATACACCTGTAATATAACTTCACTAATTAACATTGGTATTAATACACCATTAGTACCATAATTCCACTAACAAAAAGTGGTTTGAATAAACCATGAGAAGCATAATTCCCCCATATAACTGTGGAATGAATACACCATTAGTAACATGCCGAAACTAAATACCTGTGGAATGAAGACAATTAGTAACATGCTGAAACTAAATAACTGTGGAATGAATACACAATTAATTACATAATTCAACTAAAAACAGTGAATTGAATACACAAATATTAACATTACTCCACTAAATAACTGGAATAAATACAATATTAGTAGCATAACACCACTAAATAACCATGGAATGAGTACACCATTAGTAGTATAACTCCTCATTCACAATCATGAATCATCCTCTAACTTAGCTCTCCACAACTAATTTCATGTCGGTAGCTCCGACATAAAGTTCACATCCTCTGCTAGGAATCTTGGTTCCATTCTTTCTGGCAACGTCTCTCAATAATCATATTTCTCACATCTGTCGCTCTGCATACACCGCTATCCATCAAATCAGCTCCATCCACCAAATGCCTCACATTTAGCGCAACAAAATCATTAGTCTGTGCTATTGTTCTCTCTCATCTTGACTATTGCAACTATCTTCTGTCAGGTTCACCAAACACTTCATAGAAAAACTGCAAAACTCAGCTGCTAGGTTAGTTCTAATGGCAAAGATACTTGATCATGACATTGCACTATTTCACTGACTTCATTGGCTCCTTTTACAGGTATGTATTGATAGCTGTCTGTTCTCTGTCACAACATTTTCTCTGGTGCCTGCCCTTCCTATCTCACTGAACTTCTTTCAGTCTATTCACCCCTTTGACAGCTTTGTTCCTCCGCAGACACGCATATTCTTTCTGTTCCCAAGACACACACTAAAACATACAGTGAACTATCTTTCTCTTTCTGTGCCCCAAAACAATGGAATTCTCTCCCATTACACATCCACAATATACCAACCATCCAAGCCTCCAAGCCTTCAAAACTGCACTCAAGACACATCTCTTCAAACTATTATTCCTACTCATTCTCACCCCAGGCCCTCTGACCAATAAACAATGCTTGATGCTGATGTGTGCCGTCCATGGCTAGACAGTGGTAAATAGTACTTGGGTATGTGAGGTCAATATTTTAACAAAGCTGTTTTTAAATAAATAATTTTATGTTACTTTTAATGTCATGTTTCTTTTTTTTATTTTTTTTTTGCTCATTTTTATGTGAAGCGCGGTGAGCCTAGCCATAGGCTGGGGTACTGCGCTATATAAGTCCACTTAAATATTAATAGCAATAATAACTATGCTAAATAACTGGAATAAATACACCAATAGTAGCATAACTCTACTAAATAATGGTGGAATAATGACATTAGCTACTGGCGGAATATTTACATTTACTAATGACGGGATAACTACACATTCTTAGGCAGCACCATTGACCTAAATGGTAGATCCGAAGCGGATTTCAGGGCTAGAATTGGAAAGGCTAGGTCAGCATTTGTGCTGTTAAAGAAAATATGGAAGTCAAAGAAGCTGGCTCACAAGCCAAAGTCAGAATCTTCAACACAAATGTCACAGCAGTCAAAACTCTATGGAGCTGAAAATTTGAGAACAGCAAGTATTACGCAGAAAGTGCAAACCTTAATAAACACCTGGAAGCAACTATAAAGAAAAGCACAGGACCAAGATGAATGGAAAATTCTTGAAGGCACATGCCCCAGACTGGGGTAAATGGCACAAGTAAGTGGCGGAATAAATACACTACCAGTAGCATAACTCCACTAAATAACGGGGAAAGAATTACCTTAAAAACAGACACTATCAGCATTTACTACCTAACAACAGGAGCCGTTAGGATGGCAGCATCGCTTCCCCAGCTGTTGCACATATGCCAGTATATTAATATGGATGCAAAAACGTACCCTACCAGAACCAGAACAGAAAATACTGTTGCATACCTCTGAATGACTACACAAACTAAAAGTGGAATAACTAAACTACGGACAGCATCATAACTAGACTGACTAATGGTTACATAACTACATTAATGATGGAATTATTATACTACGTAACAGCAGGCTAATTATCCGCTCTATAATATCTAACTAGTGTACCAGAGCATCCTGTCAATGAAGACATTACTGCATATTGGACCAGGCACGTTGATCAAAAGGCTTACAAGGATGGTCTGTTGTTTGGAATCTCTGTCAGCATCTTTCGTCTCTGTAAAATGTAAACAGGGATCTGTAAGATTTCAGAGTTGAACTCACAAAAAACTTTCAACATCAGGTAACTTAAAAATTAATTTTAATCTTAAATTTTTTTATTTTAAGTTTCTTATTATGTATATATTTAAGAAAATTTACCTTCTGGTGTGTCGCACATGTGGTCATTTCTCAGCCTTGTGCAAACAGAAAATGCTGAGGAACATTGTAATACCCAATCCAGGTCAAGAAACTGCAAAAGCTACATTCAGCATTTCGTGGAAGGTGGATGAAATTAATCAAGTTCATTTAAAAGCTACACATTTGTTTGCTATATGTGAGTGATTGACAGAATTAACCGTTTAGGTTCCTTTCTTAATTTGTTTAAATTATTCATGGACTACTGAGTGATCAGTCATGAAAAATCTGTGTCATTTAACATTGAACTAAAAAGACACTTGCAGACTTACAGTGTGTAAATGATCCTCTGTCTGTAGCACCCAAATAACAAGCTCCTCTTCTGCCAACCATTTCAAACATGGAGAGCTGTAAGCCCTATTTTAATTAGATAGTTTTCATTGCAAACTATGCTGATTTTTATAATATTGCAGTATGATTTTTATACATTCTTAAAATTTTTCAATTTAATGGAATTCATCACATACCGTATAGACTGTTATATAGTTGTATCATCTTGTGTATACCTCTAGTTAGGCCCCTGTGTACCTAGATGGTACCAAAGTCTTGGTGGTGCATAGATCTTTTAGAATTGAAGGCCATCCATATAGTGTCCACACTGTTGGTACCAAATTCTTGGTGCTGCATAGATCTTGTAGAATTGAAGACCAATCACACAGTTGTCCACACAGTTGTCCACATAGTGCCCACACAGATGGTACCATAGTCTTGGTGGTGCATACATTTTGTAGAATTGAAGACCATTCACATAGTTGTCCACACAGTTGTCCACATAGTGTCCACACAAATGGTACCATAGTCTTGGTGGTGAATAGATCTTGTAGAATTGAAGACCAATCACAGTTGTCCACATAGTTGTCCACACAGTTGTCCACATAGTTGGTAGCAGAAAGTCATAGCTCTAGTAGCAGTGTTGTTAGGATAAGGGATTTGACAGGTGGGAAGATGCAGCATGTCACCTTGGCCTGGATTGATATACAGGTGTGATCAATCCACAATGCAAATAAAACATAACATTAATGGCATGCATTACACTGCACAGACATACGAAGTTTTACTTAAAATGCCTAAGTATATTTTCTAGGAAATATTTGCTGACTGGATAAACAGAAAATAAATTTATACAGCCATGTATTTAATGATTTAGAATAATCAAGCACTAACGAAAACATAATTGTTATGGACTTAGTGAAGCCCTTAAATGAAGTTAACTAAAATACTCACTAGTTCCCTTAGTAGGATCTTGTGTAGTTCATACATTACAGTGCCTAGAGAGAAAAGTTGTGTAATGACCAAGTCAAATCCTCTGTGTGTGTCCATAGGTAGGTGCTTCCACTTTCAGAGCAACAGTCATACTGTGTGGGGGACTGGAAGGATAGGAAATTTAAAGAATTAATTTGAAAATTTTTCCTTTGAAAAGCTCAGAAGAATTTAAGCGGAGAAGTGAATTTAAAAAAGTGAAATATTCAGTGGCATAGTGAGGGGGGGCATCATGCCCCGGGCGCTACTCACAAATGGGCGCCAAGTGGTATATTTTACTATAATATTGTATGGTTTTCAAATGGGGGGGCGCTAAAAAGGTATTGGGGGGCGCTAAAAAGGTATTGTGCCCCGGGCGCGAGTTAAGCTCGCTACGCCACTGGAAATATTATCACTCAAGTGTGTTGTGTGAGTAAGCAAAGACCACAATATGTAACTAAACATTGTGTAAAAATGTTGAGACAGTCATATAAGCTCAAGATACCTTACCTTTTTAGATGAAGCCTATTAAGCAAGTGAACAGCAGAACTGCACTACACTACCCAATGGTGAAAAAAAAAAAATTACCTTATCTCGGAATAACTACACTAACTAACAGTGAAATAAATATGCTATCTAAAAATACTAACATACCAAAGCATTACATCATCTAAGCAGATTGCCATTTGACTGAATTTAAGCAGGTCTGTTAGGTGGATCTCTGTTAGCTCACTGGAAATTGTCAACAAGGATCTGTGAGATGAACTTCATGGTTGAAATCACAACAGAACTCTAAATTTCAAGGAAATGAAAAATGAATATTAAAAATTCTAAATTTTAACATTTTAACACTTTATTTTATAAAAACCAATTTTACCATTTGATGTGCCCTATGTGTGGTCATTTGTTGGCCCATAGCAGTATGATCTTGTAGAGGAACATTGTAATACCATATTTTTTGCAAGAAACTGCAGATGCAATTTTAAAGTTATATTCAGCTTTTGATTAAACATTGAACTAAAAAGATGCTTACAGTTGGCAAATGACATCACCCATGTCTGTACAACCCAAATAAATAGCTCCTCTACGGCCAACCATTCCAAACTTGAGAGGATGAAATTCATACCTTACAACAAAAAAACAGGATATACATAACGTTTAAAAAGTCAAATTTTACAACTTAGAAGTAGATTTTTCTTTAAAAACTGGTGTTTAAATGAATAGATGGATATATGAATAATTATAAGCATTGAATTAGTTAAAATAGAAAATAGACAACTTAGAAACTGTACAGATTTTTATTGGTGTTTTTTTTATCTTCAAAGTCACTACACTAACTAACGGTGGAATAAATATACTAAAAGTAGGCTAGGTATTCTATCTAAAAAAGCTAACATACCAGAGCATTGTGTCACCAGAGCAGAGTGCCATTTGACTGAATTTAATCAGGACTGTTAGGTGGAATCTGTTAGCATCTTCATGGAAAATGTCAACAGGGATCTGTGAGATGAACCTCATGGTTGAACACACAACATAACCCTAAATTTCATGAAAATGAAAAGTGTAAACAAAAAATTAATAAGTATAAAACAGCTGAAGATATCTTTTTTTAAATTATACATTCACATAATGCATTTTTTATAGCTGTTAAGATTACCGTCTAATTCCTATTTTCACTCATTCAAGACGATATGATGTGATGAAGTGGTTTAAACTTATGTTCACCTCAAGTGAAGAATCTGGGTACCTTTAAGCTGCCATTGAAAATGTCTTGATATTGCCATAATCTTGTAATATTAACAAGTGAAAGAAAGGATTCGTCAAGCAATTGGGCAGTACGATGACCTCCTGGTGTTGGTAAAAAAGCAAAAACTTGAATGGTTTGGCCATGTAACAAGGAAACAAGAGCTCGCCAAAGAAATCATGCAGGGCACAACTAGAGGAGGTAGAAGAAGAGGAAGACAGAGAAAAAGATGGGAAGATAACATCAAAGAGTGGACGGGATTAAAACTAGGTGAGGCTGTACATAGTGCAGAAGACAGAGACTAAGGGACATGATGATGATGATGATATAATATAAAACTCCACACAAGCCATACATTTGTAGCACAACTCTACTAAACTGTGGAATGAACACACCAAATGTAACATAACCCAACAATAAAACAGTTGAATAAATACATCATTAGTAGCTTAATTCCACTAAATAAAATTGGAATGAACACACCATTAGTAGAATAACCCCAATATAAAACGGTTGATACAGCATTAATACCAAAACCCTACTGACTCACTGTAGAATGAATACAATATTTGTAGCATTGATTAACTAAATAACTGGAATGAATAAGACATTTGTAGAATTGCTCCACTAAATAACTTTGGAATGAATACACCATTAGTAACATAACTCCACTCAATCACTGTGGAATGAATACATCATTAGTAGCATAACTCCTATAAATAACATTGGAATGAACATATTAAATAAAAGTTGAATGAATAGACAATTATTAGAAAAAATATACTAAATAACATTACCCCACTTGACATCAGTGGAATGAATAAGACAGTAGAATTGCTCCACTAAATAACTGGAATGAATACCTCATTAGTAGCATAACTTCACTGAAAGACGGTGGAATTAATACAATATTTGTAGCATAACTCAAATAACTTGAATGAATTCAGCATTAGCATAACTCCACTAAATAAAATTGGAATGAACAATAAATAAGACATTTGTTACATTGCTCTACTAAATAACTGTGGAATGAACTTCACTTAACCCTGGTAAAAATACAACATTAGTACCATAACTCCAATCAATTACTGTGGAATGAATACAGTATTAGTAGCATAACTCAACTAATGAACTGTGGAGTGAAAACATCATTAGTAGCATAACTTGACTCAATCACTGTGGAATGAATACAATATTAGTATCATAACTCAAATAAATAAGTGGAATACACACATCGTTATTAGCATAACTCGACTAAATAAAATTGGAAAGAACACACCATTAGTAACACCAATATATAACAGTTGAATACAGCATTAATACCATAACTCCACTGACTCACTGTGGAATGAATACAACATTAGTACTATAAGTCCGTACAATCACTGTGGAAGCAATAACTTATTTGTAGCATAACTTGACTAAACAACTGTGGAATCAACACACCATTATTAGATTAACTCGATTAAATAAAAGTTGAATAATTACACCTGTTATAAGAAAAACTATTAAATTATATAACAGTGGAATGAATAAGATATTTGTAGAATTATTCCACTAAATAACAGTGGAATGAATGCACAATTAGTAGCATAACTCCACTATATAATGTGGAATGAATACAATATTAATAGCATAACTCCATTAAGGAATAGATGAATAAATACCCCATTAATAAAAAAAACTATACTAAATAACATTTGATTAAAAACATTATTAGTAACATAAACCAACAAAACATCAATGGAATGAAAAGGACTGTAGAATTGCTCCACTAAATAACTGGAATGAATACACCATTAGTAACATAACTCCACTCAATCACTGGAATGAAAACAATATTTGTAGCATAACTCGACTAAATAACTGTGGAATAAATACATCATTAGTAGCATAACTTCACTCAAAGACCGTGGAATTTCACTCAAAGACGGTGGAATGAATACAATATTTGTAGCATTGCTTAACTAAATAACTGGAATGATTAAGACATTTGTAGTATTGCTCCACTAAATAACTGTGGAATGAATACATCAATTAGTAACATAACTCCACTCAATCACTGTTGAATGAATACAATATTTGTTGCATACCTCCAATAAATAACAATCGAATAAATACACCATTATTAGAAAAACTATACCAATTAACATTTAAATGAATACATCATTAGTAACATAACCCCAATTAGTAACAGTGGAATGACAAGACATTTGTCGCATTGCTCCACTAAATATACTTGGAATGAACACAGCATTAGTAACAAAACTACACTCAATAACTGTGGAATGAATACAATATTGGTAGTATAAGTCAATTATATAACTGTAAAATGAATACACCATTAGTACTATAACCCCACTTAATCACTGTGGAATGAATACAATATTTTTAGCATAACTTGACATAACTGTCAATATAAGATTAATTCAATTAAGTACTAATTAACATTTGAATGATTACATCATTAGTACATAACCCAACTAAATAACAGTGGAATGCATACACAATTAGTAGCATAACTCTACAAAATAACTGGAATAAATACACCATTTGTAACATAACTCCACTCAATAACTGTGGAATGAATACAATATTTGTAGCATAACTCAAATAACTGTAAAATGAATACATCATTAGTAGCATAACTCAAATAACATTGGAATGAACACAACATTAGTAAAATAAACCCAATATATAATGGTTAAATACATCATTAATACAATAACCCCACTGACTCACTGTGAAATAAAAAAAAATATTTGTAGAATTGCTTAACTAAAAAACTGTGGAATAAATAAGACATTTGTAGCATTGGTCCACTAAATAACTGTGGAATGAATACACCTTTAGTAACATAACTCCACTCAATCACTGTGGAATGAATACAATATTTGTAGCATAACTCAAATAAATAACAGTTTAATAAATAAACCACTATGAAAAAAAATATACTTATTAACATTTAAATGAATACATCATTAGTAACATAACTCCACTAAGTAACAGTGGAATGTACAAGACATTTGTCGCATTGCTCCACTAAATAACTGTGGAATGAATACAGCATAAGAAATATAATTTCATTTAACACTGGAAAAAAAACAACATTAGTACCATAACTCCACTTAATCACTGTGGAATGAATACAATATTTTTAGCATAACTCGACATAACTGTGGAATGAACACACCAATATAAGATTAATTCAATTAAGTAAAAATTGAATAAATACACCATTATTAGAAAAACTATACTAATTAACATTTGAATGAATACATCATTAGTACATAACCCATCTAAATAACAGTGGAATGTATACACAATAAGAAGCATAACTCTACAAAATAACTGGAATAAATACACCATTTGTAATATAACTCCACTCTATGATGGTGGAATGAATACAATATTTGTAGCATTGCTCCACTAAATAACTGGAATGAATACATCAATTAGTAACATAACTCCATCAATCACTGTGGAATGAATAAAATATTTTAAGCATAACTCCAATAAATAATAGTCGAATAAATACACCATTATTAGAGAAAAAAATACTAAATAACATTTGAATGAATACATCATTAGTACATAACCCAACTAAATAAAAGTGGAATGAATACACAATTAGTAGCATAACTCTACAAAATAACTGGAATAAATACACCATTTGTAACATAACTCCACTCAATAACTGTGGAATGAATACAATATTTGTAGCATAACTCAATTAAATAACTGTAAAATGAATACATCATTAGTAGCATAACTCTAATAAATAACATTGGAATGAACACAACATTAGTAGACTAAATTTAAATGAATACATCATTAGTAACATCACCCCACTTAGTAACAGTGGAATGACAAGACAGCTTCACTAAATAACTGTGGCATAAATGAAGCATTAGAAATATAACTTCACTTAACACTTTAAAAATACAACATTAGTACCATAACTCCACTTAATCACAGTGGAATGAATACAATATTTGTAGCATAACTCGACTAAATAACTGTGGAATGAACACACCATTATTAGATTAATTCAATGAAGTAAAAGTTAAATAAATACACCATTATTAGAAAAACTATACTTAATAACATTTGAATGAATACATCATTAGTACATAAACCAACTAAATTACACTGGAATGAATACACAATTAGTAACATAACTACAATATATAACAGTTGAATACAGCATTAATACCATAACTCCACTGACTCACAGTGGAATTAATACAATATTTGTAGCATAACTCGACTAAATAACTGTGGAATGAACACACCATTATTAGATTAATTCAATGAAGTAAAAGTTAAATAAATACACCATTATTAGAAAAACTATACTTAATAACATTTGAATGAATACATCATTAGTACATAAACCAACTAAATTACACTGGAATGAATACACAATTAGTAACATAACTACAATATATAACAGTTGAATACAGCATTAATACCATAACTCCACTGACTCACAGTGGAATTAATACAATATTTGTAGCATTTCTCCACTAAATAACTGTGGAATGAATACAGCATTAGGAATATAACTCCACTTAACACTGAAAAATACACAACATTAGAACCATAACTCCACTCAATCACTGTGGAATGAATACAATATTTGCAGCATAACTCGACTAAATAACTGTGGAATGAACACACCATTATTAGATTTATTCAATTAAGTAAATGTTGAATAAATAGACCATTATTAAAAACACTATACAAAAATACCTTTTGAATGAATACATCATTAGTACATAACCCAACTAAATAACAGTGGAATGAATACACAATTAGTAGCATAACTCTACAAAATAACTGGAATAAATAAACTATTTGTAACATAACTCCACTCTATGATGGTGGATAGAATACAATATTTGTAGCATAACTCGACTAAATAACTGGAATGAACACACCATTATTAGATTAATTCAATTAAGTAAATGTTAAATAAATACACCATTATTAAAAAAAACTATACTAAATAACATTTGAATGAATACATCATTAGTACATAACCCAACTAAATAACAGTGGAATGAATACACAATATTGCCTCAGGCCTTCCAACCCCTAGTGCATGATACCCTCAAACAGTTACTCTTGTAACCAGTGAAATATCCTCATCAACACCAGGCACAGAGACATTGCAAATCACATCTACATTCATAGGAGCCATAATGATCAATAAATTGATCGTGGGCCCTAAATATATAGAAGAAGAAGAAATAACAGTGGAATGAATACACAATTAGTAGCATAACTCTACAAAATAACTGGAATAAATACACTATTTGTAACACAACTCCACTCTATGATGGTGTAATGAATACAATGTTTGTAGCAGAACTCAATTAAATAACTGTAAAATGAATACATCGTTAGTACCATAACTCTAATAAATAACATTGGAATGAACACAACATTAGTAACATAAACCCAATATATAACAGTTAAATAAAGCATTAATACCATAACTCCACTGACTCACGGTGGAATTAATACAATATTTGTAGCATAACTCGACTAAATAACTGTGGAATGAACACACCATTATTAGATTAATTCAATTAAGTAAAAGTTAAATAAATACACCATTATTAGAAAAACTATACTTAATAACATTTGAATGAATACATCATTAGTACATAACCCAACTAAATAACAGTGGAATGAATACACAATTAGTAGCATAACTCTACAAAATAACTGGAATAAATACACTATTTGTAACATAACTCCACTCTATGATGGTGGAATGAATACAATATTTGTAGCAGAACTTGACTGAATAACTGTGGAATGAACACACCATTATTAGATTAATTCAATTAAGTAAAAGTTAAATAAATACACCATTATTAGAAAAACTATACTTAATAACATTTGAATGAATACATCATTAGTACATAAACTAACTAAATTACACTGGAATGAATACACAATTAGTAGCATAGCTCCACTATAATGGTGGAATGAAAACTATATTTCTAGCATAACTCAAATAAATAACATTGGAATGAATATACAATAAGTAAAATAACTAATAAATAACTAGAATGAACAATCCATTAGTAACATAACTACAATATATAACAGTTGAATACAGCATTAATACCATAACTCCACTGACTCACTGTGGAATGAATACATCAATTTGTAACGTAACTCCATCAATCACTGTGGAATGAATAAAATATTTGAAGCATAACTCCAATAAATAACAGCTTAATTACCTTAAATAACATTTAAATAAATACATAATTAGTAACATAATCCCACTAAATAACAGTGGAATGATAAGATATTTGATGCATTGTTCCACTAAACAACTGGAATGAATATAACATTAGAAACATAACTCCACTTAAAGACATTGGAATTAATACAATATTTGTACCATAACTCTACTAAATATATGTGGAATGAACAACCCATTAGTAGCTTAACTCGCTTAAGTTTCCATAGGTAGCATAACTCCACTAAATAACATTTGAATGAATATACTATTAGCACCATAACTTTACTCAATCACAGTGAAATGAATACAATATTTGTAGCACAAGTTGACTAAATAACGGTGGAATGAACTAACCATTAGTAGCTTAACTCTATTAAATAACAGTTGAATAAATACCACATTATTAAATAACGGTGGAATGAACTAACCATTAGTAGCTTAACTCTATTAAATTACAGTTGAATAAATACCACATTATTAGAAAAACTATACTAAATAAAATGTGAATGAATATACCATTAGAACCATACACTACTCTAAGATGGTGGAATAAATAAAAAATTTGTAGAATAACTCAACTTTATAACAGTTGCATAAATACATCATTATTAACATAACAAAGGTGGAATGAATGCAAAATTTGTAACAACACTACTAAATAAAAGTGGAATAAATAGACCATTAGTAGCATGACACCACTAAATACCAGTTGAATATTATTAAATGAATATTATTTTTAAAACTCTAATAAATAAAATTTGAAAGAGTACAACATTAGTAGCATAATTCCTCTAAATAAAACACGAATGAATACACCATAAGAAGAAATAAATAAAGGAGGAATGAATACACCATTTGTGACATAACTGAACTTAACAGTGAATGAATACAACATTAGAACCATAACTCCACTCAAAGGGTTGAATGAATCAGATATTTGTCAATTGCATCACTAAATAACAGTGGAATGAATAACAGTTGAATAAATATATAAATAGTAGCATAACTCCACAAAATAACAGAATTGAATGCACCATTAGTATAACTCCATTAAATAAAAGTGGAATAAATAGAACATTAGCAGCATAACACCACTAAACTGTGGAATAACACAGAATTAGTAGCTTCGTTCCGCTGTTTAACGTTTGAATATATATACAATTATTACCAAAACTCTACTAAATAACATATGAAAGAATACATCATGAGTAGCATAACTCCACTAAACGGTGGAATGAATAAAATATTTGTAGGATAAAGTGACACACCATTAGTAACATAACTCCAATGAAATAAAAGTGGAATGAATACAACATTAGTAACTCAACTCCAATTAATGGTGGAACGAATACAATATTTGTAGCATAACTCAAATAACTGGACTGAATACTCCATTACTGGCATAACTCGAATAAATAACAGTGGAATGAATACAACATTAGTACCATAACTCCACTCTGTGGAATGAACACACCATTAGCAACATAACTCCACTTAATAACAGTGGAATGAATACATCATTAGTACCATAACTCCACTCTGTGGAATGAACACACCATTAGCAACATAACTCCACTTAATAACAGTGGAATGAACACACCATTAGCAACATAACTCCACTTAATAACAGTGGAATGAATACATCATTAGTAGCATAACTCTTAAATAACAGTTGAATTAATACACCATTATTAGTTAAATTCTACTAAATAACATTTGAAAGATTACACCATTCGTTACAAAACTCCACTAAATAAGGGTGGAATGGAATGAATTAGTAACACAACTCCACTAAATAATTATGGAATATTTATATTTCTTAACAGCAGGCTAGTTATCCTCTCTAAAATATCTAACTAGTGTTACCAGAGCATCCTGTCAATCAAGAAGACATCAACTTTACTGCATATTGGACCAGACAGTTAGATCAATAGGCTTACAAGGATGGTCTGTTGGTTGGAATCTCCGTCAGCATCTTTTGTCACTGGAAAATGTAAACAGGGATCTATGAGATTTTAGATTTGGACTCACAAAAAAACGTTCAACATCAAGTAAATCAAATATTAATTTTAATCTGAACTTTTTTTATTTTAGGTTTCTTATTACATATATATTTAAGAAAAAAAGAAAATTTACCTTCTGATGTGTTGTACATGTGGTCATTTGTTGGCCAAGTGCAAGCAGAACATGTAGAGGAACATTGTAATCCCCAATCCAGGCCAAGAAACTGCAAATGTAATTTTCAAAGTTACATTCAGCATTTCGTGAAAAGTGGATGATATTCATCAAGTTTATTTAACAGCTACACCTTGGTTTGAATTGATATACAGGTCTGATCAATCCACAATCTATCTTAATTAGCCCATTATGAGTATGAGGCATATCCCATTTAATGCCCATTTCATTAACAATGTCAATATCTCTTCCATGTCTTCCCATCCCCTGCATTCAGGGCAATCTTTTCAAATTCATTCCAGCTCTCTTCAATCATAAGTCGTCATAGGCACATCCTGTCCTTGAGACATTTGTTGTGTCATCTCCCCTCACATCTGTATTTTAAACTTTGTGATAAGTTTGTGGAATCACTTCTGATTGTTCTAATGAGCTTATTGTATTAACAACCAATTGTTAACACTTACTCAACTCACTGTGTTGAAATTGTTGTAAGTGCTAATTATGTCACTGTTGCGTAAATCGCCCTTTTAGTGTTAGTTCATATTCATACATTTGATGCAATTTTTTGTATGAAGCCTTGTCACAATTTGCAAATGGAATTCTCATTTTTGTCCAAAGTTTTTTTTTTTTAAACAAGCACAAAATAGTGTCTTCATGCTAAAATTGGACGCAAATTTGAAAGGAATTTTATCGGGTGAACTGATCAATAATGTTCCTCAAATAACATTTGCGTACTACTTATTTCATATCTCTTGCATGATAAATTAAAACTATTGACAAGTTTCAATCTGAATACCAAAACCAAGGCTTCATTCATAAGTTCGTAACAAAAGATGAGTGTTTACAATAAGTATTGACTTATTAGAAAAATATATAATTCCAACAACAGCTTCAAATACAATCTGTACACTCAGTACTAAATAGACCTACCTGTTACCAAGACAGAGGTATAACTATAAGAATGTTATGAATTCATTCTTCCCGCCGTGTGAACTCGCCTGGTGAACTCCGTGATTTGATTCCTCTCGGTCAGCCAATCCGACACGCCTGTCTCTTGTTTACCTCTAAAACTGGCTGCTTACACACTAACGTTAGGCGGAGTTGTCTTTTTTTTTTTTTTTGGTTTTTTTTTTTTTTCATGGAAAGGGGAATAATTCTATCCAAATGAAATTTTGTCATAATTTTAAGTATCCAACTTGCTGGAAAGGTTTCAAAATTTCCAACCATACGCAAGCATTTAATGTTTACGTTCGCAGTTCACACATCTCCTCAAAATGTTACTGTTTGCACGGGCGAAGCTCCATGCACACGGACGAAGCTCCTATGCTGGAAATTAACGTTGCGTCTTTTGCGAATCGTTATCGCACTGACCAGATGAGAGAGGGCGGTCCGCCAAGGTCAAACTTATTTTGGGGCGATGCTTTCGTTCCCTATCAAAAACGTTTTTAAAATCATGTCTTATGCAGCTAGAGGAGAGCAAGGGGTGCGGACTGCATCGGCGTCGGTGACACTATCTCATTGGGGGGGGGGGGGGGGTGACACCATCTCATAGAATGTGGGTGATGTTATATAAGTAGTATTATGTCTAATACTCAATGAAGTCTGACACATCTGTTCAGCTGCGTGTCTAGATCTTTAATGAATTTAATGCCAGCAAGCTCACGTGACTTCTCAGCTCACAAAACACGGACTTCACGCATTGACACAAAGGGACGCAACTGTAACATTACAACAATAGTGATATCACAACAGGTGACGCCAAATTGAAAAAAAATTACAGAGCACACACTGATCGATCTAACAGAATTTCATAAAATAAAATATAAGAACAAGGTATGGGGGCCTCCATTGATTATGTCAACAAAATTGGGGGGGGGGGGGGGGGTTGACAGTTGTTGACAAGGGGGAGGGGGGTGTTTAGTGTAATTGACGTCAACAATCATGTTTTCTCTATTAAAATTTTAATCTTAAAAATTGACTGCTTATTACATTATTTTAAAAGTTTATAAATGCAGGTAGGCTATTACGAATATAAGAATTATTTAAGGTGTGTCCGTCTG
Source organism: Omphiscola glabra (assembly GCA_964017045.1). Taxonomy (NCBI): domain Eukaryota; kingdom Metazoa; phylum Mollusca; class Gastropoda; family Lymnaeidae; genus Omphiscola; species Omphiscola glabra. The sequence goes on from OZ024800.1 coordinate 11,803,311, forward strand.
TGCACAGCATATGGATGGTCAGAATGTTAGCACACTTTGTTAGTGCAAGAGAAGTCAAAAGTTAGCTTCACCTGTAGATTCTGTTTGTCGCAATGACTAGGGCGGTATGTTTGCGATCATGTTGCAAGGTATGGACCATGGTTCAAGTGACAAGTGCAGCACCGACAATGCCCTCTTAAGCATAAGAAATTAGCACCTGTTCCTCGACAAAAAAGGATTCGACCAATGCGAGTAGCTGCAAGGAGATAGAGAGAGCTTATGGCAATTATTGCTCACATCGGCAATGCTTCTATTTTAAGTGCTGAATGGTTAGATGAGAATGGTGTTCATTTTTCTGGTAGGCCTGTATCAGTTCCGCAAGATAAAAAAGATAAATCATCACATTAGGGGCGTCATTTCAGGGGCTTTTTCGAAAAAGGGGGGGGGGGACAAAACTTGGTCGACTTGTTAAGTTGTTTATTACTGGAGGCGCCACATAGGCCTACATAGCAATTTAAATGAAACCTTCAAATTGATGTCCCTGGTGCCCATTGTTACGATAGAGCAACACCTGAGCAGTGGCGTAACAACGGCTTAACATAGGGGCAGTTGCCAAGGGCGCCGGCCTGCGCCAGTTCAAAAGGGCGCCGCTAAATCTCTAATTTTTAAATTTTTATTTAATTATCAAGGGCGCAAAAAATAAATTAGCCAAGGGCATCAAAAACCCAGTTACGCCTCTGCACCTGAGTACACCAAGGTAGATGATAGCTGCTAGAAACAATACTATATTTGTCAGCTTTACTGACAATAATCTCATGCAGTGTTTCTTTCAGAAATTTCCCCCCGGGGGGGCACTTTTGATGTTCGGGGGGGCAGTGCCAGTTGTCAGTGGCCAGAGGCGTAGCTAAGGGGTGGCAGATGGGACATATGTCCCCGGGCGCCAGACTGGCGGGGGCAACTAATGGGCTATAGTGTTAATGGATGAAAATAATAGGTTTCAGAGTTTAGCGGCCCCCGGTGGGGGGCGTAAAAATGAATCTTTTCCCCTGTCATCAAAGACTCACGTCAGTGACGTAGAAGTGGGGGGGGGGGAGGCGAACATTTGGTCTTCCCAGGTGTCATTTTTTCTTTAGATAGAGCGGCGGGATTTTCGGAGATCTGCAGAGTTTCTATCGAGAAAGGTAGCGTGGCAAAAAAGTTAACCCACCTAGGGTGGCGCTAACACTAGGCACGCCGCTGGGCAGTGTATATATCAGCACCAAATTTGGCTGTCATGGCAAGTATTTTTTATCGGGAAGTAGGGCAGCAGAAAATGTGTGATTATTTAACAATCAAGAGGTGCATTTTGGAGTATACATGATTCGAATGTTTTGATAAGACTTTCATTGATCGGGGAAAATAATTTTTCAAGCGTCAGGGGAGGCATTATGGCGCTCAGTGCCATACATAAACTAAATTCATTCTGGTTGTGGTGCGCCGAAGAAAATCATTTGACACAAGATTAGATTCAACCTGTTAGTCACATTGATCGACGTCAAGGAAATGGGGGGGGGGGGGTAGCAGAAATTGAAGAATCCGAAGAGTTTGAGCAAAAGTGAGGGCAGGGGTCACCTTAATTTAAAAATAATAAATTCAAAATGCAGTAATGCATTGTGGTGCAAATTTTTCTTCTTCGTTTTCTGTCTATTAAGGGCCCACGATCAATTTATTTATCATTATGGCTCCTATGAATGCAGATGGGATTTGCAATGTTTCTGTGCTTGGTATTGATGTGGATATTTCACTGGTAGCAAGAGTTACCTAGTGAGGGTCTCATGCACTGTATTCAATTTATCTTTAAGACAATGTGTGAAGGGGCATTTCAAACGTTCATATATTTACTGTTAGATGTCTCATAGAAAATGCTAAGAATACATCAACATACACCAACTATATGTGGACTACAAATCAGCTTATGATAGCATAGACAGGAAATACATGAACGATGATGTGCTGGAACTTGGAGTCCGTAACAAACTTACCCGACTCATACATATGACGATGGATAACTACAAAAGTAGAATCAAAGTACAAAGAGAGGACTTGAGGGAGTTCCCAATCAATCTGGGCCTCAGACAAGGAAATCCGTGTATCATTTTCAACATCACTTTAGAAAAAAGCATTAGAAAAATACTTGTGTGCACCTGAGAGGTGGTACAGAACAACCATAAGGAACTTTATAAAGCCAGCAACTGCAATACCTGGCCTACACAGACGATATAGCGCTAATGGTAGAAACAGCATTGATGATATAATTAAAACTTTCAGGGAATTTGAAGATGTGACGGTTAAAGCTGGTCTTGATGTAAATAAAGCGAAGGCAATATATATGATAATGTCAGGAAATACGCACTGATGACTTCATCAATATGAACATCTACGCCTTTGAGAGGGTAGATACTTTCAAATATCTAGTGGTGACTATAAATGTGCAAGAGGAAATACAATCGGAGGTGCAAGAAAGAATAACAGCATGCAACCGTTCTTATTTCAATATACAAAAGCTACTTCAAAGCAAAAACCTCGCTAAGGGAACAAAGAAGGCAGTATACACCACTATCACAAGACCAGTAGTAACTGACGCAAGTGAGACTTGGTTCCTACAAGAAAAGCAGAGAACCTGCTAAATATATGACCCGATGATAGACAATTTTGTTTTGGAAATCCGTACAAACCAAGAGCTATATGTGGAAGAATGTGGTGGAGCAGGCCAGGGCCCTAAATGGGATGAATCGCCACTGATGTAAACATTTCAGACATTTGGGTGGGAAGCGCTAGAAATAACGATAATAATAGGACATCACGAACTCTTCCACCAGCACAATATTAAATAAATTCAGTCCAGTTGGGAGCCCTTAGGGTATGTTTTTTATCGAGAGATACTCCTTAGCTTAGACTCGCCCCTTAAAACTTTATAGGCCCCGGAAATGTTTTGATAAATTCAAAATGTAAGAATTCATTTTTTTTTACATACCGTAGTTAAATTTAGTTTCGCATCATTATACACTTAACTGTAGAGCAACGGGAGAGATGCTAGTTAAGATTTTATGTGTCATTTGACCTAAGAGCCATCGTGTGAGGTCAGCAACCCGTATAGCTGCAAGGGGCCTCGTATATTTTAGGGGCTTAAAGTTGGGCTGTAATATCATTAAATTGTCAACTTTTACTGCTAGGTAGGGAAGGACAAAACCGAAAAGTTGCACGGGTGCCATAAAAATTCAAGCGACGTCACTGCTTGACTAAGTGTGTTATGCAAACATTGTTTTTTAAATTGAAAAGTAATGCATTTTTAAAGTTATTATTTTTTAATATTTTGGGGTCAACTACATAAAAATAATGAATTTACTACAAAATATTTTTAAATTAAAAAAAAAGAGTTCCTTCCAAAAAAGTGATCCATCCGAAAAAAGAAATGCTAAAATAGTTTTACATTTTGAACGAAAAAGAAAAACCAAAAACATACGTTTATTTCTAAATATTTCCAAGTTTTACCAAAGTCAAAAAGAAAAAAAGCTTTTCTGTACAAAAGGCTATAGACTATATCTTTATGGGTTTTCAAAATTGGTATTTATTTATAAATCATATGTAACCGATATAACTGTTCAGAAGTCATGAACTGTTTACAAAAGACATCATATATTTATTAATGTGTGACTTTTTTTCTTATAAAATTAAAGTTTAAATTCTCAATATTCAGTTGATTGAAATGTTAATTAAGATTTTTAGACTACTATAATTTGCTTCAGGTCATTACAACTTGCCTCTTCGATATTATACTTTTTACCAATTGCATATAATTTTTTATTTACTTACTACCAAAAATTTGGCATTTACAAGATAATCGAAATACTCGGGGTTTTTTATTCGTTTAAATATATATATTCTTTCTACTGGATTATCATCTCAAAATTTTTTTTTAATAGTTCAAACAGCTGGGGAAGATTGTTTATTATTATTATATTACCAGAGAAAAGTCATTGGGGATTTAATAAATAAAAACTATTTTTTTTTAAAATCATTTTACTCTGTTCCCGAAACTGTGTTAAAAACTTAGAAACGCACTCGATTTAATAATTATTGATGAAATGTCCACTTTATGTATGCAACCGCTAAATTCCTAATTTTTTGTTTTAAAATTATTATTATTATTTGTAATTTTCATTTTATCTAAGTCAGTATACATCTATGGAATCTACTACATTAAAATGTTTTCTAAAAATGATTTTTTAAAGCATGATGCTATTATACAATATAATTTACAAACAGATTCCACGTGTTTATTACTTAGTAAGAACTATATTCAATTTATAGACATTTATATCGATGTAAAGATAGTTTAATACAATGTTATTAAAAAGTCTTTCAACTTGTGCAGCAGCAAAATGTTATTAATTAAAAGATACCGATATCTGCGAATAAGAAAAAGTAAGATTTTAGCTTTGGCAGCTCCTGATCATATTTTCAAAACAATGCGATATTTATAATCGATTTCTGCTAGCCTGTAACAAAATTAACCTGAACAATATGGATCATCAATATATATCGAACAAAGCGATATTTTATTTGTTCCAATAATTTTTACCTGAGAAAGGCACATATTTCAATAACCTTTAAACAATGTTAAAAAATTAAATTTAGAGAAGGTTTTTTTTTTTTTTTTTGTAAAATTATTTTTTCTTACACATTTCCCCCCGGGGGGGGGGCACTTGACTTGTTCCGGGGGGGCTGTGCCCCCCCGGAGGTATGCCTGAAAGAAACACTGATCTCATGTATACCACAAACAATGCTTTGAAGACTAGGGAAAGGAAAGTTTTAAATGAAGTAAATTTAATATAAAATAGCTATAACTTAACGTTTTTACAGTTCTTAAATGCGGTACATTTACCTCCTGACCTTCAATTAATATAAATTTGTTCTTGCCGTTTTTAGACTGTGGACTTATTTTAACAAGAAGAAATCAATCGTAGAAGTTTGTGTGGGGGAAGGGGTAACACCATGAGTTTACCGTATCGAGTGATACCAACCCTAGCTACGCCACTGGTTTAATGTGTATTCTGTGTGCGTGGAGTTTTCGCCAATTAAGGACAAGGTCACGGACCGCTCTGGTCGTCACAAACCTTAGTGTCTAAACTGAAATGCTATACTATACTACTTATACAAAAAAAAAAACAAAAAAAAGCCCAACTATAGAAGTTGCAATACACGGTTAACTTAACGCTACATATTTCGCCAGTACCCTAACAGTGGCGTAGGAGTGTGTGTGTGTGGGGGGGGTTCTCCTCAAGTGGCACTTTTTTTTATATAATATATAATGAGAGTCGGCGTCACGGCACATTCGGTCGAATTAAGAAATATTTTTTTCACGTGTAAGGAGTCGGAAAAAAAATTACTTTTATTATTTCTTTTTTTAAATTCCAATGTACATATTTCTCCTTCTTTCAAATGATTGAGCATGATCATCATGCAGGCTGAATCTGGGAACAGCGCGTCCCTGCAAATCGCACATCCATTTTAATAGCACCACATTTGCCCTGGGGCCATCTATATAATACGCCACGCTATTTTTTAAAATATTTTTACCACCCCTCCCAATCACAAATCTCGGGTAACCCCCCCCCCCCCCCCCACAAAAAGTAAGCTACACTTTCGAACAATTTTAAAAAAACAAATTAGCAACTACTTAAAATTCAATCTAAAACACACTTCACTGTTACATTTATAAAAGTGAAGTTTTCTGCCAGAATAGAAAGTTAAAACATCACTGTAAAATTCGGGTTTTATATTACATGTATGATTTTAACAAATTAAAATATGACGTCACATGGGCCCTGGGACAAAATCTGTCACATTTTCTTTAGACATCCCCTCCCCTGGAGCGTGACGTACTTTACTGACGGCCCATTTTGGTCCCAAGAGCTTGTGCTGTTCTTAGGTTTCATTGTAAAATATTTTTGGGAGCTGCAGGTAGAGATTATTATGACTTTTTAAAACACTTAATACTCGGCATTTAATGTATTTTTAATGGCTACAAAATAAAACAAATTAAAAAGAATACTATTGTAATAGTACATATGAATATAATCATATAATTATAAAATATCATCTAATTTGGAGAGATAGGCCCTGGCGTCATTTGCATGTTTTGTCCCTGGTTCTGATAGGGTCAAAACCCTGGTTCCGATAGGGTCAAACCCTGGTTCCGATAGGGACAAAACTCAGGTTAGGGATAAGTTTAGGGATCAGGTTAGGTTTAGGGATAGAATTAGGGTTCAGGTTAGGTTTAGGGATACATTTAGGCTTAGGGCCCATGTTCTCGGGTCGCGGCTACCAAGTTGGTGGCCGGGTACTATCTCTCCAAATTTACCAAAATAGCTTTTGATCCCCTGAAAATGCTAACGTCAGGCAGTTAACATAATCACACGTAATTATATATGTCATATATAAAAACCAGGTTCATGATAACAATTATTTTTTGCCACGATTGTACTAAGGCCTATGTCCGTTGTATTACTAGGTACACAGACTCGTTGTATGAAGCCACCTTGTTTTTTTTACACGCCGCCACGCTCATCAGGGTTGAGAATCTTTAAATAGTCATTTTTGCATCATTTCAGGTCTTGTAAATATTGTATTATAAATATAAGCGATGAGACAACCTACCTCGTTCTACCCTACTAAATACTATAGATTAATATTATTAAACTTGAGCCTTGAGATGAAAAGGCCTATGCCTATGCCCTATGCTTAATAAGGCATAAACTATATATTTCGTAATAGGCCTATGCCTATATCATTTATGAAGTAACATCATTTTTACTGGTCACATTTTCATTTTTATAATTTAAAAAAATTCTGAGGGAGTGAGAACTTATTTTGTATGAAATATGAAATACATTTAATAAAAATTATTCACCCAAAAAACGGACATTCCAGATAAATTTCGTAAGTATCTATTCTATATCTTATTATTGCTTATACAGCCATTGCGTTAATATTCCACCGCAATAACTGCAACACATATTAGTTCAGCTTAATGTTAGTTGTACCCTTAGCTTTTAGGGCCTAAGTATACTGTCATGAAAATCGTAGTCTCCTCTGTCAGCCATTAAATATGCCATTAAGCTTTAACTATTGTTTTAATTTAAATTTGAACTTGGGCCAAGTCATACGATTCCGCATTGCAAAATATCATTCTGTTACAAATTATAGGTGCTTCAAATGGATCACTCCCAATTGTTTTGTAAAACGTAAAATTTCTTCTCATGCTGATGCATTAGTAAGTTGATCATAAATTACTTAAAGTATTACTTAAGTTTAAGTAACTTATTTCTAACTTATTAACTTATACTTATACTGATTAACTTATACTATGTGACTTATACTAACTATGACTTTGATTGAATATTATGAAAGTATGATATATAATATCCCCCCCCCACCCCAATCCCGACAGTTGGGTGAATATTATGAGTTAAAAACCCCCCAGTTTTTCATTATAGATTTAAAAGTGCATTTGTACCAAGTTTGGTCCAGACAGATATATCCATTAATTGTAAATTTTTTAAAAGTAATATAAGGGGAGAGACTGCAAAATAGGAAATGAGTGAAATAAAGTAAGGTTAAACCTGCTACAAGGAGCGCAATAAACCAACGAACGACGACGAACGTGTCGGCAGGAAGACTTTGTCAGCGAACAAACAACAGACAAAAAAAAAAAAAAATTTTTAAAAATATATATCAAAATAAAGCACTTAGCTGAGAAGGAGTGTCCGAGAGGGCAGCAAAAGAAATAGACAATTTAGAAGAAAATGAAAAGCTTCTTATAGTTAGTATGTTATATAGTAGGTACCACATACCGGCGTAAAAACGCATTTTTGTGTCACGGAAGCCTGTATTTAGTAACTTTTCACTTAATGTTTTCTATATTAAAAATTGGTCATAAACTAATAAAAATGGTACCATTTAAAAGTAAATTTTAAGCCCTCTAATTATATGTCATTTTAATTGTTGTTGAAATAACAAAAAGTATTACATTTATCGCATGAAAACCATCACCAAAGTGATTTTTTATCGACAGTCAAGCGATCATTTTTACCCCCGCGCTATTCAATCGCCGTGCCGTTTTTGGTCATTCGTAGTATTTCGTCACAAATAAGTGTATCGTGTGCAGAAATGAATGCCCTTTAGTTTCGTACAAAATATTAATGTAACGTTACAGTTGAAATATTTTAAAATTTAAAAAATCGAAGAAAATGATAATTTACTATTTGATTTTGGCAAAATATGTAATTTTAACCAGCATCATTGGAAAGCTCGTCCTTTTTTCTTTTAAAATACGAAAACAACACTTCATTTCTAAGCATCAACAAAAACGGCCAAGTTAAACAAAGAACCATATAAAATTCATTCACGCCGCTTGTTCCCGCTACGCGAAAATGGCTGAAAACCACGTTGACAACGCTCCAGAAGTTTTTTCTAAATTAACGGTAGCCGATTTTAAATGTTTAGTAGGTAAGTAAAATCAGTAAAAATATGTAGTTAAATGGTTTGAAACTGTGTCGCCTATGTTTTAGTTCTTTATTTCTTTAGAAAATTTGTTTTTATGTAGATATAAATATGTTCGTTTGTCGCTGATTATTATCGTTTTTGAGTTTTGTCAGATGACTTAAACCCCCCTCTGTTTTTAGTGAAGTCTAATTTTTTCTGATTGCTCGGTTTAAAATGTTATTGTTTTTTCTGAAAGAGGATACGTTGAAGATTAATAACTACTAATTTTTATAACTAGCAAATGATATTATCATATTTAATTTTAATAAATAAAAATGGTCACGTGATCATAATATTTGTCATCAATGTAAACAAACAATGAACGTTAAAAGTAGAACAACTCGTAAAGTTAATAGATGGTCAAAGTAATGCATTATTAATAGCTTAAAGTAATTTCTGTTATTATAGGTGGATTTATGTTAGACTGAACATTTATAATTTGTTCAATTTTGTTTTAGATGGTGAACAATTCGCCACTCTAGAGAAGACTTTTCTGGCTAAAGGGAAAGAAAGAAGGCCATCATTGCCTACTCTATTACTTCTTCAACTCTATGTTTTGAAGGAGGAAATCAACAAGTCATGGGAGCAGGTAACTATAAGTATATGCTTAAGATAAGTTATTCAGTGTAATAAACATATTTTGTATTCTACTTCTACTAAGTTAAACATTTTATGAATTTACTAATTAAGCCTGAACATATCTTTTCAGCTCGAAACCTGGTTCTCTCAGATCAAAGTATGTACTAGTACCAGTCGCAAAGTTCAAAAGTGTGTGGAAAAAGTTCTTAGCAGTTTGAAATCCCTTTCAACTTTGGATTATTTTCATTATTTGGGTCAAGTTCTGAATTTGGATTTCATAAGCCAAAAAAGAAGATAACCAATCTGGTGCAGTTACAAAAAAATGAGGCATTTAAATGTTAAAAGAAGACAACCTGAACGTTTCAAAGAATTTATGAGTGTTATATTTATTGTTGATATTGTTCCTAACCCTGTCATTGTTAGTATCAACAAAGAACCATTGTCTTGTGAAGTTGATGAACTTAAATTAAAATTACAACAGGCTTTAGACAATGCACAGTTACTTAGTGTACGAGTTAATGATTTAGAAATTGAAAAATTGCAGCTACATGAAAAAATTCGTAATTTTCAAGAAGAATTAAATATGTTAAAAGTACAATTGGTAAATGATGAGAATATGATCTCTTAATAAAATTAAGCATCATAAATCAAAACTAAAGAGTGTTATTAGAAATCTTCAACAAGAAAATACAGATTTTTCTGTTCAGTTAGACCATCAGAGATTAAAGATAATGAAATTATTGAAATTAAAAGACAAAATAAAATCAATGAAAGTAAACACGGAGTATATTTTAAATGCCAATATTAATTGTGAATGTGAAAAGCCTGTTAAAATAAAAGATCCTTTAAACAATTGTTACTCCACTCCTGTTAGACAAACAGTTATTAGTTTGATGTCAGATTATGTAAATGTTTAAGGTATGCAGCATGTTCTAATACTTAAAATAAAAATGCATGTCACTCTAAATCTGTAAACGTTACATTTTATTAAATGTTAAAATTTTGCTTGCACTTGCACTGTTCCAGCCATGTTTGTATTGTATATAAAAAAATAATGGGCTCATTGACTGATGAAATATGCATAGCTATAATTTTTCTCTAGTTTGGTATAATTAGCTTATCTCTTGGTAAAACTATTGATTTTATGCATTTTTTTTTAATGCCTGATTTCTCGCTTCATGTAAACCCGTGCACTTTTCTAACAGTTTCTGTATTTTCGATGCACTTGTTATGGGTACACATGCTGTTTAAGTATGGTACATAGACCTTTAGTTCCCCTACCTTTTGATATAATTATGATGTGCTTTCAATACACCTTATAAAACAAAAAATTTAAAAAAATTCTGTATGTGAACGCTTTCACTGTTCCAGCCATGTTGGAAATGTATGTAAATAATTAATGGGCTCATTGACTGTTGAAATATGCAGAGCTATAATTTTTCTGTATTTTGGTGTAATTGGCTCATCTCTTGGTTTAACTATTGAAGTTTTTGCAATTTTTTTAAAATGTCTGATTTTTTGCGTCTTATGAAACCTTGCCTTTTTCTAACAATTTTTGTATTTTAAGTGTAAATTTTATGTTTACACTTGCTGTTTAATGACATAGTCCTTTAGTTACCCTTCATTTTGATATAACTATCATGAATGCTTTCTTATCAGTTGATTTTTTGTGATTTTTTAAACATTACCATATTTCAAGTTTTTACCTCCCTTTTTATTTTTTTTCAAAATTTGATGAAATTCCATTTTCATAAAATAAAAATTTAATGACTTAATCATTTTGTACCATTGAAAAAAATTGAGTCTGTTCTCTATATATGTGGGTATGTGTTGAGTGCAAGTAAGTGAGTCTGTTCTCTATATATGTGGGTATGTGTTGAGTGCAAGTAAGTGAGTCTGTTCTCTATATATGTGGATATGTGTTGAGTGCAAGTAAGTGAGTCTGTTCTCTATATATGTGGGTATGTGTTGAGTGCAAGTAAGTGAGTCTGTTCTCTATATATGTGGGTATGTGTTGAGTGCAAGTAAGTGAGTCTATTCTCTATATATGTGGGTATGTGTTGAGTGCAAGTAAGTGAGTCTGTTCTCTATATATGTGGGTATGTGTTGAGTGCAAGTAAGTGAGTCTGTTCTCTATATATGTGGATATGTGTTGAGTGCAAGTAAGTGAGTCTGTTCTCTATATATGTGGGTATGTGTTGAGTGCAAGTAAGTGAGTTTGTTCTCTATATATGTGGATATGTGTTGAGTGCAAGTAAGTGAGTCTGTTCTCTATATATGTGGGTATGTGTTGAGTGCAAGTAAGTGAGTCTGTTCTCTATATATGTGGGTATGTGTTGAGTGCAAGTAAGTGAGTTTGTTCTCTATATATGTGGGTATGTGTTGAGTGCAAGTAAGTGAGTTTGTTCTCTATATATGTGGGTATGTGTTGAGTGCAAGTAAGTGAGTCTGTTCTCTATATATGTGGGTATGTGTTGAGTGCAAGTAAGTGAGTCTGTTCTCTATATATGTGGGTATGTGTTGAGTGCAAGTAAGTGAGTCTGTTCTCTATATATGTGGGTATGTGTTGAGTGCAAGTAAGTGAGTCTGTTCTCTATATATGTGGGTATGTGTTGAGTGCAAGTAAGTGAGTTTGTTCTCTATATATGTGGGTATGTGTTGAGTGCAAGTAAGTGAGTCTGTTCTCTATATATGTGGATATGTGTTGAGTGCAAGTAAGTGAGTCTGTTCTCTATATATGTGGATATGTGTTGAGTGCAAGTAAGTGAGTCTGTTCTCTATATATGTGGATATGTGTTGAGTGCAAGTAAGTGAGTCTGTTCTCTATATATGTGGGTATGTGTTGAGTGCAAGTAAGTGAGTCTGTTCTCTATATATGTGGGTATGTGTTGAGTGCAAGTAAGTGAGTTTGTTCTCTATATATGTGGGTATGTGTTGAGTGCAAGTAAGTGAGTCTGTTCTCTATATATGTGGGTATGTGTTGAGTGCAAGTAAGTGAGTTTGTTCTCTATATATGTGGATATGTGTTGAGTGCAAGTAAGTGAGTCTGTTCTCTATATATGTGGGTATGTGTTGAGTGCTAGTAAGTGAGTTTGTTCTCTATATATGTGGATATGTGTTGAGTGCAAGTAAGTGAGTTTGTTCTCTATATATGTGGGTATGTGTTGAGTGCAAGTAAGTGATTTTGTTCTCTATATATGTGGATATGTGTTGAGTGCAAGTAAGTGAGTTTGTTCTCTATATATGTGGGTATGTGTTGAGTGCAAGTAAGTGAGTCTGTTCTCTATATATGTGGATATGTGTTGAGTGCAAGTAAGTGAGTTTGTTCTCTATGTATGTGGGTATGTGTTGAGTGCAAGTAAGTGAGTCTGTTCTCTATATATGTGGGTATGTGTTGAGTGCAAGTAAGTGAGTTTGTTCTCTATATATGTGGGTATGTGTTGAGTGCAAGTAAGTGAGTTTGTTCTCTATATATGTGGGTATGTGTTGAGTGCAAGTAAGTGAGTTTGTTCTCTATATATGTGGATATGTGTTGAGTGCAAGTAAGTGAGTCTGTTCTCTATATATGTGGGTATGTGTTGAGTGCAAGTAAGTGAGTTTGTTCTCTATATATGTGGGTATGTGTTGAGTGCAAGTAAGTGAGTTTGTTCTCTATATATGTGGGTATGTGTTGAGTGCAAGTAAGTGAGTTTGTTCTCTATATATGTGGATATGTGTTGAGTGCAAGTAAGTGAGTTTGTTCTCTATATATGTGGATATGTGTTGAGTGCAAGTAAGTGAGTCATTTCTCTATATATGTGGGTATGTGTTGAGTGCAAGTAAGTGAGTTTGTTCTCTATATATGTGGATATGTGTTGAGTGCAAGTAAGTGAGTTTGTTCTCTATATATGTGGATATGTGTTGAGTGCAAGTAAGTGAGTCTGTTCTCTATATATGTGGGTATGTGTTGAGTGCAAGTAAGTGAGTCTGTTCTCTATATATGTGGGTATGTGTTGAGTGCAAGAAATTGAGTCTGTTCTCTATATATGTGGGTATGTGTTGAGTGCAAGAAATTGAGTCTGTTCTCTATATATGTGGGTATGTGTTGAGTGCAAGTAAGTGAGTCTGTTCTCTATATATGTGGGTATGTGTTGAGTGCAAGTAAGTGAGTTTGTTCTCTATATATGTGGGTATGTGTTGAGTGCAAGTAAGTGAGTTTGTTCTCTATATATGTGGATATGTGTTGAGTGCAAGTAAGTGAGTTTGTTCTCTATATATGTGGATATGTGTTGAGTGCAAGTAAGTGAGTCATTTCTCTATATATGTGGGTATGTGTTGAGTGCAAGTAAGTGAGTTTGTTCTCTATATATGTGGATATGTGTTGAGTGCAAGTAAGTGAGTTTGTTCTCTATATATGTGGATATGTGTTGAGTGCAAGTAAGTGAGTCTGTTCTCTATATATGTGGGTATGTGTTGAGTGCAAGTAAGTGAGTCTGTTCTCTATATATGTGGGTATGTGTTGAGTGCAAGAAATTGAGTCTGTTCTCTATATATGTGGGTATGTGTTGAGTGCAAGAAATTGAGTCTGTTCTCTATATATGTGGGTATGTGTTGAGTGCAAGTAAGTGAGTCTGTTCTCTATATATGTGGGTATGTGTTGAGTGCAAGAAATTGAGTCTGTTCTCTATATATGTGGGTATGTGTTGAGTGCAAGTAAGTGAGTCTGTTCTCTATATATGTGGGTATGTGTTGAGTGCAAGTAAGTGAGTCTGTTCTCTATATATGTGGATATGTGTTGAGTGCAAGTAAGTGAGTCTGTTCTCTATATATGTGGATATGTGTTGAGTGCAAGTAAGTGAGTCTGTTCTCTATATATGTGGGTATGTGTTGAGTGCAAGAAATTGAGTCTGTTCTCTATATATGTGGGTATGTGTTGAGTGCAAGTAAGTGAGTCTGTTCTCTATATATGTGGGTATGTGTTGAGTGCAAGTAAGTGAGTCTGTTCTCTATATATGTGGGTATGTGTTGAGTGCAAGAAATTGAGTCTGTTCTCTATATATGTGGGTATGTGTTGAGTGCAAGAAATTGAGTCTGTTCTCTATATATGTGGGTATGTGTTGAGTGCAAGTAAGTGAGTCTGTTCTCTATATATGTGGCTATGTGTTGAGTGCAAGAAATTGAGTTTAAGTGATTTACTTTTACAGATATAGCCTTACCCAAATGACACTTTCGATGGTGGCCAAAAAAAAAAAAAAAAAAAGTACATTTTAAAAATTCATAACTTTTTTGCTTATTGAGTTATATGAACAAGTTCGGTTTCCACGTTCTTAGACTCATGAGTTCTTGACATGACAGTATAAAATAAAGCTGTATGCCTGTTTTGAAAAATCGGTTTGTGGTACCTACATATAGGCTTGTACAAAAAAAAACTAGCATTCAGGAAAGTCATTACCTGCCAGTACTAAATCATTGAATGATGATTGCTTGAAGAAGTGTAGGCATGTAATAGTTTTACTAGAATTATTAATGGCATATAGTCTGGGTAATGTTTTTTTTATATGAGATGGTGAATAGGACAGGCGCTGGTCACCATCTGGACTTTCCACTTACTAAACTCTTTAAAATATACCAAATATAGATTTTAACTGTCCATCTCATGTCATTGCAATGACTGCATTCTTTTAACAACACTAATTTACATAGTAAATTTATAAACTTTCTTCTTAAAACTTAATGATACTACTCAAAATTAACACTGGCATACCCTGCATTCTTTTAACAACACTAATTTACATAGTAAATTTATAAACTTTCTTCTTAAAACTTAATGATACTACTCAAAATTAACACTGGCATACCCTTATAATTAAGTTTTAAGTGAAAAATAAACAACTTAGTTATAGGGGTATATTAATGCTAGTTAATTTTCAAAATTTAACACTCAGTCTCACAATTTACTTTAGGGAGCATATCCAACTCCAAGCAGTGCAAAAGATGTGGACAAACATTCACAGCGACGCTCACAAGGGCTACCTAAAAAGTTGCCTATACCTGGAGTTACCCATGTCATAGTTGTGGCTTCGGGGAAAGGAGGTGTCGGCAAGTCAACAACAGCAGGTGGCAAGCTATAAATGTTTAACCCAATGTACCAGTAGGCCTATCTCTTTCAATTTATTAGAATGTTCTGATTATGACAAGGTCAAATAGTGGGACACTGTAATCTATGCTCTTTATTTCTTCTTTTTTTTTTAGACATTCATAATTTTAACATTTATATCAGCTTACCAGTCATAAAGACTTCTGTATAATTAAAAAGTGCACTTGAGTATGACACATACTAGAATTAACAATTCCACATATACATAATTATTAATAGTACCAGTAATTATTTAGTCAATCTACTTGCTAGTTAGATTTCTTTTGCAACAAATTCTCTCAACAGTGAACTTGGCCTTGGCATTAACCCAAGTTGGCAAAGTGAGTTTTTATTTTTTTACAATATGCAATCTCAAACATTAATTCATACTCATGCCTTGTAATGGTCTTACATTTTATCCTTATTTTAATTATAAAATCCTCTGTATTTTGGAAGAGTTTTCAAAACGTGAAAGATGTTTACTTGCAACTTGTCTTTAAAAAAATTATTTTCTATCTTTAAAAAAAAAAAGTGAATGAATGTGCTTTGAGTAAATAAACTGCTTATTAATGAATCACCTTTGTCTAACTTTCTTTAGCTTAAAAAAACCTAATAGGTAATGAACTCTCTTTTACACTTAGAATTTAAAAGTGGGTCTTCTAGATGCAGATGTTTATGGACCCTCCGTCCCTATGTTGATGAACTTGTCTGGTCAGCCTGAACTAAACCACCGTAAGGTTGTCTATTAGTCCCTATAAGATCCTTCCCTATTTATTACCTGTCTGACATCCTACCCTACTCATTATCTGGCATCTTACCCTACTATCTGACATCTTACCCTACTCTTTATCTGTCTGACATCCTGTCCCACTCATTATCTGTCTGACATCCTCCCCCACTCATTATCTGTCTGACATCCTGCCCCACTCATTATCTGTCTGCCATCCTGCCCTAAGCACTATCTGCCATCCTACCCTATTCATTATTTGTCTGATATCCTCCCCTACTCATCTGGCATCCTTACCTATTCATTATTTGTCTGACATACTACCCTACTCTTTACCTGTCTGACATCCTGCCCTACTCATAATCCTTCTGCAAGCCTGCTCTGCCTTACACTAATCTGTCTTACACTATACACTACTTGTAATCTAACTTTCTTCCCTACTCACAATTCATCTGAGACTATGTCCTGCTCTTAATCTGTCTGACACTGCCCTGCTCTTAGTCTTTCAAACATTTTGAATCACTACTTATAATAAGTACACAGTTCATTTTTGTATCTATATAGTTAGGTTATGTTATTACAATCTTTTGTGTGCCTTTGATTTGACTGAAATAGTACATAAAAGTAAAAGAGAAATATATTATCTCTTTTTTTTTTTTTTAAACTTTTTCTACAAAGTCTTCTCTACAAAGGCCCTTCGATTAAGACCACAGTAAGGAAAGCATTCCTGAATGGACATTTTGTTTTGCAAATATGTTCAAATTAAAATAAAATATCGTTTTGTTTTTTAAAATTTAGTGACCTAATTAATGGTTTGATAACCCAGAATTACTATCCCGTTATATATTTTTATCTAAGAAATCATGTTGTCTTAAAAATGAGTGCAAATAATATCCTATTAATTGTCTTCTCCACGTGTATTTCACCATGCAGAGAAATTGATGCTGCCCCTGGTCAACTATGGAGTTAAATGGTGAGTAGAGTCAAATTTAATTGGTTGAAAACTGCCGACTGTTAGGTGAAAACAGAAATTAGAAGCACTGGATAAGTGATTCACAAATACCTTTGTTGTGGTCCTATAGTTTCTTAAAGCTTATTGATAAATACCTTTGTTGTGGTCCTATAGTTTGATAAAGCTTATTCACAAATACATTTGTGGTCATATAGTTTCAGAAAGCTTATTCACAAATACCTTTGTTGTGGTCCTATAGTTTCATAAAGCTTATTCACAAATAATGCTAATCACTGAGAGGGCAGAGGGGAGTGACTTGCAGTTTTGTGAAAATGGTTGAGATGGGTTCAAAGAAATTAACAAATTAATGAAACTTTTAAAATATAATCTTGATTTGGAGTGATAATAATCTCTTATAACATGCCTAATTTAAAACAGATATACATATAAATGTATATGTAAACCTTGTAAGATCATAGTCAGGTTTAAAATTGAAAACTAATATATAATGTTGCTGTTTTGTACACAGCATGTCAATGGGGTTTCTGGTGGATGATAAAGCAGCCATTGTGTGGCGGGGTCTCATGGTGATGTCGGCAATTCAAAAGCTACTGAGAGAGGTAAACTGAACTTTTTTTTCCAGTTATATTTTACTGATGTTGTGGCCAATTAACAATAATAACAGCACAAAAGGGTAGACAACTTCTTGTGTGCAATGCTAATAAAAGTCCAGTTTCAACCCTTGAAAAGTTGAGCCCAGCTGAGTTTTTTTTGTCTCTTCACTTATGTTTAATAAATTCTTTATTATTATTATTATGTTGTAAAAGTTGATATAGCTAAGGGTATTTTACAAAATAAGGTATGTTATATAGGACCTTCTATTGTGTGGTATGATTTAAAAACACAAAATGTTTCTTTCACTTTCATATAAATAAATGTCTATGGGATATTTAAGAAGTTGTGATCTTTAATATAGGATTCTAGGTTGTTGACATTTATACAACTTAATTAAAATTTTCTAGGTGGTGTGGGGTCCATTGGATTACCTTGTTGTAGATATGCCACCTGGCACAGGTGATGTACAGCTTTCTATTGCACAGAATATTCCTGTCTCAGGTATGTCTACAACAGAAGCTCACTTTACTTCCTCCACATACAAGATTTCTGTTTGCAAACTTAACAATTTACACTGCTGATTTTGTTTTATTAACTTAATTTTATAAACTCTAAACTTATCAAGGATATTAGAATTTTAAAAAAAAATTTTTTGTTGTCAACAGAGAAGAAATTTCCACTTTTTTTGGTCCACACTTTTACCAATTAAGCATTACCCTGTATATGAACTGTTCAGGTTCTATCATTGTAACCACACCTCAAGATCTGGCCCTGCTGGATGCAAGGCGAGCCATGGACATGTTCAAACAAGTCCATATAGAATGTCTGGGAATAGTAGAAAACATGAGTGTGTTTGTGTGTCCCAACTGCAACCACCAAGAACACATTTTTGGTGAGGATGGTGGCAAAAGTATTGCTCAGCAGATGGGGACAGAAATTCTAGGTAATTTTCTCTCAAAACAAGTGAAATATTAATCACATTTTAAATAAAGGTCAATTCTGAAAACAAATTTATAATAGACCTAGTTTGGCTGATAACCACTGCTATATCATTGATGGTTCATTTTATAATTCTATAACATTGAATGTAGTACCAGGTTTTGTACCCAGTTTGTTTTATAATTCTATATCATTGCTGGTATTACCAGGTTCAGTACCGGTTCATTTTATAATTCTATAACGTTGAATGCAGTACCAGGTTTTGTACCCAGTTTGTTTTATAATTCTATAACATTGATTGCATTACCAGGTTCAGTGCCACTTAGTAAAAGCATCTGTCACTTTTCTGACTCTGGACACCCAGTGGTGTTAGCAGAACCCAACAGCCCTATTGTAAGTAGTTTTTAAATGGTTAAACAATTTCTAACACGGGAATGATCCTAAATGTAAAATGTGATCTATTGAGACCATCAAATATTAGTTTATTTTAAGTGGTGACAAGTCAACACTTGTTATTTATTTAAGTGTTAGCTTTTCTTTTTTTTTGAGAAACCCAGGGATTATTTTACTTAATAATTAAAATTAATTGACAAACTCTTAGTAGCTCATTCGTTATAAATATTCTCCCTTCTATTTAACATTTCAGAGTGAAGTCTTTAAATCTATAGCAGTGAAAGTGATATCAAAGCTTCCATTTGAGGGACAAAGCTCAGCAAGATAGCACAAACAATCATAGTTTAATGAGTGTGTTTGTGTGTGTGTGCTCAATGAGAATGGTTGTGAATTTGTATAATAGTGAATTTTTTTCAGTGAAATTTATAATTATATTTTGATTATTATAAATATAGAGCATGTATTTGAAAAAATCACTTCCTTTATTTCAGCAAGTATAGTTTCATGTTTAGTGAAGCTTTTAAAACTCCAAGATGTTATCATATTTAGCACTTACTAAATCTCTTCGGATAAAACCAATAGTTGGCACACTTGAAGCAGATTATTCAAATAACTCTCATGTTTTGCTGATAGATGGGAAAGTGTTTTAACTTGGGAGATAGATGGGAAAGTGTTTTAACGAGTTTAACCAAAGAATTAGAGACACAGAATATCCTTGACGGCATTTTAAGAAAATAACTAAAATAGTCATTTAAATGTATACATAATTGGACGGAATTCCTTTTATTTATCATTTTGATACTCTAGGTTTAAAGCTTGTAAAAATGTATTTGATTTTTTTAAATGTAATCTTACCTATTTCTAGTTTAATGTTCAATTCAAATAGTTTTTTTCAAGAATTCTAGCTCATCTTTACATATTTTCAATTGTATATCCACACACAAAATTTTTTTAAGGGATTTACAACAAATAATTTTGACAAAGATAAAAAGGTAGATAAAATATCATGGTTGATATCTGCTCCAGTTTCAGACTTTCCTTTCACACAATTTATAAATATAATTTCAATGAAACGATGAATATGACTCCCTCCCTATGGGAACTAGAAATGAAAGTTACAGGGGTTTTTTTTGTTCACTTTCTGATGTCCATATCTTAACTGAAGGCGGATTGAAAAAAATAATTTAATTGTTGGTAAAAATGGTCCTGCTTTAGATCAAATACTTAAACTTATGTTTTGTTGAATACTTTGTGCACTTTCAAATTCAAACAATGTTTATAAATACTATTTAAATATAAATATAATGTTATTTGAAGAATAGAATGAAGCAAACATGATAAAAGATTTGTTATGTGAAGAAAAAAAAATAGATTGATTTGTCTGAGATGGTAATTTTTTGTGCTTACTTCATTACATTGTTCCTGCTTCTATTAAATTTTTCCAAATGTCTGCTTGAATCAGGCCTGAGGATGGCCACATGACTTAGGATGATTTCAAGTCTTCCTTTCATAGTTCATATTTGGCATTGTGGAAACAACATACAAATTATTATATATAAACCTGGTCATTGGCTGGTGAGAAATTCATTTTAAAAAAAAATAAATGCATAAATTGATTTAGAGCTACTTTTCTTAGGATTTTTCTGCTTAAATCGATAATGTCACTAAAAAATATTTTTATATTACATCTGCTAAAAAGGTTTCAGTAATGCTTTTAAGAAGGAATACTGGGCACCAACAAAATTCATTCCTCTCATGCAATTATAACCTAGTTGTATAGACAGAACCCATCACATTGGAGATGGTGTATTTTAGTGCTGAACTTGTGACATGTTGGGAATTGCTTGTTGCGGATGCTCTTGGTGGGTATCCCTGGCTGGCATGAGTAACGGGACGGATGCTGACCAATAGAAATTCCAAATACTTTCTGGAAATAATAAAATTGGTTCATTAACTAGCAGATACAGATAGTGTGGTGGTCCTCCCATTGATTGAATCACAGAGGAAAAAATATTTTGCTTATACTGTTAGCAGGAAAATGTTGACTGCATCTGAAGGTGTCAGTATTCTAGTCATAAGAGTTACTGCCCTGTTGCATCCTACTTGAAGCTTTATTCTACTCATTCTTGCAACAAGAATTGTACAGATCCATCCACTTGGATATATAAATCAAGTTTTTTGTACTTGGATAATTCATAAGTAAAGATGTGATGTTAGACTTTCTAATTTTTTTTTTACTCAAGCTATTCCACCTGATAGTCCCATGTATGTACTTCAGATAATTCAAAATCGGAGTGATTCCCCCTTCTGAGTGTTAGGAATAAAATTTTAATTTTTTATTAAAAAAAAAGCTTCCAAATATTATTTTTTCTTCATAATTTAACAGTGCAGATTGGCAACAGACACATTGACTAAGTTAAGTTTCATAATTAAACAATTTCATACCTAGAGGCAGGCCATAAGTGGAAGTCTGCCCACATGGGGTGGAGAGTAAAAGTTTTGTTTCTTTAAGAGCAAAGTAATCCAACAATCGCCAGAGCATTAGTCACCTACCGTTTTTGCTGTCTTCATCTTGGCGTTGCAGTAAACCGCAGAGTATGAGTTACTCATCAATAATTTATGTTGTAAATGTTCAAATTCCTCTTGTTCATCTTCAAGCTGAAAATGGTGAAGCTGAATTATTTCATCACATAAGTCTAAGTAATGATTGGGCCGCAGTGAATATTCAAGAATTTCAATTATTTACAAACTGTATTGCTTTTTGATCTTTTTTATTTTCAATTTCAATCAACATTTCAATATAGCATAAAGTTGTGAATGGTAAGAGTAATAACCACAAAGATAGCATAATGAACTGCCTCTGTGTGTTCCTGATTATTATTATTATTATTTGTTGTCTTATATAGCGCGGTACCCCAGCCTAGGGCTAGGCTCACCGCGCTGTACATAAAAATATTACAAAAAGAGACATAATCGTGACAATAACATAAAATACATATATGTAATAAAGAACAGATGCATAGAGACAAAACAAAAAACTAATGCATATTCACCTCATCCACACCAGAACTTTTACATGACAAGCCATGGACGGCGGCCAGCAGCAGCGTTTATCGGTCAGATGTGGGGAATCAGTCGGGGGTGACATCAGTGTTTCTTTCAGGCATACCTCCGGGGGGGCACTGCCAGTCAAGTGCCCCCCCCCCCCGGGGGAAAATGTGTAAGAAAAAATAATAATTAAAAAAAAAAAACTACTCTAAATTTAATTTTTATAAAATTTTTACAAGTTATTGAAATGTGTGCCTTTAATCGATTACAATTATTGGAACAAATAAAATATCGCTTTGTTCGATATATATTGATGATCCATAGCGTTCAGGTTAATCTTGTTAAAGGCTCGCAGAAATTGATTATAAATATGGTATTGTTTTGAAAATTGGCCGCTCCTGATCATAAGCTAAATCTTACTTTATCTGATTCGCAAATATCGGTATCTTTTATTTAATTACATTTTGCAGCTGCAAAAGTTGAAAGCCTTTTTAATAACCCTGTATTAAACTACCTTTTCATCGATATAAATGTCTGTAAATTAAATATAGTTCTTGCAAAGAAATAAACATGTGCAAATTATATTGTATAATAGCATCATGCTTTACAAAATCATTTTTATCAAACATTTTAATGTAGTAGATTCCATAGATGTATGTATGCTGACATAGATAAAATGAAAATTTAAAAATAATAATAATAATAATTTAAAAAAAAAAAATTAGGAATTTAGCGGTTACATACAAATAGTGGACATTTCATCATAATTATTAAATCGAGTGTTTCTAATTTTTTAACACAGTTTCGGGAACAGAGTAAAATGATTTTTTTAAAAAGTCTTTATTTCTTAAATCCCCAATGACTTTTCTCTGTTAATATAATAATAATAAACAATCTTCCCCAGCTGTTTGAACTATTAAAAAAAAATATTTTAAGATGATAATCCAGTAGAAAGAATATAATATATATTTAAACAACGAATAAAAAAAAAAATTGAGTATTTCGATTATCTTGTAAATGCCTTTTTTGGTAGAAGTTAAAAAATTATATGGAATTGGTAAAAAAATTGTTTTCAAGTATAATATCAAAGAGGCAAGTTGTAATGATCTGAAGCAAATTATAGTAGTCTAAATTTCTTAATTAACATTTAAATCAACTGAATATTGAGAATTGAAACTTTAATAATTTATACGAAAATAAATCACACATTAATAAATATATGAGTCTTTTGTAAACAATTCTTGACTTCTAAACAATTATATCGGTTACATATGATTAATAAATAAATACCAATTTTGAAAACCCATAAAGATATATTCTATAGCCTTTTGTACAGAAAAGCTTTTTTTCTTTTTGACTTTGGTGAAACTTGGAAATATTTTGAAATAAACGTATGTTTTTGGTTTTTCTTTTTCGTTCAAAATGTAAAACTATTTTAGCATTTCTTTTTTTGGGATGGATACCTTTTTTGGAAGGAATTCTTTTTTCTTAATTTTGAAAAATATTTTGTAGTAAATTCATTATTTTTATGTAGTTGATCCTAAAAATATTTTAAAATAATAACTTTAAAAATACATTACTTTTCAATTTTAAAAAAATGTTTGCATACCACACTTAGTCAAGCAGAGACGTCGCTTGTACGATGGCTCTTATGTCAAATGACACATAAAATCTTAACTAACATCTCCCCCGTTGCTCTGCAGTTAAGTGTTTAATGATGCGAAACTAAATTTAACTACGGTATTTAAAAAAAAAATGCATTTTGAATTTATCAAAACATTTCCGGGGCCTATAAAGTTTTAAGGGGCGAGTCTAAGCTAAAGAGTATCTCTCGATAAAAAACATACCCTAAGGGATCCCAATTGGACTGAATTTATTTAATATTGTGCTGGTGGAAGAGTTAGTGATGTCCTGTTATTATCGTTATTTCTAGCGCTTCCCACCCAAATGTCTGCAATGTTTACATCAGTGGCGCTTCATCCCATTTAGGGCCCTGGCCTGCTCCACCCCATTCTTCCATTGGGATCGATCCATCGCTTTACACCTCCATGTGCGAACCCCAACCTTTGTAAGCCCTTCTCTACATCGTCAATCCATCTCAGTCTTGGTCGACCGGTGAGCCGTCTGCCCCTAGGTTTCTGCCTGTAGATAAATTTTGTTGCTCCAGAATCCGGCATCCTTTCAATGTGTCCTGCTTAGGGCAGTCTGCCTTTTTTTTATTTTGTTGGGACTATGGATGTATTTGTACAATTGATATAGCTCTTAGTTTGTACGGATTCCCAAAACAAAATTGTCTATCATCGGGTCATATATTTAGCAGGTTCTCTGCTTTTCTGGTAGGAACCAAGTCTCACTACTGGTCTTGTGACAGTGGTGTATACTTCCTTCTTTGTTCCCTTATCGAGATTTTTGCTTTGAAGTAGCTTTTGTAAATTGAAATAAGAACGGTTTCATGCTGTTATTCTTTCTTGTACATCCGATTTTATTTCCTCTTGCTTATTTATAGTCACCCCTAGATATTTGAAAGTAGCTACCTCTCAAAGGCGTAGATGTTCATATTGATGAAGTCATCAGTGCGTATTTCCTGACATTATCATAAATATTGCCTTCGCTTTATTTACATCAAGACCACCTTTGACCGTCACATCTTCAAGTTCCCTGAAAGTTTTAATTATTTCATCAATGCTGTTTCTACCAAGTAGCGCTATATCGTCTGTGTAGGCCAGGTATTGCAGTGGCTGGCTTTATAAAGTTCCTTATGGTTGTTCTGTACCACCTCTCAGATGCTCACACGTATGTTTCTAATGCTTTTTTTTAAAGTGATGTTGAAAATGATACACGGATTTCCTTGTCAGAGGCCCAGATTGATTGGGAACTCCCTCAAGTACTCCCTCTGTACTTTGATTCTACTTTTGTAGTTATCCATCGTTATATGTATGAGTCGGGTAAGTTTGTTAAGGACTCCAAGTTCCTGCACAGCATCGTTCATGTATTTCCTGTCTATGCTATCATTACCTGATTTATAGTCCACATATAGTTGGTGTATGTTGATGTAGTCTTAGCATTTTATACGAGACATCTAACAGTAAATATATGAACGTTTGAAATGCTCCTTCACACATTGTCTTCAAGATACGTTGAATACAGTGCATGATACCCTCACTAGGTAACTCTTGTTACCAGTGAAATATCCGCATCAACACCAGTCACAGAAACATTGCAAATCCCATCTACATTCATAGGAGCCATAATGATCAATAAATTGATCGTGGGCCCTTAATAGACAGAAAAAGAAGAAGAAAAAATTGCACCACAATGCATCACTGCATTTTGAATTTATTATTTTTAAATTAAGGTGACCCCTGCCCCCACTTTTGCTCAAACTCTTCAGATTGCTCAATTTTGTCTACCCCCCCCCCCTTTTTTTTTCCTTGACGTCGATCAATGTGACTAATGAGTTGAACCTAATCTTGTGTCAAATGATTTTCTTCGGCACACCACAACCAAAATGAATTTAGTTTGTGTCTGGCACTGGTCGCCATAATGCCTCCCCGATCAAATTAAAGTCTTATCAAAACATTCGAATCATGTATACTCCAAAATGCACCTTTTGATTGTTAAACAATCACACATTTTCTGCTGCCCTACTTCCCAATAAAAGTTACTTGCCATGACAGCCAAATTTGGTGCTGATATATACACTGCCCAGCGGCGTGCCTAGTGTTAGCGCCACCCTAGGTGGGTTAACTTTTTTTGCAACGCTACCTTTCTCGATAGAAACTCTGCAGATGTCCGAAAATCCCGCCGCTCTATCTAAAGAAAAAATGACACCTGGGAAGACCAAATGTTCGCCCCCCCCCCCACTTCTACGTCACTGACGTGAGTCTTTGATGACAGGGGACAAGATTCATTTTTACACCCCCCCCCCTGGCTAAACTCTGAAACCTATTATTTTCATCCATTAACACTATAGCCCATTAGATGCCCCCGCTAGTCTGGCGCCCGGGGACATATGTCCCATCTGCCACCCCTTAGCTACGCCTCTGGCCACTGAAAAACTGGCACTGCCCCCCCCCCCCCGAGCGTCAAAAGTGACCCCTCGGGGGAAAATTTCTGAAAGAAACACTGGGTGACATACTCAACAGCAGCAATGATCTACTCACTCTTTGTAAACATTAAAAATAATTAAAATTTTGTCCAAATTGCTTAAATAAGCTCCAAGGTAATAGTTGAGTCATGATGAATGTTTACGAAATACAAACTGTGTCAAGAATGAACTGAAAGAGTAAATCAACGCAATTGATAAAAAAAAATGGGTTCAAAGGTGAAGCATTGTTTTTTTAATTATTAAAATTGGTATAAATGCAACTAATGCAAGTGCAAAAAAAAAATTTTTTAAAAATACAGTAATGTGTACATTTCAATTGAAGTTGCCTGGTTGTGATTGAATTAAATCACATTTTAATAATACAGACTATGAGACTCACTGCTAAGCACATGAATGGCATAGCAATTCCAGGTGAGTACCTCGTGCCTTGTTCTGGAATCTATTTTCGAATCCTTTAACCCAGTGGTTCTCAACCTTTCTAACGCCGTGACCCATTTATACAGTTTATCATGTCTTGGCGACTCCCAACCACAAATTATTTTCGTTCTACTTCAAAACTGTAGAGTATGTGGGTTTTCCGATGGTCTTGAGAACCGCTGTATTTCCCAAAATTCATCCTCGCTGATTATATTGTCTCCGTCTTCATCAAGGACTGGTCCTATCTTTGTAAATATAATACAAAAGAGACTTGGACTCATAACTAGACCCATTTCTGACCCAACTTTGACGCGTAACTGACTTGGTTGAGTGAGAAAGTTTATCAAACAACACATCCTGACTGTGTGGAAGCATGTCGCTTAAATGACACACCCATACGTGCGTGGAACCATGACTTTTAAACAACACATCCATACACATCCCCATCTCCCCACCCCCGCAATTATCAAAATAGCATTTTAAAGTTTTAAAAATACTTATTTATTATTACTCAACCAACAGTTGATTCCTTAACAAATATCAACAAACTTATCAACTTGAATTCGAAATGGATATGCATATTTTAGGGTTTCTGATAAATTGGTTTAGGCGTCCTGATATATAGGTTTAAGTTTTCTGATATAGTTGTTTAAGTTTTCTGACAATTGGTTTAGGTTTTCTGATATAGTGGTTTAGTGTTTGTGATACATTGGAGTTTATGGTTTCTGATATATTGGGGGAAACAAAGTAATGGGGAAGTGTACTTTTATAAATGTATCCTCGAATATTAGTTGAATGCTTAAGTTTAACACACACACAAATTACCATACAATAAGTAATGAGCAAATTCCTAAATTCATTAAATCATGATGAATTACTCTCTACATCGGTCTGCTATCTCTCTCTATACTTTAGCTTGCAATTGGAACTGTCACTGTCACTAAAGATATTGACACAGTTGGTAAAGATAGAATAGATCCGCTAATATAATCAATGGTGGAAATGATGTACACATCTGAGAATACAGCTGGTGGCTGCTCCATGGGGGGGGGGGGCTTCATGTGGCGTTGGACGGTTACAGAAGCTACAAGCATTCACTTTTGGGAACACACTGGGAAGAAATAAACGCCAGTGTTTCTTGAACAGGCCTGACCATCGAACGACTTGAGTGGTCAATGGTGGGATATCAAGATTGTTAAATTCACATCATCACTAATCTCAGTGGCGGATTCAACCCGTCCCCGGGGGGGGGAATGGGGGGGGCATGCATGTCATGCTACGCATCCTTTCGAAAGTACAGGAAACTACACTAGACCCAATCTTAAAGGTTGGTGCCATTCAGAACATAGAAATATAACAATCAATTTTACCCACATAACAATGGACACGTGTTTTTAAATTATATTTCCTCATAAAAGCATTACTTTTAAAGTTGCTTATAAAGTGTATGATGGCATCAGTTGTATCTAGGTCAATCAATTTTACCCACATAACAATGGACACGTGTTGCCGAATGCGAGCCAACAAGAGACAAGGTCAAGGAGGTACCCACCCTTTTTTTTTTGGCTATGTGGGTTGGTTGTGAAGGGCTGGGAAGGTTTAGGTGAATGTAAGACCGCAATGGTTGTGAGCTATTTTGAATCATCAACAGTTTCCCAGTCAGCAGATGACGTGCTACGCAGCTTGTAAACCCTGGGGCAATGTTAAGCTATACGACGTTGTCGAGCTCATTCCAACCGTAAATTTGCAGGTTTTATAATTTGAAATGCTATGCACTGTGGCGCCACCAGTAATAAACAACTCAACAAACCGGCCAAGTTTGGGTTTTTGCCACCCCCAACAACAAACACATGAAATGACTTACATGATCACAGCCCCACCTGGCTACGTCACCTCTCCACTCGATGCAGGTACTGCCAAACTTTGAAAGCCACACGTTCATTTCATTCACATGAAGGTTGCTTGATAAAATTCAAAATCATCAAGTCCATGAACCTACAATTGAAGTATCCTTAAAAATTATCCACCTAGTACCATGTCCTAGTGGTGATGACACCATTCATTTTTGTGACTTGATATTTACATTTTTAAAAACATACATTACAAATAGGTAATCCTTGTTTCAGTTAAGGCGGGTGATTATCCCCGGCAGTTCTGTACGGCAGTTCTGTACGGCAGTTCTGTACGGCAGTTCTGTACGGCAGTTCTGTATTATTAATTCTTGACACTAAGATGCGTCGGAAATTTTAATTTCATCATAATGCAAGGTGCCAATAATTGTTCACGTGACTCACATTGTGAGAGAGCCAGGCCAATATTTTAAATTTGGGTATAATAATTCGTTGGGGGCCATTGTTTCTTTCAGGCATATCTCTGAGAATGTCAAGCACCCCGCCGCCCCCGCCAACAATAAAATGAACATATTTTATTTTTTTTTAAACTACTAAATTTTTAATTTTTATAAACATTTTAAAAAGTATAATAACTGGTGCCTTTGTCTGATTACAATTAGTGGAGCCATTGAAATATCGCTGTGCTCGGTATATTTGATGTTCCATCTATTTAAGGCTAATCTTGTTAGAGGCTTACACTAATCGATTATTTAAATATTGTATTTTTTCGAAATATCGTTCTTGCTAAGTATCAAGTTTGTTCAATCTGTTTTTAAATTATATTTCCTCATAAAAGCATTACTTTTAAAGTTGCTTATAAAGTGTATGATGGCATCAGTTGTATCTAGGTCAAGCAGAGCCGTCGCTTGACTTTCCGAGGCCCTCTGCCACTTGTCGGTTTTGTCCTTCCACCACCTTACATTGAAATTATATTATTTAAAGTGTCCACAGCACAACTTTAAGCCCCTAAAATATCTAAGGCCCCCTGCAGCCGCAGGGTTGCAGGGCCCACACGATGGCTCTGAGGGGTTGCAGGGCCCACACGATGTCTCTGTGGGGTTGCAGGGCCCACGCGGTGGCTATGAGGTAAAGCAAAACCTAATTTTTCAACTAGCATCTCTCCCGTTGCTCTCCGATTAAGTGTAGGATGATGCAAAACTAAATTTATATATGTGCTCAAATCCTTTTTTGAATTTTAAATTTATCAAAATTTTCTGGAGACTTTAAAGAACTAAGCGGTGACACTAAGCTAGGGCAAGAAGTATACCCTCAATGGCATTAGCTGGCGTGAGTCTATTTCGTGTTGGGATGGGGCTGAGTTATGGCTGAGTTATAAACGTACCTGATCTTTATAATGGCTAATTATGGCGTCTCTTGCAAGACGTTCGAAATGACCCCTTCCAAATTGTTTGAAAGAAACACCAACTTCAATTGTGCGCCGAAATGCATCCCTGCATTTTGAATTATTTAAAATTGTTCTATGGGGACCCTTGTCCCACTTTTGCCTGAGAATTTTCGGCACCCTTTATTCCTGCGCCCCCGTTCCCTCGCGCCAGTCAAAATGACAGCACGTCGTTAAAGCTAGGCTTGTGCCTATGATTACAATGGAGCGCGCCACAACCGGAGTGAATTCAGTTTATGTAAGGTACTGGGCGTAATAAAGTCTCTCCTGGAATCTTGAAAAATTCCATCCCCCGATCAAATAGTCCAATAGAAACTATGAATTCAGGTATACTCCAAAATTCACCGCTTAATTTTGAAATAATCAACAACAAAAATGGGGGAGTGATCCCCAGACCCCACTCCCCTTTTCCACGCAAGAGTAATCGGCGTTCTCAATTTCTGCCCTACTTCCCCATAAAAACGTCAGTATAGCAGACCCCTCTTCCTCTCAAGAGCTTTTGGTGTCCCAAATGTTTGCCCTAACTTCCGATAAATATTATCGCCAATGTTGGTGCCGATAGATGCACTGCCTAATAGCGTAGCTAGTATTAGCGCCATCATCAGCGGGCCATTACTTTTTTCACCCTCTCTTTCACGTTAAAAACTCTGGCATTCCATGAATGGAATAATCTACATACACAGATAGTACCTATTTACTTTCATAATATTACTTTATAATATAAAGACATATATCTTCCTACATAAATTATAAAAGTACATATGAAGTAAAAATTTGAAAAAACATAAATGTTCATGAAACGTGATGAAGACTCATTTTAAAATTTAAGTTATTAGTATTAGGTAGATTTTCTGATAAATGACTATAAATTTAAATCTTTCAAAGTGAGTAGCACTATACTGGCTGTCAAAAATACATTTGAAGTTAATGAATTTGCAACAAAAAAAATCAATATCAGGTAAGCAGGGCAACAAAACCGAAAAACGTGGCAAGGGGTCTACGAGACAAACAAATTTGGGGACCTCTGTTCTAAAGCATTATATCATTTCATAAATCATCATACTTATTTTTCCATATTTTTTTTTTTGCACCGATTTCTTTGTATCAATAAATTATCAACAATATGTGTGTACATTTATTTAAATATTATTATAATCCTATAACTTGGTATAGTATGGAAATTTAAAACTGCTATAGATTAAATAAGTATGTTTACAAAACCGCGTACATTATATAAGTATGTTTGCAAAACTGCTGTAGATTAAAAATTTTGCAACAGTTAAAAAAAAAAAAAAAAAAAAAAAAAAAAAAAAAAAAAAAAAAAGAAGGAATCACAATGCCGATATATAGCGTTCCTTTAAACAAAAATGCACTATTATTATTGCACCTGTATGCAGATAATTATATCTCCTATTTTCCTCTTTATTGATACACAAAGTTGGCATTTAATTATTTTTTTAATGGTATTATTGGTATCTTCTTGTATTAGGTTCCGACCTATTACATCTTTTTTTATAGCGTTGTAAAGTAAATACCTAGAATTTTATAACTAAAAGATGGAACCGGTATAGCAGTGTTGGCCTACATCTCGTTTGACTTAAATCATGTTGCCTTTAGCGTATATTAGCGTGTATACTATGGATTAAAGAGATAGATCGATTGCAAAGAAATAGATCGATTGCTATGAATTAAAGCAATCGATCGATTGCTACAAATGATGAATGGGCACGGAAAATCACACAACATGAATGACGACAATAAATAAATGCAACTAAGTTAATGAGGAAGCAAGCGTTTGGTTTTTATTTATAGAACGTGCAGGAAGAACATTGAGGACTAAATGCTATTGTTTTCGATGCTCACATCAACGACAACGGAGGACAAAGAGCCAAATGAACTAATAGTAGTTATTAAACTTTCCGTATCCGAAATTGCCGATGCCACCTGTGGACACAAAAGATAACATTTTAAACATATGATAACGAATAAAACTGAGGGCTTAGAAAGTAGAATCTTTAACGAATGGTTTGAGTTAGGAGCAGTGGCGTAGCTAGAGTTATTACCTACAAGGGGGATTGGGGTGATATCTTCTCAAACCTCCCCCCCCCCCTCTTCATCCCCCTCCTTTCTTAAACCACTGGTTTGTAGCAAATTTATGACTCTGCATGACGCAACGCAGAAGGTTTTACCCGTTAAGAGATGAGGAAATGACGTCAGAGCCCAATACTCCTCAATTACCTTTTTTTGTTGTTGTTTCTATTCCCGAAATCGGAAGATCAATAGAAAAAAATGTAAGATTAACTGCCCATTATTTTGCATTAAATTGATTGTCTGTCCCAATATCTTTTTGCCGGCGGTTACACAGTTTATTTTTTCAAATGAATTTTTTATGAGTTGACTTTAAATAGCACATTTAAATTTAAAATAAATTGCTTAGCTATTTCAAGCTTTGCATCGAAGGGCTTCTTCTGTGTTATGGCTATGTCATGAGCATTTACGATTTTCAACAGCATTCAATTTTTTATTTTTTAAAATACGGAAGGTCAACTCACCAAGGTATCCAAGATTTAATCCACCGTAGAGACCGCCACCTAATCCATATCCGTAACCAAGAGATGGCAATCCAATTCCACCGTACCCAATTCCAACTCCGCCTCCAATTCCACCGTATCCATAACCAATTCCACCTCCCATTCCACCTCCAATTCCACCGTATCCAAGGACGGGCCAGAAGTTGGCCTCTGAGTTCATGGCAGCACAGGCGATAAGAACAGCGACGAGGACTGCCTTGTACATGATCTGAGGATGAAAGACAACTGTTATTGCAAACTTCGGTTGTTGGTGTTTTAGCTTTAAGAGTTGACCTAGGACAGGCGAAATCTAAACTCTTTGGCTGAAGTCCGAATTGTTGTTGCCTTCTTATTAGTATTATTAGTAGTAGTGTCAAGGTATCAAATAAGACGAAACAGCAGCATGGGATTTTAAGAAGCCATGTTACAGTTATTATCTTAAATTACTATCTAAGTGTTAGAACCGCTGACTCTTGAGTGTCTAGTCTTAAAAGTCATGCTACAAAGTAAAATTTTGAATCTCGTTTTTTCATTTTCTATATTTATTTGGAGACATCGTGTTTATAGCTGAAGAGCAATAAACAGAGACGTTCAGTTCCACCACCGTAACCTATGACTCAAACTACAGGAATTCGATTCAAATTATTTTATAAGAGAATGCCCTTTTCTTCAAAACAAAAATATTTTTAAAATGTAAACAAAAAGGACACAAGGCTTCATTGCTTTCCCTGTTGTTTTTTAAAACCATCTTTTAATATTTTTTTTTTTAAATTGTGGCTTTAAAATTGCTATGAGGTACGTCCACACTGCAGATCTGTTGCATCCACAAGTCTCGGTGGTGTATCCATGTTGAGAATCCACGACAGGGATATCTCAATGAGTTGTTCACACTGAGCAAGCACAACTATGGTATCTGATTTATATAATATGTTGTTTATATTTATTAATTTTTAAATTATGTGTTAGCCCAACGACCAGCAGTTTTTTTCCCTTTTTAAATATGATTTAACTAATAATCGCCCACGCAAGGGAAAAATAAATAGTAGCATTTTCTTTAAAATCTTTCATTAATTCCATTTTTTTTAAAAGACACCGTGCCTCTAAAATCGTTTCTGATCTTGCCCATTCCAATGAAAATCAAACTTGAAATTTATTTCACACATGTTCATAATTGAACTACAAAATATGGCTACTATCGAATACGACAAAAAATTTAAATTTGTAAAGAAGTCAGATGATATTTAATTTTTTTTTTCTTAACATGTCCATTTTCTACTGGCTGCTATGCTACTATCCTGTCAGCTGATTAAAACGCATGCGCATTGATAAAAATGTGAAGCAATTAATTGTTTCTGTATATAGTCAGGCTACAATACAGCTAGTGCTCGACTTACGACAACGATCGGTTCCGACAGACAGGTCGTAACACGGTTTGGTCGTACGTTGAGTACGCTATGTGTACAGTAATATGAAGTGATGATATAAAAATATTTAAGTTTAAATTATGTCATACATTTCTTTTATTATTGTTATAAATCATAATTTTCGATGTTCATTTTATGCCATTCGTATCACCTCTACACCATTTTGTTTCTTATTTTTACATCGTCAGGTTTGAGAAAAACACTGCATTAAATGTACATGTACAACTGAAAATACTATACAAAACATTTTTCCCAATCGCAAAACACACCAAACTGTCATTAACATCAAAATATATAAACATGTACGAAACATTTTATTGGCCACTGGTGCTTATCTAATATGGCTAGTGATTGTGGTCGTAAAATGGAATGGTCGTAAGTTGCATAGGTCGTAAGTCGAGCACTGGACCAGTGGCGTAGTGAGGGGGGGGGCAAGGGGGCATCATGCCCCTGGCGCTACTCACAAAGGGGCGCCAAATGGTATATTTTACATATAATATTGTATGGTTTTTCGAATGGGGGGGGGGCGTTAAAAAGGTATTGTGCCCCGGGCGCGAGTTAAGATCGCTACGCCACTGCACTGAACTTGTATACCGCAATACTAAAAAAAAACGGCCCCGTTTTTATTGCGACAAGTAGCACGTGGTCACAGAAAGTTTAGACCCTAAGTAACAAATCCGCAGTGTGGACGCACCTTTAGAGGCAGATTTATTTGGTAGCTTTAACTGAACTCTTTTAATCAGGGATCCCAACTTGATATAAAGGCCGCTCCAAGAAATAAAATAAATTTGACGAATTAATTATAGTTTATAAGAAGTGGGGTAGACCAAGGGGGATCCCGCAAAGAAACCGATGCTAAAAAATAGTAAAAAGAACTTCACGAGTCAGAAGGACCGGAAACCACTGCTTTGGGTAACAGGCGTCATAATTACATTTAAAAAAAAAAAAACGTGTCGAACGCTTATAAAAAATGTAAGGTTTATGGTTAGGAAAATATAATTGGTGATGACAAATATAAGCTCAAAATTAAATAAATTACGCGTTGAAAGGTGCGAAAAAAGAATGTGCAGGCAACGCAAACGGACTTCTCACATTTAATCTTGCTACGATGGAAGCACTTCAAAGTAAAAACGACAAACAGATGGA
Source organism: Omphiscola glabra (assembly GCA_964017045.1). Taxonomy (NCBI): domain Eukaryota; kingdom Metazoa; phylum Mollusca; class Gastropoda; family Lymnaeidae; genus Omphiscola; species Omphiscola glabra. Next base: position 11,838,203 of record OZ024800.1, read on the forward strand.
AAACAAATATAGTGCTACTCACGGACTGATTGTGGCTAGGACTCTGAAAAGGTAAGATTGCGAAGTGTCTTAGACTGCTGCGGTTACCGGTGGCCTTTCTCTTTTCGCTCGTCAGTTTATATTCCCTAGACCCTGCACGTCACATGTCCACAACGCACGCATACCCGGAGGCGATGCATTAGCAGTAGTCATGATTTTAACATTTTTAAAATGTACATCAGTAGATTAACAACACTGGAGGCACGAAGTCCTCGCCTCCTTAAAGGATTTGTTTTTGCTTTGTTTACTTAATCCGCTTGCACGATTCGATCTCTTGGTTGAAGTTGAAGGTCAATGGCCTTGAGCTATTTTACGAGTTTTGGTGTCAAGGTGGATTACGCATCGCACTTTGTGTCAACGGGTCAACGTGAACATTCACGATATTAATTGTGCCCGAAACACTTGGTGAGAGACGGTAAGATTTATGGTAATTAATTTCAGCAAGTTATAATTATCGACAGAATTCGGACTTACTGAAAGCTGGAGATTGTTGCAGAGGCGTAGCTAGAGTGTTTGGCGCCCGGGGACAAGTTTCATTTTAGAGCGCCTCCATTTCTTTTTTCAACTCCCAAACCCATTTTCACCAAGAAACAATATCAAAGCACATTTTGGCGCCCCTAACTAGTCTAGCGCCCGGGGACATCTGTCCCCCCGCCCCATTTAGCTACGCCTCTGTATTGTTGTAAAAAAAATAATGCATATATATGGGGGGGGGGGTAATAATTTCTAATCTATTTAAAAGTACATCAGAAATGTCAAAAATTTAATCAAGTGTAACTTATCAGACACTTAGCTACTTTTTTAAATTCACAATTCCTTTATCAAAACTTTGAGGACCAGTGGCTTGTGGAGTTTGGAGGGGTCGACCCTTTTTTTTCCTTTATATTAAGGTGGTGACAACTGCAAAGCGTTTTTTTTTTTTCTTCGTAGAAGTAAAATAGAGCAGCAAAAATACTGTGCCGCCCCGAGTGGCATTAACCCCAGCTACGTCACTTTTGTACCATGTCTGTAAATTATTAAATTAGTGTACGGCATCAAAGATAAAGTCTTGTAATACAAAAGAATTAAATGACGCTTAGACATAGAAACATAATTATTGAAAGTTGATCAATGCAATAATGTATTCAGACCTGTTTACCCTCAAACTCTTAAAATCGTACAATATCATCACAAAATCGTTCGATACATTATCTTAATAGTAAAAAAAAAAAACATACAGTATATATAATGTAGGCTATACACCTCAAAATCGTACATTGTACGCCAAAATCGTAAAAGTAAACAGATCTGTATTAAGTTATTATCTTTTTAACCATAAAAAATAGTTTTTTGTGGTAGAAACATTTAGCATATCTTTTTTTTTCTTTCTCCTTTAGTCCTTACGATAAAAAAATTTTAAACAGCCCAACATTCCACACACACAAACAGTCGAACATTCCACACACACAAACAGCCGAACATTCCACACACACAAACAGCCGAACATTCCACACACACAAACAGTCGAACATTCCACACACACAAACAGCCAAACATTCCACACACACAAACAGCCGAACATTCCACACACACAAACTGTCTAACATTCCACACACACAAACAGCCAAACACTTCACACACACAAACAGCCGAACATTCCACACACACACAAAATTTAATGAATGTGAAGATTTCACAATGGGGTCGTCCATTAATTACGTCAACAATTTTACGCAATATCGACCCCCTCCCCCCCCCCTTGTCAACAATTGTCAAACTTTTTATGACCCCCCCACCTTTTTAAAAAAAAAATTATGTCAACATTTTTCTACCCCCCCCCCCCCCCAATGAATTATAATATAAATAAATTTATAAATACGTTTTACTTTCTGCTGATCTATTTTAATAAGACAAAATTGTAGGAAAAACAATTTATTACATCTTTAACTGATTAATCAACTAGTTAAAAAGTTGTACACTTAAATTTTATAATGCAGAAGCAATTAAAAAGTTGTTAAAAACTAAATATCATTGTTTGTGGTATAATATGATTATTATCAATAAAGATGACTATTATTGTATAGTTTCTAGCTGCTATCATCTTCCCATGGAGTAGGCAGGTGTTGCTCTATTGTAACAATGGCATTAGGACATTATTTGAGTAGGACAGAGGAGCGCCCCCCCCCCCCCACTGAATTTGCAGGTTTTATTTAAATTGCTGGTACTGTGTCGCCTCCAGTAATAAACAACTTAAAAATGACATCCGAATAGCATTAAGTCTAATGGGACCCGGGTGCGAATGGCAACGCTGCGTGTCCGGGTCCATTTTGACTGAATGCTATTCGGATGTCGTTTGTGGTAGTTTATTTTAGTAAAACTGAAGAATGAACATTACAAACGTATAGTCCATTCAATTACCTTTCATTTGATACCTCATGTGGTCTTACAAACCCAACAATAATATTTTAAATAGTTTTTTTTTAATCCCAACCTCTCACTTCTGGTACCCGGGAACGAATAGCCACTTAGTAAACATTACTAGTTATAGCTCGCCAAACATTGGCGACAGCGATGCGTGAACTTTCCATCTACGAAGGTTACTTGAAAAAACATGAACTCAAATAACGCACATTTAAGAATCCCAATTTTCGCTACACCCCTTCCCTTCATGATACGTCGACGTCAGTGCAATTTTTTGTTATTTCACGCCCATGAACTCTATTAATATTCTGATGCCCCAACCATTTTAAAATAAGGCTGCGCCTATTGGTACCCGGGTATCGGAATTGAGAGGTTGGGATTAAAAAACTATTTAAAATATTATTGTTAAGTTTGTAAGACAAAATGAAGTATTAAATGAAAGATAATTGAATGTACTATACGTTTGTAATGTTCATTCTTCAGTTTTACTAAAATAAACTACCACCAATGACATCCGAATAGCATTGAGTCTAATTAACCCGGGTTCGAATGGCGGCGCTGCGTGTCTGGGTCCAGTTTGACTAATGCTATTCTGATGTCAATTGTGGTAGTTTATTTTAGTTATTTTAGCTACCCCCCCCCCCTCTCTCACCATGACCACTTGAAGTAGACAGCGTAACAGAAGTTTTCATTACAACGTGTTTTCAGGAATAATTTATTGGTGGTTTTTTTTTTTTGGGGGGGGGGGGCGTCGTTCATAAAGGACGGCCGCTAAAACCGTATTTTGAAATTTGGTCGACGGAAATTCGGTCGAATCTTTTTTTTCAGTTCACACGTTAAAATTTTGCGTCAAATTTCTTTTGGAACGCATTATTTTGTTTTACTATATAGTATATTCAGTTTTGGTTGTTTTTAATCGAATGATTTATTTTATCATTTATTTAGAAGTTTAAATCTGGTGACTCTTTATGTTTATCATACTACCTGGCATTTCGTACCGTATCATGTTGGATGCTAAAAACGGGAGGGGTGGGGTATATAAGCCACATGTGTTAAAGGGATGAACAAGATTCGTATTTCGTTGGGCGTCCTAACTTTTATGAACAATACCCACCTCCTTAAATAACATGACAATGTCCGGCGTCTTAACTTATATGAACAAACCCCACCTCCTTAAATAACATGACAATGTCCGGCGTCCTAACGTTTTTGAACAATACCCCACCTCTTTATATATAGGACTTGTATGAACAATACCCACCTCCTTAAATAACATGACAATGTCCGGCGTCTTAACTTATATGAACAAACCCCACCTCCTTAGATAACATGACAATGTTCGGCTTCCTAACTTTTATGAACAAACTCCACCTCCTTGTATAACATGACCATGTTCGGCTTCCTAACTTTTATGAACAAACTCCACCTCCTTGTATAACATGACCATGTTCGGCTTCCTAACTTTTATGAACAAACTCCACCTCCTTGTATAACATGACCATGTTCGGCTTCCTAACTTTTATGAACAAACTCCACCTCCTTGTATAACATGACCATGTTCGGCTTCCTAACTTTTATGAACAAACTCCACCTCCTTGTATAACATGACCATGTTCGGCTTCCTAACTTTTATGAACAAACTCCACCTCCTTGTATAACATGACCATGTTCGGCTTCCTAACTTTTATGAACAAACCCCACCTCCTTGTATAACATGACATTATGACAATGATGTCCCGCTTTTCTAGTTCAAGCAATGAAAAGTCAAGTTTATTCAAGGAACTTTGGAGCTCTACTAATAACTACTATGTCTATATAGGCCTATTCTAAGACTAGATTGTTATTTGTATTAGACTATTCTTTGTGTTTTTTAGACTAGAGTATCATTAAATAATACTTAACAAACATACAGTACAGTCATACACCAACACAACTAGCCAGAGATTTTGTTCATTATTGTTTTAATAAGAAAGGAAATATTGTTGAATATTCATCCAGTGGAAAAGAATCAACATTGTATTTTTAAAAAAAAACAAACTTAACACAATTCTTGCTACATCAAATCAAACAACAGTCAACTGCGACCTTTGAGCAACAATACCCTATGTTAGTGTCGTAAAGATGATAATACTATCAACCTTTGAGCAACAATACCCTATGTTAGTGTCGTAAAGATGATAATACTATCAACCTTTGAGCAACAATACCCTATGTTATTGTCGTAAAGATGATAATACTATCAACCTTTGAGCAAAAATACCCTATGTTAGTGTCGTAAAGATGATAATACTATCAACCTTTGAGCAAAAATACCCTATGTTAGTGTCGTAAAGATGATAATACTATCAACCTTTGAGCAACAATACCCTATGATAGTGTCGTAAAGATGATAATACTATCAACCTTTGAGCAATAATACCCTATGTTAGTGTCGTAAAGATGATAATACTATCAACATTTGAGCAACAATACCCTATGTTAGCTTTGTAAAGATAATACTATCGACCTTTGGGCAACAATACCCTATGTTAGCTTTGTATAGATAATACTAACGACCTTTGAGCAAAAATATCCTGTTAGTTTCTTGAAGGTGATAATACTATCGACCTTTGAGCAACAATACCCTATGCAGATTTGTTAAGATTATAAGTATAAGACTATTTCATGACAATATAGTAGCAGTGGGTTGAGCGAAAGTTTTTTAAGCCAGCAAATAGCAGTGGTGGATCCAGGAATATAAACAGCAGATAACTCATTGGACAAACAGAATGACGAGCTTAGTAATTTGTTGCAAAATTGACATTCTCCAAAAGGTGCTCTGCGTCCCTCTCTGAACCCCAACACGCCTGTCAACCGTACTAAGTATTGTAAAACAGTCATGTATTTTAATATCAGATTTGGTTATTTACAATGGGAACAAATCATGTCATTTAGGTGAAGTTATAAGCATCAATAAATTTTTCAAATACTGTCAAGATAAAATAACAAACAGTCATAATTACTTGAATGAGATCAATGTTTCTATAAGTATTTAGTTTTGATGGTTCTCTAGTGAATCCGCCTTTATTAGATAACCAAATTTAAAATCATATAGCTATAAAATAAGTAGTCTGACACTAATTAATGGTTAAAACGTTAAGAGAGTTTCTATTTTTAAAAATGTATTTGCCAATCTGCACGTCTTATACAAAAAGGCTATCCCAAAGACAAAAAAAGATAAAAATAAACCCAATCTGCAATCTAAAAAGATTTTCTGATTTTCCATGACTGATTGAGAGCCCCATGCTTTGAATATAAAAAATCATAAGAACAGTCGGAATTGAAGTGTTCACAGAATTAACTCACAAACTACCTTCAAGATAAATGAACACTGAAGTAGTGTTTGTTTCACATCACACTGTCCAGGTTATAAATTTTCAGTCTCCATGCAGAAATCAATTCTAATGTAGAATCAACCTCTCCTCACAATGCAATCAAGTTTTAATATCAAGTTCAGAAGAGACCAATTAATCAAGATATTTATTCAATACAAAAGCTTGCCTGATCACTTTGAAGAAATAGATGTAAGGAAGAGTAAGCCACTGATTGGCCACATGAATTTATCATAAAACTCAATGGGATTGTGAAAGTATAAAAGTAGTTTATGCCAAACGTCAAAACCATTAGGTTGGAAAGGGTCTCTTTACTACAACTAATTACCAAGGCCGCCTAAAAAAATATTATAATCCACAAAAGCTAAAAGATCTCCTGCATTAGCATGAACAAAGTTCATTAAAAAAATTAAATAAATTTATAATTATATATTTTTCAACCAATTACCTTTCTCATTAAGCTTTAATTTATTGATCCAATTTTTTTTTTTTATAACTTATTGTGACCAAAATGTTTCACATAAATTCTGTGGGGTAGTATTTTTTAAAACAAAATTTAAACCACTAATATTGGATCATTGAATAATGATGAATTAAATCTAATACTAATATGGAGAAATTTTTACCATGAATTTCGTATTACTAACTGAAATTTTCACTTAAGGTGGGGTATTATGCTGAAAAAAAGTGAATTGAATTATGCTGTGGTAAAGTAAATATGAATAAATTGATGCTAAATGTTTAAAAAACATATCAGTGCTAAGCACAATCATGAAGAAGTCAGTCCAAGTAAAAAATCAACTTGATCTTTAAAACATTTCTTTAAGAGTACTTCCAATTATCTGGAAGGAGGTAGGACATGCACATTGGCAGAGGCTGAGGTGATAGGTGGAAGCTGGCATTTAGGCTAGGTTAATTGTTACAAATACCAATTATGCAATGCTGGGGGCTTACATCGGATAAATTTATATTGGAGAAATTACATGTAATGCTTCTTGGTATCACAGTTAAAATATAAGTAGAAAATGTTTTAAGTTCTTTTTAAAAAGAAATAAAAATTAAATTTGGTTCATTTTTAAATTTGCGTGCTAGATAGCAATAAAGCATCATCTTTAACTCATTTATCAACTCTATAAGTGTTATTGCCAAATGTTTGAGAATTTTTTTTTTTTTTAAATTTCAAGGTGATCATGATATGATTCTTTTAAAAGAAAGGTAAAAAAAAAGTTCAAATTTATTTGTAAGTGTATTTTAACTTAGATTGTGTATCAACATCTATACATTTAAATAAATCTGATAAAAATCCTTTTAGGTGACTCTTTTGTGATAAAAAAGAATTGGGTGAAACAATGTTAGAATAATGCATGATCAAGAGTTGTTTTTTTTAAAGCTTTAAAATGTTGCTAAAACTAAAGCCCATAGTTACAAACTTTTGACTCTCATACAAAAATCAGTCTTAACTGCTGAGTTAATTCTTACTGATCAGCTGACCAACAAATCAAATAGGCATTAAAAAACCCTGTTAAGTCTGACTAGTGGGTGATGAAATCAAATTGCATTAATGATCTGCACAACAATTGTTTTAATACAAACTTTTGACTCTCATAAAAAAATCAGTCTTAACTGCTGAGTTAATTCTTACTGATCAGCTGACCAACAAATCAAATAGGCATTAAAAAACCCTGTTAAGTCTGATTAGTGGGTGATGAAATCAAATTGCATTAATGATCTGCACAACAATTGTTTTAATACAAACTTTTGACTCTCATAAAAAAATCAGTCTTAACTGCTGAGTTAATTCTTACTGATCAGCTGACCAACAAATCAAATAGGCATAAAAAAACCTGTTAAGTCTGACTAGTGGGTGATGAAATCAAATTGCATTAATGATCTGCACAACAATTGTTTTAAGGAATATCTGTGTCGGTAGATTACATTAATGCTACACTACCTGATTTAGTCTTGAGAAAATATTTCATTGGAATTCAGGGTTAAATTCAACACATGTGTAGTTATTTACACAACATATTTGCATTATGTTACATACACCGTAAAAGCAAAAGTTTGATGAATTTTAAAATCAATTAAAAACGATTACCTGGAAAATAGGGAAGCAATGGTAAAACACAACATAAAGATATTAAAAGCAATAAAACACCTAAATACTGACAGGAAAACAGTGAGCTTGAAACACGTCTGCACTCTTCTTGAGTGGACTAGAATTACATGACTTGTTTGTATTAAAAAACATCTACTTTTAGCCACACCAACAAAAGGAGTCAGTTAATTGGGAACATGTTTTAAAAATTAAGAAAACAAAAAATATTTTTCTCATTGATTTCCATTTCAATTATTTAGTACAATACTCTCTAACACACATGTCAAAGGAAATGTATTAAATGATGTAACATAGTTATGCTGAGAAATGTAAAAACCAATTAGACAGACATACTTTCACATGTTTGTAAAGACCAAAAAGAAAACAATCTACTTCACAAATAGGGATAAAATATCCCAAAAATTCCACATTCTTTGTGCTACTGTCCATATCTAGCTTTGGAAAGGGGAAATGGTGTATTTACGAATTTTGATCTAACACTGATTATTATTAATTTAGTTTTTTTAATTTGAAGCCATGACTTCTTATATTTTAACTAAAGAGTAACATCCATGCCTTATAAAAACACTTCTGGGACAAACTGCCAAAAATGACCATTACTAACAACCGTATACACTAACTTAAGAGTGACTGGTAGAGATTCCCAACTGCATACACTCTATCGCAAACATCATTCTGTAGACATTTTGCCACTTGCTGTTTTATATTTACATTCACTAATGTTGGAGTGAACAAGTGTATATAAATAGTTGACTAGGATCACAGTTAACTTGGCTTGTGATCTGTAATACATCACAATTCTTCTTCAGACAATTTGGGGGGTGGGTGTAATGAACTGCATTTTCAAATACAACACATTTACGTAATATCAGGACTAAGCTGATTAAACCTGCCTGGATTGTAATAGGTGATGAACGAACATGAGATAAGACACTTGTCCATAGGAATTAACAATTGGCTAAGGAATTATAAACAAATCCCACGAAAAGTCTTTGAATTATTAAATTTACAATGTTGGTATTCAACTAAAGATACAGCAATAAAATTATAAATACTTTTAAATCGGTAATGAGGTAATGTTAAGTGACAATCTATTTTATTCTTGTAACAACCCTCAAATCTGCAACAATTCAGTTAACTCAAAACTTGACACAGTGTTTTAAATTTCATGTACCCGTAGTGAAAAAAAATAAAATTAAAATTAGTAAAAAATAAGATTTCATCAAGTTGAAAATTTGGCTACTACATAAGGCTAGACCCCTGACATTTCAGATGTGGGTTGTATTCCTAGAGCCCTGATGCTCACAAGCTTACAAGTATATTTGTTACTAACCAATGCTCACCTCACAATATCTATGAGTCTATATTACTGTGTGCATACAAACATTTTCAAAAATGTACATGTTGGTTTATAAGTATAAGACCATAGCTTTTCAAGCAAAATTTTTTTTTTTGTATTTTGATGCACAATGCAATATATGTATGCAGAATTACATCACCTGTCAAGTCAAAATTATTTTAAATCACCTGTCATGTACTAATTAGCTAACACAATCAATTTATGTACAGTTAATAAGTTGTCATGTATGCTTGATGAGACACTGCTATTTATGTACATAGTGGATCAGCTGTCATATGCTTGATGAGACACTGCTGTCTATTAATGTACATAGTGGATCAGGTGTCTTATATGCTTGATGAGGCACATGCTGTCTACCCCTTTAACTGTTTCTTTAACTTTTAAAAACTATCAACCATCAATATGAATAGATATTTCAACAAATAACTCAAGTGATTTGTTAATTTCATAAACATATCACTTTAAATGTTATTGAAAGAAACATACTCCTTGCAGTTCCTACAGGCTGTTGACATCAAGTGACATTATGAAATTATCTCTCAAACAAAACTCTAAACATAAGTAAAGAAATAATTATAAAAAATGGAAAAGCTTCCAAAGATTAAATAGACTTGACAACCCTTTTCCGATGTTAAACTAGCCATGAGTTAACCTTGATCAGCAAGGCATGGCTCTCCTAGTGATAAGAATATAATGAATGATTTGCATTTAAGTCATTTGAGCAGTCACACGTGTATCTGTCAGAGCAAAAGCCAGAGGTCAGGTTAGATAACTAAATATTTTCATAGTAAATAATGACATAATAATATCATTGGTTGGTTTGCACCAGTTGAGTCAGAAGGACAACAGAGAATGCACATCCAATACATTTGTTTCTTTTCTAATCACAGGAATATATAACTATAACTACTGTTCAGATTCTATATTTTGATTTTAAAAAAATTCTATAAAACTTTATATCCACTCTAGGTAACAAATTAGTTTAATGGACAGTTCTGTTTGTACCATGATTGATTACAATACAGGTGATATTTTATAAAGTGACAATTCTTACTTTCAAATATTTTTTTTCCATTCCAGAATGAGGTATGTTTTAAATGTTACTTTCCTTATTGTTTCACATAAATATTAATTAAATTTTGCTTTGTTTAAGGACATCAAGTTATTAGCTTGATGGTTGGAATCTTTGTATTTGCAGGTGTACATTTTAAGCCGAGTTCAACTCTAACAGTCAGAAAAAATAAATTCCATTTACTAAAGCAGATTGGAAATGAGTTTAAAAAAACAAGCAAGTTTCAATTGAGCAGGAGATATTTCATTATGTACAAATAACATTTAATGCTATGGTTATATATAATACAACATGACAAATTACAACAGTTTGGGTTTTAACAATCAAGATGTTTAGGAATGTTGCTGCCAGTTAGGGGGCTTACTAGTGTATAGTGAGCTGCCAAAACCATTGTAAGATGGCATCGCAATAGGTCAGTGCTTTTCAGGTGCAAAGATTGACTTCTATAATATATCATCTTGAACCATGGCTGTAGGATCAAGATAGCAGCAGCTTTACAGAGCGTCAGATTTAAAAGATGCTGATGATGAAAATCAGATACAATGTCCAGATATCAATCACTCAATGAAAAGAGATTCACCTATACACTTGAGGGATTTTCAGTTAATTTCACAACCAGGAAATGATCAATGTTCTTCCCACAATGACTAACCTAGAACCTTTTGCCGGTAGCACTGTCATCACTAATGATTTTCACCACTGAATCCAAAGGATGACTCGTCATTTTTGAATGAATCCTTGGATCTGCAGCAGATGCAGCAGCATATTCTGGACAGTAAAGATTTCTGTTGTACCCTGGCTGGAAAAATGATGTTTAAAAAAAGTGTATTAATTAAATATATCTGTTCCTATGAAACATATAGTAATCCATTAAATTAGTCCAAATATGACAGCAGTTAAATGAGTGATTACCTGGAACTGCCGGTAAACTCATTCGATGTGCAGCAGTGTCAATAAGGAGTTCTTGGATTTGCTCAAATTTAATGTACCGCCATTTCTAGATAACAAAAAAATATAAAATGAGTCAGTTAAATGTCAAATATATAATTAAGAATGAGCTAGGCTGACCGTAACACAACAGAACCGAAAATATTTAACCCTATCATTACTGCTGGTTTTGGGGGGGGGGCGGCATCAATTTTTGCTGACTCAGCAATAAATAACCTCCTTTTTTTTAAAAAATATATATAATAAAACGAAAAAAAAGAAATTTCCGGTATAGTTTATTCTCTACCCGATTCGCTTTTAAACTCCTCTATAGATAAACAAATAAAGAAATATATAGCATTGAAATATGACGTCGACATGACGTCCTTGGTATTTCAGAAAAGTTCTTTGCCTCTTTGTTATGACCACAATGTGACGTCCTTGGTAACTGAAAGTGGGTGATCGTGACGTCGTGTCGACATCATCGGTAACGAAAGGTTTAATACCTTAAATTTTTTAAAACAATTAGTTATTTTCTATTATTTTAAGGAAATCGAATAAATTTAAATTAGCAAAAAATATTATATATCCGCTTTTATTTGAGTAAAAGTTTAACTATTATTATTATAAATTACAAATACATTTTAAGTATCAACTAAGGAACTATTTTAAGCCTTTTTTATGCGTTTGGAAGTTATGAAAAAAATATTAAATAAAAAATTAGGATCAAAGAATTACACCGTTGTCACATTTATCGGGAAAACATAAACATAAGTTGTTTTTAGTGCATTGTTAATATTGCAGGGGAAAAAAAATAATTCAAATTTTTTCTAAATAAACACGCAAATGAAATCATAGCACTAATTGCCTATTTTAGCCAAAGCTCAAAGTTTCTTTGATTTAATAACCACACCTGACAAAACTGATAATGTATTTTTTCTTTCTTACAAGTACAATTAATAAATATAATTGATTGCTTTTTAAATTGCTAAAATTTACTAAAATTAAATACAAATTTAGCTTTGTATTTTTAACATTTAATAAGTTTTTACTTTTTATTCATTCCAATTTAATACTTTTATGAAATTTATTAAGAAGTGACAACTTAACCTTTAAATATAATTTTAATAAGAAAACGCCGTTTAATTCAATCAGTGCAACGAAACTACATAGCCAAATAGCATTCACTAATGCACTTATCACTCATCCAAATAAGAACAAAGCATATGAATTGCAAAAAAATGTGTTTTTGTGGATGATTTTATATATATGTATCCTACCTAAAGATGAAAGAAAAGAATAAGAATGTTTTCTTTCATTTTTAGGTGGGGTACATGCATTATGTAAATTTAATTTATACTTGTATGAATGATGAGTTGTGGTAGTGATGAGGGCATTTGCCCAAACGTTTTCATTTGTATTCTGTGTAACCATTAGTAGAGCTTAACCTATGATTTATTTACATAAATTGTATCTCATTTTCTACTTGAAAGCTTTATCGCAGTCCAACACTCTAATTATTAGTATTAGTTAAGTAAATGATAAATAGCAACATTGGGTGCTTAAAAATATATTAGAAAAAATATATCATAACAGATGGAACCAGTGAAAATGAAAACCTACCCCATTCCATTTAGTCATATTCTCTTCTAAACAGGAATGCCAAGGCTTATATCCAGTGTACACATAACCAGCTGTGGAGTTGAGTTTGAAACTAATCATTTCCTAAAGTTCTTGGGGTGGAAAATAACAAAAGGGATAATAGGAAGTAGTTCTTTTGAACAGGGCACACAATTTTTATTTATCCTTGAAATAAAGATTCCCGGTATATGGAGTCTTTAAAAATGAAAAGTTGAACATAAATTAATGAATAGACAAGGTTACGTCAAATCCTTTTAAATAGTGTACATACCATGAATCATAAACAACTGAAAACTTCCATAATGCATATAGCAAATAATAAGATTATTCCCTTAATCCAGAAAGCTTTACCTTGTCTCATGCAGCTTGTTATAATCATTTAATGGAATTTCCACAAGTGAGTTTTGAATATTTATTGACAAAAGCCCTTTGTCTCTTGAACAAACACAATTATGTTAAGTTAATGGTACTTTACATTACTTTGTTTATGAAAACAAATTTGTATATTTAATTACAACTGCCTGTTTGCAGCACAAGAATATATAGGGGTATCTATTAAATAAGAACTACATGGTGGTGATAAACTAACAAACCTGTTACAATTTCTTTTTCAAGCATATCATCCAAGACTTCAAATGTGTCTTTGCCAAATGTTTGCATGAAACCTTTTGATCAAAGAAAGAACACAGCCATTTCTACCAGAATATTGAAAGTATTCTTAAAACAATGTTGTTTAGGCTAAAATAATGGTATGGTATATAAAGAGTGTAAAGAGCCTACCAATTTGTAACGTAGCAATATTAGCAGTGTTTCTGTCACAGTTGGGTGACACCGGCAGCTTTAGTTCTCTTTCTTTGTCACCCTGTAACAGAGTAGAACATTCCTGACAGAGAAATGTCATAGTTTTTGTTCTGTTACACATTTCAACAAAAGAGCTTAGACAACTCATACATTTTATAATGCACAATACACCTCCCATCAACATTCATCACCCCCCTGGGCTGTAATTGTAAATGGATAATGTTAGTAAAAATTATTGTATTTCTAAATTTTGCTCTTTTTTGTGTGTGAAACTTTCATGTTGTAAAATAAAAATATATATCATAATTTATTCATTGGCTTTTATAATAAATCAAAATATTGTTAGACTCTTTCAAGGAATATAATACAGTTTAATTCCCACAGAGATGTCTAGACCTAAATCCTTATTTCTTAAAATGTATATAGTGCACATTTGTAAGGAGACCTGTAAAAAGAACTCCTCACACAACAAAGACACCCAGACTTTGTGAACTTCCCAGGGTTTAGCAGGGTTGCTTATATCTGCAGCATGGAGGACAAACATCATAATTCGCTGTATTCTGATACGAGTTGAGCATCTTTAAAGAAAGTCAGAATAAAAAGTCTCAAATTACAAATCTATTCATCTAATCAGGGAAAACCTTTTTTTTTTTAAATTCTTAATAAATAGCAAGAGGCACAAAATTGAATGACTAAAGAAAAACTTGTGAGGCACAGAGAGTGCAATTTATTTGACACTTGGTCAAGCTGAGCCTAATTAAAACAAATCGTTACCATAGAGGATTTTATATCTGTGAACATTGTAATAAATAAGATATTTAAGTTAAAGTTAAATTTCATAAGACACAAACTTAAAAGAAATATTTGCAGCTTTGGTTTTTACTTTAAAATCTGTTTGCACCTGCTATTCACAGTCAGAGTTCTTTATCAAGCAAAGAAAGGTTCCAGACACTATAGGACAGATCCTATATTTGTTTTTAATGCTTTTAGTACAGCACAAATGTGCCACATGCTGCCCAATTCCCCCCCCCCCCCCCCCCCCATATTAAGTAACTTCACAAGTGCACATCTAAAATTTACTTTGCTTACTTTGTTGATGTTAATAACATAAGTTTTACATTTGTGATAAGAAGAAAGTGATTGGCCATGTCTGTAGACAAGATCATTGTGGTCATCATAAATTTGAAGTCTCTGTGGGCAAAGTAAAAAACCTCTCAGATCACAACTGTTTATTGATTGTTATGGGTTAAAAATACTGACTTAAAAATTAAAGCATTTTTTAAATTATAAACCGCACAGTACATTTAAAAACACATTAAAATAAATAATGCCAAAAAATAATTTGGTTCATCCATCTTAATGATGTGTCTTCTTTTTTAATAGGTATTCCTTTTCAGGCAAGGGTTTCAATTGCAAAGTAAATCTAAGCATGTGTGATGTGCATCACACCCAAACAAATTCATTAGAGTTAGAATTATGATTTTTGTTAACATTCCTTTCAAGATTGAAGGAGGGTACTCAATAGATTAAATTTTACACAGTTACATGATTTCCTTCCAATACATTTGGGATGAATTTTTAAGTCTTTACTAGTAATTAAATCTACGAGCCTCCTAAATAAAAAAAATAAATTTTGTTACATATTTACAGCGCAGATTTAAGTAAGCTTACTGGTACATTTCTTTAGAAAGACTCTGAAGGAGCTTATACTCTCCCAACATTCGCAAGCCAACTCGAAGGTGGTGATTTTCCAAAACTGATACAACATAAAGCTTGGATAGTTCAGAACTGAAAAAAAATGGGCAAAATAGATGGACTGGTTTTTGTAATTTAGAAAAATTAATTGTAAATTAGACATTTCTAGGAAATAAATGCTTACAATAATGGCGACATAGCCTACAAACGCAAGCAATATAACGTTGGATAAAATAATGAATAGAAGACAAAAAATATGTAAAAAGATAATAAATGTTGTATCTTTAAAAGTAAGAAACCAAAATATATTAAGGGAGGAACATAAAGACATAAGATTGTATAAAAAACACAAAAAACAAATAATACAGCCATTATTTTATAAACATAAGAAGTAGCCAATGAATGGTCCTTGTCATTACCTATCAAATAAAGAAGAAATTAAAGTTTTTGGCTAATGATTTTTTTATAAAACATTAATGTGGAAAGAAAAATGAAAAAAATTTCAAGCACAATTCAAAGCAAATGATCTCACTAAAAATATAACTTAAAGTTTATTCACAGCATAAATATTTTTGCTGTTAACTTGTACAACATGTGATTTATAAAAAACCCACTAAATGTTAATTATTTTCTAAATTATTTATATGTTGATTACAAGTTTTCTGGTGCTTCCCTTGTTTTAACTCTGTACTGCCATAAGCGCCCGCTTTGGCCTCCCAAATTTCAACCAGCACCTGCCTACCATGTTGGGACGTGGCATGGCAGGCGGATAGTCACATATGACGCTCTTTAAGGCCACCTAGCAACTAAACTACCATACATTCATCTACTAAAATTTACTGCTGCACTCGCGATTGAAGCTCTTTTTAAAAGAGAAATCCACATGTTTTTATCTTCTTTCCTTAAAAAGTTATAAGAGTTAAAAGTTCAGCATGTCTTTCCAAGCTCATTAGCGACAAGCCTCTAACCTTACGAGACTAGCAAGTTTATAGATGATAAACAATCAAACAGATCAATGTTGAATTTATTGAAATTAATGTTGAAAGCAATAGTGATAATGTTGTTATAGTTTAAGATATTTCTGAAAAAGACTTTTAAAATCAATACTATTACACATCAGCAGATAATAAAACTAGCAGGATACGTTGACCATGGTCACTAATGTGTGTGTGGGGTGTGACCATGGTGAACATCGGTTAAATTTTGAAAATATAGCGTTAGTCAACTTAAGATTTTATAATTAAAAGGTTTTTCTCTAAATAAACACATTTTTTTATCATGATTGTAACATTTCATTCATGCTTATTCTTAATACAAATTTAAATAACAAAAAAATGAAATTTCTTTTTCCTAAATAACAAACAGTTTCAAACAGTTATGCCCTTTTGCTTAGGCAGGAGGGCAAGTTTTTGTTTACGTAGGTTAGGCAGAAGTCGTTAACAACTTATGTGGCCTAGAGTTTAAAAAATTTTGAATGATCATTATTAGATGCAAACTTGATTTGGTTGAATTTTAAAAAATCACCTTGTCTGGATTTATAATTAAGATGTGTTCATTTTAAAGAAACACGACCATAAGCTATTTAACTCATGATCAGGAATGAGAAATAAATGAGCTTACTTACTTGGAATTGTTGTGAAAGTTGTTATTGGTTCCTGTATGTTCAATGTCATGGACGATGGCTGTCAGAAGGAGGCACATTATTTCAAGCTTACTTAGCAAACTCTGTATAAATAAAAAAGAAAGATGTTGAAATAAAGTTCATGTGTTACAGTATTTAAAAAGTTTTACATCTAAGCCTTGGTTACAAAGAGCTATCTTCTTACAGATAATAGAATATTGAGACAGTTTAGACAAATGAATGATTAATCATTTAACAGTGACAAAAAACTCAATCATCAAAGTAAATATTAGCAAATGCTCAAAATAGAAAATAAAAGAACCCACATTTAAATATAAAGCTGATGACATGCTGAGCTACTTTCAACATCATTATATAATCCTTACTAAATAACATTGATTTTATACTATCCTATTTATTCTGATAAATTCCTTCGGCGAGAAGAAAAGATTTTCATGTCCAGAGCACTACGTTCCAAAAAAAAATAATTTTTTAATGAAAACTAGAGAAAAATAGCAGAACAATTTTGATTACATTAAACACAAATTAACTATACTTAGTATTGTCTATAATTTGTCAACTTTATTTCAATTAATTAAATCTTATCAAATTATCTCACAGCAGTTTGAAGAACTGCATTCACTCAATCTAAAACAACAAGGTACTGTCACTGATGTAAAGTTCCATTAACAAAGCTCATAAGACAACCAAATGTCACACATTACAACAAGTAAATGTCCTGAAGTAGACAGCTATGTGCAGAGGCGACACTTACTATAAAACCTGTCTGTTTAATAATACAGTTAGCTGTTTGTAACACATCAGCTGCATGTGTCCCATTATGATAAGGATTTCGCCTGTAATGTTTCTCTACCTGGGATTTTAGATAAAAAGAATGATACTATTTTGAAGAAATTTTCAAATAAAAATAATTTTTCATGGGTTTCAATCCACATGCTAAGCAATTGTATTCTAATTATAAATTCATTAGTTTTTAAAAAAAATTACTACCATTAAAGATATAATGAAAGCAACACAAACTGAAGCTTGAAACTGTTCTCAAATTATAACAATTTCAACAGTAAAATTTGAATAGAAAATAGTTCATTATTTACGACTCACTTGAATGATAAATCGCATGAACTGTGATTCTAGCATGTGAAATTCATGAAAGAGACCATGGTTGGCAAAGATTTCAAAAGCTATGGCTTGCAGAGCATGTCCATTGGTTAGATTATTCAGAGAAAAAATGTTGAAATCCCAGTGATCAATGTTCTGTTAAACATATTAAGAAGAGGAATTATAAGAGGGGTATATAAACAAAAACACATCTTTTTAATGCTTTATCTGAAAGGTTTCCATGGTTATACCGACACTAGCTTCTAAGAAAATCTATAGAAGCAAGTAACAGCTTTTGTGTTCTTTCGTATTATTGTATTCTAAAAGAATGGCTACTTTTTATGATAACCTGTTTCACATTCCATATAAGCTTTTACAGATTCAATGCATTTATTTTTTAACAGCACATACAACTTTGATTACCACTTTGAATTCCATCTGAGTTCCTGTAGCTTGGAGAGGCAATTCAACCTTTCGTTTGAATAAAATAGTTATAATTCAATACAGTGCTAAAAAAAACAAACCATGTTATGTTATTAAAAAATAATGCAAATATGTTTGATGTGTACCCCACTTTAATAAAGTGCAGCCAGTTATATATTCATAAAAATGCATTTATCTGAACTCTTACAAATCTCTAATGTAATAACTGTATCTATTTTTATAATTTTAAAATAAAAATGTATGATCAAGTAATGCAATAATTATACATTGTTAATATATGGTACTTAAAATCAGCTTGGAAACCAGTCAAAAATAAATTTAGCATTTATTTTGTCTTTTAAATTTACTGTTGTGACTAAAAAATTATTTTGAATTTATTCTGTGTTCATTTTTCAGATAAACATTCATAGTTAGGTATAATATAATAATAATAAGTTGAATGATGATTTTTTGAACAAATATGGTAACAAAAATTCAGTTATTACAAAAAATACTGTCATATTTCAATTCAGACTGCACTCCAAAAATATGAGAAACATTTAAGAATGCCAGTTTCTTGTTTTTTTTTCCATAAGACTTGGCAATTACTTAAGCAATAAAAATTCTTACTTTATGCCCTGAATCTGCATCTTCTACCTCCCCCGACTGTCTTCTTGGCACTCCTGTTTCACTAATTCGATGAAACTGCACAGGTCTGAGGAAAAGAACACACTTCCTTTTCATGCAAGAGTACAAAACTAAGATAAAGAATTATTATTTTTCTAATACCAAAAATGACTGCAAAAACATGTAAATAAAATGTATCCCTAAAAAGATTGATAAATCTTTATACTTATGGATTTTTGTCATACTTTATTTTTCCTTAACCACGATTTGATTAATATTACAATAAGTTTTTTTTAATGTACTCACTTATCAAGATTAGCTTTATGAGCAAGGTTGTGCTCATCATCTGCTATATATTGTTTCATACGATCAGTCAAATCCAAAAAAGACCACTCAAAAGCAGAATCAGTGTATTCATCACTGAAGTGAAATTTTTAAAAAAAAGTTTTATTAAAAATGTCAATGAGATGTGAAGAAGAATCAATGGATTATAACTACTTCCTTTTTTTTCTTTTTAAAGTAATGATTTTTATAAAATGTATATATAGTTAAAACAGAGACGCTACTAGTAACATGTATCCAAGTTAAGTTGCTATATGTATACACATCAGTGGCGTGGCTACGGAAGCTATGCATAACCTTCCATTAAAGGTTTGCAAAAATGATCTGTTATTTTTATAAATTTTAGATATTTCAAAATACTATTTGAAATAGGAAATTGAACACATAAATATACTGAAGACCGATCAATTTAAAAAGATTTTCATGAATTTAAACTTAACGACTTCACCCACAAATTAAAGTCAGTAAATAAAAATGAAAAGCAATGGTAATATGAATTATTTTTCTACACATAAAAAACGTATAAATTTAATTTTGGATCTCTTAAAGCTTTTTTGGCATAATTATTTATTAATTTGGGATATCTTATCAAATGAAGTTTGAAATCATTAGCATTTATTTATTCACTTCATATAATAATAGTAACATTTCAAAGCAGGCAAATCTAAAAATTAATGCATATTTTTAATACTATAATACTAAAATAAAAAATTGAGTAATCTAATGCTAACAATACCAACACCATGTGCCTCTGATGCATGGTCATTTTTCCACAATGTAGAGGACTCAATTGCACAGGCGCTGCTCACCAACTGAAGAAAGATTTTCATCTCTAGGTTTAATATTTATTTTTTAAAATATCTTTCTTTAAAAAAAAAAAACAACTAGTATCTGCATTAGAGACCGAATGTAAATTTCATGAAGCTCTTTTTTAAAAAGTTGTTAAACGGAACATTGCACTAAATTGACATTAAAATGATCTTGCAAGTAAAAACATTTAAAAGACCTTTGTGGTAAAAATGATTTAATACATTATTATAATTATATAAATTTTGTAACTTTTAATAAAAAAACTGAATTTTGGTGAAGTCAAACTTCACGTAATGCCATGCCACTGATACACATACATAAATACTTTTCATTACTCAATGTCAATAAAAATATTAGTTAGCCTATTGGAAACTCAAGACTTACTCGATATCTTTCTGCATGTTGGGCATTTTCCTAATTATATTTTACTGTAAATGTCTCTCAAGTTGCATTTTTACAATAACTGAATTGAAAAAAAAAGAAAAAAGATGACAATTTGAGAAATCTGTGGTTATAAATGTTATATGTGCAAGTTCCGCTTTAGCATAATTTTTTATATATTAAATAGACCTATAACTAAGCCAATGACAGCACCAGTAAACTGTCTCTAAAACAATATGGTGATAATTATTTGGATAAACTTATTATCCTATATTTCTAGTCTCACAACTTATATCAGTATACGGCATGTTTTTAAATGGTAATTAAGGACAGTAAACTGACAAACCAAAAACCTGTCTAACATTTGTTAAATAAGAAACTTGCCCACTACCCTTAAAAGCCTACTTTTATATTTGTTGTATTTATTTATTTTCAATTTTAACACCTGTGTTTGTAGTTTAAAGATATTAAAAACATGACAAATGTCTCTTAAAGCTCATCATATAATGATAACTAATCATTGTTTATTATTATTCAACTAAAGTTTTTTTTTATATTATTAAGTTTAACAAAAACTTAAGACTTAAGGCCTACTATTAGTATTAGTAATACTATTACCATAATACTATTACTAATATTAGGTACTTGGACAGAAATTTTAAATAGTGTCCTATTGCCACAAATTAAAAATACCTTTAAGGGGTTAGCAATAAGCTTTGCAAAAAACTAATTTCTATCTTTTATAGAAGTGGAGTCATGATTTAAAAAAAAAATTTTTTTTAAGAATTTTTCATCCCCCTCTTATTTATCTCTGTTTTTAATGACAGAAGTTAGTTACCAACTTTCCAAATTTCTGCCTTATTTTGCCCACAACTTTTATATTTCAAAAGATAATCACACCTAATTTTCAGGAGACATTCTCAATGCAATATACAACACAATAAACAAAAAAACTTTTACATAACATCAAGACTTTGTAATTTGGATACCTGTAATTTTATTTGAGGGATTTTAAAAATGACTATTAACAGAAAAATTGGAAAAAATGATTATTCTTAAAGGAAAAAAAATAAAAATAGCATGTTTATTGCATTATAATGAATTACTACATGCTCCATTTAAATTTGAAATCAATTCTTATATTTATAAAAGGTAAGTAAAAGGCTTTTTAGAAAAAATAAATCTAAAAGCCAGGGAATTATAAATAAAAACTACTAATATCACCACTTATACAACCATACCAGTACCGGGGTATGTCATTAAATTTTAACAGGTAATAGGGATGTTCTGCCTGCCATTTTCTATTTAGACTGCTCTTCAGGCTTCTTGGTCTTGTTGATGAATCCACAATCTCTCCTTCACACACTTTGTCTTGTCCATTTATGCGCCTCCTTGTCGATGGAAGGAATTCTACAGAGTTCTTTAATAGAAAATTGAAAAATTTTCTCTTGTATCTGAAAGAGACCTAGAAATAACATCTCATCATAATCCTGAATCAGCAAAACTTCTTATTTATTTTGATTATCATTTTTTTGTTTAGTAAAATTAATTTCTTTTTCTTTTATTTTATTAGAAATATTAAATATTTTTCTATTAAAACAGTTTTTCTAGGTCCTAATAAAAAATAACTACTTTGATGATGTTGAGTCTTAATTGTTTATTTGATGTCTTTTATTTATAATTAAATGCCTAATTAAGTTTAAAAAAATAATAGATCAGATTAGGCCTTAAGTGTAAATGCCATTGTAGTCATAGAATTAGTTTATTAGTAACATTGTTATTAGTATTAGGCTTAGACTTATATATACACTATAATATAGTAATAATATTCTCTTATATTGCATCACTACTGTTACTAATGACTAGGTTAACAATTATTATTATTACTATTATTGATTCAATAAAGAAGAACGGATAAAATGTTTAGACATACACGCACACAATTTTTAAGTGTAAATTAATGCTATACTGTTTTTATATAATTGTTTGTGTAAATCGAGGAACAAAACAATTCTGAAATTCACCAGACTACAAAAACTAAAATTTAAAAAAACTCTTTAATTTATTGGGTTTGATTAACTTCTAATAATATTTTAAAACTGTTACCGATTAAGTAACTGATTAGTGTTCCTCTGATTTTTAAAGATGAACAAATAATGAAAATGTTTTTATATCTTTATTATTTTATATCAAATTGATCAGGAGAGCAATTTCCGACAACCCAACTTTTTTGGGAGGCGGGATAACTGGTGACACCAACATTTTTATTTATAGAGTTAAATGCATAACTTTTTGGGGAAACAGCTATTATTAACGAAATAAAAATATTTTAGTTTGTGAATTTATGAGGCAGTGGTACGATAAAATGCTATGTGGTACGATTTTGCATTAAAAAAAATTACGTTATTAACTCTTGGGGTGCGTTATTGAGTTTTCGATCACGAGTTATCTATGGATTATAACTTGATTTCCCCTCCACCTTTTTATATACCAAAGTTTTTTTTAATGTGCAATAATAATTTTGTGGATAAATTTATAAAAAATATCAAATTTAATCCTAAATTTTAGATTTGTATTTTTTTAAAAGTCAGTGCATCCTGTTTTGGTTTTGTTGATGACATGATTTTCATCCGCCATATTGCCAATCCAGTGAAACCTCACTGAAGGCAAGTAGCACAAAATGACACAAAAAAGGCTCAACATTTATCTTACAACGATGTAGTTTATTATATTTCAAGTCAAAAAGTGACACTAGCATGATAGAAACAAGACATGACTGCTGATTATTTTGTGTATTTTTGCCTGATTGAAATTTCGCTATACACTATAAAAGATTTTTTCTTTGTGACGAGGGGTTCAAACGCATTCAAATTTTGTGGTATATGTGGAAAAGCTTTATTTACAATTACATTGATTACTGTAACAATGAGCTTCATAAAAATTGAAAAGAAGTATTTAAATTTAAGCTAACTTATAATAATTTCTTTTTTCCAGTTCATCAGGTGCATATATTATTCTTTTTTTTTTTTCAAAGGCATAGTTGTTTAAAATTCCTCTGTTTACATTGGATACACAAAGAAGAGGCAATGACTTTTTGGTCTATAATTTATTCCGGATTAAAACAGCTTTTCATTTTGTATTTTTATTATTTTTAATTGAATAATGCATTTAGTTTTGTTAATTTTTTTTTTTTAAATTATAATATCTAAGCCTGTATGTAATGCTTATATTCTATTCTCATTTCACAGTTATCAGAGTGGTGACTAGGATTTTAGGCAACCTAATCATCATGGCAATGCTATTCCTGTCATAAGACCTGAGCTACCTACTGAAAAATTTCCAAGACAAGATTAGGAATATATTCACCATTATCACTTTTCAACTTCAATTTACATCAACAAGGCTGGATATTCTCTGTAAATGCACACAACAATTGCAGCTACAATGTTATGGTAACTAAGCCAATTAGATTTTAAAACTGGGCATTCCAGTTTTATTAGTAAACAAATTTCTAACATTCATTGGACTTCTAACATACAAGTTCCAATTGTTTACTGGATTATAGAATTCATAAGTTAGTTTTAGGCCAATATACAGGCCTATGCAGTAAGTTTCTAAAAGAAAAAAAACAGAGTAAACTGCTGATAAGCTGGTTCAGTTAATTTCAACTGAGACTGATGAATAGGACATGAATGCAAATATGTTCCCAGGAGCAACCATAATAAATAATAAAGAGAAACAGGAGATGATAAAACATACTCATTTCATAAACGTAACAAAATACCGGTATGAACAACATAAGTGTAAATGAATTATTGGTTGTTGCAGTTTCAATTTACTAATTAAACAGTATAAATTATAAATGGTTTTGTTTTTATTGTAGGTTAAGCTAAATGCAGCAATGTGGCAAGTTGATTAGATTGTGGTAAAATTAGTGGATTAAAGATATCAGCTTTGGAATAAAAACAAATAATATGAACAACAATATGGTTAGAATAGGAAAACAACAGTGGCTAAGACTGCCAATAGACTCATTCTTTCATTTAATTAATTTTCTAGTGTTAGGCTCATATTCACATATATTTTAATCGGAAGAAAACAAAATGATTGTTTTGACTAAATAAAAGATCTTATAGCTTTAGTCTTTTTAGTTCCTCAGTAGAATTATCAGTCTGTGACAAACTTAGTGGACAATGCTCATGCTTCTACTGCAGCAAAATGAAATAGTTACTAAAAGTATAGATATAATGTTAAAATCTTTATTAGGTTTATAAAATAGGACTTAATGTGCTGAAATGTTAAAAATATGAGTTTTCTGGAAAACAGAATTTGTCATATTTCACACCAATATTTGTTTATTTTTACCCAGTGTGTTATATTTTTTTTTATAAAATTATTTATGTCCACTTATAATGACTTATATGATTTGCTAATAATAATAATATTTCTCTCATGAAATACTTGCCTTGTTTTCTTTAGATTTTTTTTGTTCAAATTTTTTTTTTAATTCATTAAAAAAATAAATATATAATTTATGAATGTATTTTTTAAA
This sequence comes from Omphiscola glabra, assembly GCA_964017045.1. Lineage (NCBI taxonomy): Eukaryota > Metazoa > Mollusca > Gastropoda > Lymnaeidae > Omphiscola > Omphiscola glabra. Next base: position 11,863,503 of record OZ024800.1, read on the forward strand.
AGTGGCACAATTAATTTCAAGTAAATTGCTTGAACTTTTTTTAAGTGTTGTAAAAATGATAACCATTGATGGATATAATATTTTAATTTGGGACTCAATACTTATTTTTTTGCTTCTACCTGTTCTAAGTGCTTACATTTTTGTGAAAATTTAGCAGACCTAAAAACCTAATCTTTGGGCAATAAATCTAAACAATAATTAACTGTTATCTCATAATTGGTATTAAATAATAGATCATTCACATCTGAATCCAATGATATATAGCATGTTATTATTGCTATGTTCATCACAGAAAAACCAGCCAGATTGTAAAGTTACCAATTAAGGGAGACAAGACTGGACGAAAACCAAGAATATTTGAGAATTCAGTACATACCGATACATAAGCATAAGAGTTAATATGTTGCCAGTCAAAAAATATTCCATGCTACAAAAATGATAAAACCGTGTTTGGAAAAATATGCGCTCTACATCACTGATGACAAAATAATTTATTATTCGAAAACTGATTTAAAACGCATAAAACGAGATAATCACCGAGATGAATGTAAAATAGCCACACAAGTTTTTGCGTCATTTTTTAAATATGCGCAAGTGAGTTTCGTAGTATCTACTAATATATTAACTTAGTCTAGGAAGTAAGTAGAGCCCTCAAATGTAATTATTCTGAAAATTTAGGCCAATAAATTATATTTATATCTTGTGTGTTGAGGGTAGATAAGCATGCTTCTTTGAAGAACATTTATTATTAGTATTAACTTAAGTAGTAATTAGCATAACATATCCTATGATATAGGCCTAATATAAATTATAAATAATAATAATGATCTGATATATGATATAATAATATATATAATATATGTGTTTCTCTTTTTTCATTTGGAACATAAAGATTAATGACAATTGACAATAGAGATAAAGTACTTTAAAAAAAATTTAATGAATGTATTCCTTCGGTTGTAGTGCCAGCGCTAGCTAATGATTAATATTTATTTAGAATCGGTGTCACGCATAAAGTAATTGTTAACTTAGTAAACAGTACGAATTATCAGCCTGAAATAATCAGATCAACATTCAATTTCAACTTAAAATGAATCATACTAACATAATTTTCAAGCACGACAAGGAATTTAAACAACTATCTATTTACATACTGTTTGATACAAACTGGAGCGTAGAAATTATACCATTTTCTTAATAACACTTGACTAAGTTGGATCACGAAATAATTTCAACTTAAATCTATGCCGGGAATGAACTCAACGTTTCTATGCTCCGTTCCACATTTTCTTGTTACACACAAGGCTTATGATTATGAAAAAGTAAAGGGGAGTAACTAATAATCACAAAACAATGTAAAAAAAAAAAATCCGATTATTATATCCAATTTTATATAAGTTTAGATTTTGAAAATCGTTTTGAAAATTACTAAATATATTTTTTTTAAAAACAACTTTTAAGAGCGCAATTTATTATTAATGCTGCTCTATGTGTACTTCTTTAATTAAGTAAATTCAAAATAATATATCGATTTTTTTTTTTTTAAATCATGAATCATGGGATTGGAAAAAAAATTACTCGGCCTCGGGTTCTTAAAAAGAACTTGATATCTCTAAATATTACCGATACCAAAGTCAAAAGTGAATAAATAGTTAAACGCTTAGTAGTAAGAGATTAGATGGCTTGCAAGATACAAAATAACAAAATAGAAAGGTTGCATAGGCTAAAGGGTGTCGCACAAATAAATGTCTAAATAAGTGAGATTATTCAAAATTCCTAGCAGATGCAAGGCAGCCCAAAAACAGCAGAGGGCGCCAATATCATAAGTGCAAAATATGGTACATTATTTTTAACAACGCACACAGGTACTTTTTGGAAGTAAGGGGCGCCTAAATTGGCTAAATTCAGACTTTGCTGCAGGAATTGCTTGCCACGGCCCTGAGTAGATAAGATGCACCCACCCCATAGACATAGAGATATATGTCTATGACCCACCCTCACATCCTTACCGTTAGTTAATACAAAGGGCGTGGGCAGCGTCAAATTCAAGCATATATAGCCTATATTTATTTGAAAGGCTAAAAGGAGAGACAAGAGATTTTTTTCTCCCAACAAAGGTAGTTCACTTTTTATATGATTTTAATGAAGCTTAATAAGTTATAGGGTCTATAATATATTATATATTTTTTATTACGGTACCACTGCCCATTGTTTGGAAAATAGTGTATTCTTTATTGCTCTTTAGTCTATAATAAATAATAGGCCTTTAAAAAGTCCTTAAAATAGTTACTGTATGCCACTGTACGGTATTTCTTAAAAAGAATAAAAACAGCGAAACAGTTCAAAATAGGATAAATAACAAAAATAAGCCTACACTAAAATTAAAAATGAGGGTGAATGGTGGTGGGGCAGAGAGACAATTGATAATTCATTTCTCCCTGAGATTGAAAGCATGTATGAATAAAGCATGAAGTTGATCAAAGCAAAAAACAGTTACAATTGTGCAATTGATAGGGGCCAAGCAAAATATACTATTACCGGTAACAATAAAAATCAGCCTATTAGTAAATAGGAGTGATTTAATTCGCAAGTCACAGCAGTCATTTAGTAAGACAACACAGGCAGAGTAAATTTGGATTTATTTATTGATTCGTTAATTAGGCCTACAGGTTTGGTTGACTTAGTATGAATAGGTGAAGAAGATAGGTATCAAAAAGAGTAATTGTAATAATTGTATACAACATTGTAGACCAGATTTTCTTTTCATTGTGTAAGTTCAAGTCTGATTTTCTTTGTTTTGAAAATTGATTAAATTTATTTTTATAGAAATGTCCATTTCATAGTAGCTAAAATTAAATATTCTACCTACATTAATGACTTGATTTAAATTATACTTATCTTTAGAGCTTTGAAATATGAAATAGGGGAAGGGTTTTTGCTTTTGCATTGTTTTGATGAAGAGAGGGTTTTAAATCTTAAACAACTGCTTACAGATGTGAGCACCCCTTTGTTACTTAAAATAAAACTTCAAGCTTATAAGTTATGCCAAACTTAATTTAACATATCAATATTTTGTTGTAAAAGAGATGTAATATTACTTCAGAAATTCATCATCAAATCCTTTATTTAAAAAAAATATCAGAGTCACTCTCAGCTTGTACAAGGGTACTGACATTTGTAAATCACTAATACTAAGAATAAGATTCAACTGTACTGTTGTAGTATAAGCCAAGCATTTTGTATTTTGTTCTCTAGATAGCAGAAATAATTTTAAAGGAATTCATTTGCTAACAAATATACAGTGTAATTTGTTTAAAGATTAAATCAAATGGAAGTAACAATACAAAGGTTATATAAAAGATCTAATTAAATCACACTTCCCTGATAGGAAAAATTGTTACACTTTTGTTAAAAATTTCTCAGTAAAAAATAATAATAATAACCAAAGACAAATTAATGTTTTAGAAATGATGAGCATTTTGTGAGGAGAGACATATAATGTTAATGTAGTTAAGGCATTTGTTTAGAAGACATGATGTAACAGCAAAGCTTACTTTAACTGAGACAGAATTTAGATGTCAATCATATGGCTTTATCCTATTTTTGTGGCTCTACGGTACCGGTACAGAAAAAAATGTAGAGCTTAGTAGGTAGGGCCATCTATAAATGTCATGCTACTTTGGCTGATTTTTACCCGTTTCAACCATCATCATATATGACTCCTTGATGCGTTATATTATTTATGGATTGCTCTCCACTCATTACTGTCTATTTCTGGGAAATATACCATCCCACCATGTCCATGTCATTTACTCCATGTTCATGCCTTTATTTTGTGTCAGATGTCAAAGCATTCACTGGTCCAAAGATATAGGTCTAGAGTGATTTTCTTTATCTCAAAAAGTAAGCTCACCTCAGTTTTTGGTTTAACAGTTGGTCCATTTCTTGTAATAGTTCTAAACTGGAAAGTACAACACGACACATGCAAATAAGATGTGACTAATAATTGACTTGACTAAAGTCATAACTACATTAGTTAGTCTACACATGAAAGCAACCTTTCAATTATTTCAACAAATTTAAAGTATTATTTACGGTTAGCCCCAGCAGCCCTTTCTTTATGATTTATGGCGGCATTGCCTTATCTGAATTATGTCCTAATCATATCCAGATTGATTAGTCTTAGGTACTTAATCCAAGTAATTAAAAATGAAATGTTTATAAATTAGAAATTTATAGTCTCAGCAGGTCTATTATATATTTTAATTATATTCAAAATTATACATGCTACCAGCATTACTACTATTACTAAGACTACTAGATTAGTCAAAAGTAAATGAAATAGCAGAAGAAGCAAAATAGATAAATCACCAGATAAGGTAGTTTCTGCCCTAGGCTAATAAATTATTAATTAAATAATGAAATGTAAAATGTGATGATAAATCATAAAGACAAAGTTGATGTACAACTGAGTTCGTAGCCCTTCTATTACATGATACACTTTCTAAACTAACTCGAAGTCAATGTTTGTATTGCCAATTGCATACTAATACTATTATTATTTAAATTTAAGAAATGAATAGACCTACATAAGAACGCCATTAAATTTAATCATTATTAAATATATTAAGAAAATTCTACTAGCTAATATTAATACTTTCTATTCTTACAATTACAAACAAAGCCTCCCAGAGCATGAAATTATGACGGACCGTCGATAGTTTCCGTCTGCGTAGGACTAGGAGGTAGGTTTTGATAGTGATTCATCATGATGTACCTATGATATTATGTCATTATCATTAATTAACTTTTCTTCTGAGTCTACTTCTAAAATAAAAAAATATGCGATATGGTTTTCGCATGTTACTTCATATTTATATGACATGTACACTATGTTTATGACGGCGAAGAGGGAAAGTGCGTGCATGCATGTGTGTGTGTGTGTGTGTGTGTAGATTTATTGGATCGAGTACAATGAGTTGTATCTCACTCTCCAGCCTTTAAAGTCGCAAATATAAGGTTCGATTACATCCTTTCCGTACCTTTAACATTGGCAGTTACCAATTTTCGACACCACAGTCCTGGTGGTTCATATTTGAATTTATATCTTTTTTGTGTTTATGGACACACTTCAGTCCGAAGGAGAAATCATGCCAAGAGTTAATGCAAGAGCATCATGTGGTCGAGATTTTCATTGCTGTCCAGACATTTCAATAGCGATTGAAACTGCATGCAGAGCTGGGTAAGAATCTGAAACTTGCTTGCAAGTTGGGACGAATGATCACACACACAGTCACGATCACAATGAATGGAATATGAATATTGAATATGGTTGACAATGAAAAAGTTTCATGTTGAAAAAAAGAAGAACCAAATGAATCGTTTTATTGAATATTAAAATTACTTTTTTATGGATATTGCCAACTTTTACATTATAAAGCCCAAGCAAATATTAATAATTAAAATGTATTAGTATTAGTAGTATTAAAATAGCATTTTTAATGATCTTTAATCTTTATTGCTAAGATTTACTATGAAATGAAATAGTTCAAGGCTCAAGGAATTCCCATAGTTCAAATGCTTCAAAAATACTATTATTATTTATGTCTTGTACTTATCTATGCCAGTTGTCATATTCATAATATTGCCTATTACTAATTTAACTAATTAGTTAAATTAAATAGTTGTGGCAAATGATGAGAGATATCACTGTGACTTCGTTAGGGATACATTTAGGGTTCAGGTAAGGTAGTTAGGGATAGTTTTAGGGTTCAGGTTAGGTTTAGGGATACAATTTCAGGAAATTTTTTCATTATTTTAAACATTTTATTCTTAATTTTACAGTTCACTGCAATTAAGTTGGTGGCCATGGTAAAAAACGCGGTGATATCTCTCAACATTTACCAAATAGTTTATGCTTTGCAGCTTTAGGCAAATAAAAGTTTTGCTTAGGCTACTTAAGCCTGTCTGGAGCTAGCAATTGTAGTAGTATAAATTGAGTTTGGTGATGGGTAGGACGAGTCACACCCTGAGCGTAATATTACACAATTCATAATGGTTTGAGTTTGAGCGCAAAGCAGCCTATGACCAGGCCTGGATGAACCATTAGGCAAATAAGGCACGGGCCTTGGGCATCAAACATTTGGGGGCACCAAATATTGAACATACCAATACCAGCGGTCACGGTCAGTGAAAGATCAGGGGCCCCGGGCAGAAGGGGGCACCCATGTGGGTTTATGCCTTGGGCACTAAAATGGCTTAATCCGGCCCTGCCTATGACTATGCATAATTTGCGATATTATGGGTAGAAATGTATGTAGCCATATCAGTTTTGGGAAAAATAATTAATTCTTCAGTTTTACTGAACAAAATTTAACAAACAATTAAGCTTTAGTCTTAGCAGTTTTTGAGCTTTGAACTTTAAAAAAGTATATGAAAATGTGAGTTCATTTGTCCTTTTTTTATAGTATGCCTATTTATAACATTAAAAATTAATGTGTTGATCGTCAGTAAAGATCGACAGGGACCATCGAGTCATCCTGTCAGGGAAGGTGAGTGCATAGGTGGTTTGCTAGTCCGATCCATGCTCTGAATAATCTCTGGCACCGCAGGCAGGGGATAGTTTCTGTAGTCAGTGGTCTAAGGTTGCTTTTTCGGGCTAGCCTGCCTGTCTCAGCTGTCGCTATCCTTCTGGCTTCATGAGATTGAGCCCCCTTCTTGACAAATGATCTCCACTTGGCTCTGTCCTGAGCTGTCTGCACCCATTCAATAGGGTTGATGGTGAAGTCCTTTAGTGCCATTTTCAGTGTGTCTTTGTATATGTAGTATGGACCGCTCCATCTCATTTTGTGACTCTTATTTTACTGCTAAATAAAGAAAACTTAATGCCAAGTGCAAACTTTAGTATAGCGACTCTGTTTTTGGCTATCGCTCTGAAACACCAAAGAAGAAGAGAGAAGAGAACACCAGCTAATGGACCCCACTTCACGCAGTCTCAGTTGCATTAAAAAAAATTCCAGTACTGTGCAAAGCAATTATTTGTTAGATATTATGGTTCTACTGTTGGAAGTAAAGGCAGAGACAGGGTAGGGATCATGATAAAAAGTTGCAGTTAATGGATATGCCAGAGACTAATGTGGAAGCCTCTGGCCGATGATTTTAAATACACAGCCCTGAGAAAGCTGCCCCTGGCAAACGTTTCATCCCAGCTACTTCGCAAAATAGTTGCGGGGTGGAAACCCACTGTAGAACCCCTCTTAAAGGGCGTCTGTTTCTTCCCCGGGATGGGTGTGGGAGGATATTGGGACGTTAAAGCACCATCCCGACTTCCTGGGAGAGTGTGCTGCGAATGCTTTAATCGTAGTGTTTTTGATCAACCGGATGTCCCTGGGCGGGGAAAGCCTACATCCGCAAATCTGATCGAGTGGTTGCGGGGTCCAGGTCCGGGGAAGTCCCTGGCATGCCGCCGCACGGTCTGGCGTCAAGGAGACCCGGCGTCTAGGCTGTGTGGATGTCCGTTTGGGAGAGCATTAAGAGCTCACGATCGGTGGCCCGCCAACGCCATTTCCCAATGTAACATATTAGATATTTTGATATTTCAAAAAAAACAAATAGATCCCACAGAAGCCTCAAATATTCATAGGGCTTAACTTGCCCCACCCAGTCACTTTGTATTAATATATGTTAATACTGATAGGCTACTTGACAGTGAAGATGCTGAAAGCCCTACAGAAAGTGGCTACAGCTTACTCACCTGCCACTCACTTATCCAATTAACAATTTATTTAGAGTCGAGGCCAGGGTTTCCAAGTCCCAGGGGTGTGAGGTGACATTTCAACTGGTGCATAGAAAATATATTATAAGAACAGAGAAGACATAAGCTTTTTATAACTATAGCTACTTGTCAAACTTACAGACCTAAAAAAAAAGTGTGCCTTATAGGTTTAGCATTCGTCATGACCTATCCTATTAGATCTAAGTATTAGTAGAGTAGTAAACTAATAGGCAGTCAGGGCCTAATAAAAGTTTATTTAATAGTAATAACATCTACATAGGCCTACCTAATGAAAATAATAATTAATAGAAATTATTGGTAGGCTTTTGTCCATGGGCATGGCTTCCCATTTAATTCAGTGGCTACTCTCCCCAGCCCCCACTCATATTATTCCTGTAAATGAATAAATTATGATCTAGAGGAATGTTTCCCAAGCTTTTCTAAACTCTGCACCCCCAACCAATTGTTTGACTAAATCTTGCACCACCTACAATTCATTTAACTAAGCGACTGTTTTCATAGTATGAAACGCGAAGGGGTCAGTGGGGTGGTTTATCATTTATATCAGAATGAACTAGACTGACCATATAATGCTAAAAAAATATATATATATAGCTGAAAAATACTTCTCAAAACTAAATGATGTTTGAAGTGTAAACATAATTACATTGATACTTCTTTTTAAAATAATGACTTGTGATGATTGCTTGCAATAGCAAGTAGAAATTATCTCAAAATGCCTTCCATTATTATCCTGATAACATAGGTTCACATATTCTAGTTTAGTTATATTGAGTTATGAGGGGTGGTTGATAACAATGTTATATACAGCGTCCCCACGCAGTCTGGAAAACAGGAAATAGTCCGGAATTCATTAAATAATTGTCTTCTTGTAAGGAAATTTTCAAGCTAGTCAGGAATTTTTTAATTTTTAAAAAATAATAATAAATTTGGATTCCATGATAATTGACGTTAATCGCTGATCTTGTCTATTTTTAGACTTTCTGCTATCAGTAGGACTCTGCCAAATAGCTGGTGTTATTTTTATTTGTTGTTTATTAATATTTATTATTTTTTAAAACTTTCCGCCTTTCAAATGAAAATAATAATTAATATAAATTATTGGTAGACTTTTGTCCATTAGCATCGATTATTAAAAACTAAAATTTATTTTTTTGCTAAAAATAATTAGCACATAGAGTAAAAAAAATATTTCTGTCTTTCTGCTTGAAATTTGTTTGTCTCTGCTTGTTTTTGGACTTTATTCAATTTTAAAGGTTGGGGGGGGGGGGGGGGGGGAGAGAATTTGTGCTAGAAATGTTATATAATATTTGTGAATGTTATATATAATGTTATAAAGCATTGTTGATGGGTCAAAAATGTAAATATAATAAATGCATGACCCCTTAGTTTTGCAACCCCTGCAAAGTAACAATGATTATTATAATGCATTTTTAAATTTTTGTAAACATTGACTTTTCATTTTATTATTGAGCTGCGAAGTAAACGGAAGAGCTTAATAAATAAACTTGTGACTCATAACATAAAGTAACATTTTATTGTAAATTTTTTTTTTTATGAGATAAACATTTATTTCATAAATTATATTTTTGTAGTTTTTTTTGTATCTTACATTAATTTATCAGTTGATTCTAAGGTTTGAAAAATGTTCATTTGAAAAAGAAAGTGTTATCTTTGTTAAAGAACTTGTAAATTTATTTGAATGCATAGAAGTTAAATTTGCATGCTAATTATTCAGTGTATTTTCCAGCTATGACTTTGTTTGTTTGCCTCTTGTAAATCCACGATTCAAGCGAGAATTCATTAGTGGACCAGCTAAAGACAGAAAATGTGCTCTAACTCGTTCCGATATGTGCTTATCAAGTCAAGGTAATTCTAGTGTACTCTAACGAGCCTTTAACATGCTTTGCCATTTTTTAAATTTATATGACAGGTCCATTGGGGCTAAAAAAAAATGTTCCAACAAATAACAAGAGAGATTTCTTTCAATCACATGTAAGGTTATTATTTTTTCTCATACTATAATATATGAAATGTGTGACAAATATTTCCCCAATTTAACTCTTTAAAACATGCATTGGGATGAAAAAATGCATTGACATCTTAAGAGGTTGGATTTTTTTTAAATTGTGTCCTCAGGCTGTCACCCATTGATCAAAGTGGGGCCGTTTGTAAGGATTGTGTCCTCAGGCTGTCACCCATTGATCATAGTGGGGCTGCTTGTAAGTCACTGTGTCCTATTTAAACTCTGCATACCCCAAGCTCATGTTATTATTGGATTTTTGCTTCATTCACAGATTGGAACAGTCTTGTTGTTGGGAAGACCTCACCATGGTTTCAACTTGATTCTAAACACTATCACACAAGAAAGAATAGTGAACTGGTGAGAGTGCATACATTTAGATGGAAATGGAATGCTTTGTTTTATGTCAGAAAATTATATTTTTTTAAACATCAATATCTCCAATTCTTTTTTGCACTGTGTGCTCTCTATAAAAAATAAAATATTTTAACAAAAGTTACAATATATCAAAAGAAATTGTGAGGGCATAGAAGATTATTGAAGTTATAAAACTATTGAAAGAAATGTTTTATTTAATTCAAGGTATTAGTGTTTTCTTAAAATTTAATGTACAACTTGCTCTTTGCCTGAGAGTTATGAAATGTATAATTATTAAATTCGACATTTTTAAAAATACCTTTTATCACAATTCTTCTAAATGAGCCATTGCAATTCCTCTATTTGTTTAAAAATGTTAATTCCAGGCTTTGAAAGAAGAACTGACATGGTCAGCTCACCTAGGCCTCCCGGCTGTATTGATGCCTCTTAAAAGTAGAAATTGTGTCAACCTAGCACAGTGTATAAGTGAGCTGGTTACCACTAGCTACTACCAGCAGGTAAATAGTTATGAGTTATCAGAGATCAAGTAGAACCTGGGCCAAACTATAACTTAAATAACTGAACATCTATTTAACTTAGATGTCATGTTGAAAGAAAACAATTCTAGACATTACTGCTTTAAACTTTAAAAGTCCCAGTGTGAATTTGAGAATAAAAAGGTATGTGGAAGCTTGAAACAGAAAGACAGGACAATAAAAGATTATTTTTTTCCACTAAGAGCCCTCGGACAGGACAAATGAAGAAATAGAAAGTAATTAAAAACTTAAGTGTTCCCCATAGTGTCATGTATTGGCGGAAGTTGGGTTTTACAAAACCAAGAACACAGGAAGTAAAAGAATTTATGTATTATTACTACTGTGAAAAATAAGATTTTAACGAACAATCATATTTTTGAGATATTAAAAATATAAGAAATGAAATGGAACTTTGAGGATCACTAGTAAAAGAGAATTTGATTAATTCCATATGGTGATATTGTGCAGAAAATTTGAATTAATTTGTTATCCTTTTTAAGTCTCATTGGTGTGTTATTGCAGGCAATCAGTGCATTTTGCCTGCTGGAGAAGGCTCTTAACCAAAACATTAATCTTTAATTGTCCGGTTTTTCTGTTTCAATATTCCACTTAACTTGTTCTTCTATTTTCTTCACACAGCTTGAATGCATCTTTCATTTATTATCCTTTATTGTAAATTTGAGGCCCCCTTCACCTCTATCTCCCAAAGGGCTTTAACTTTTTTTTGTGAATCGTGAGTTGATGCAGAATAATTTGTACATTACCGGGTATAAATTAAAATTTATGAATTACATTTTTCAATGTTATACTTTTCAAAAGCAATACTGGATTCAAGTTCCATTGGTCAGTCCTGCTGATATGTGTGATCCTGTTATCGAGGGGATGGATACTGATATGGTTGATGATAAATACGAGGATACGTGGGCTTGGTGAGCTGACTGGTCAATGATTTATTTTCTAACCCATTAAAGAAAATTGTAAAATTTAAATCTTTATGTTATCACTCTCCATTTTTCATTTTCCATTGACTTTTTTAAAAAAGTTTCTTCATGTCAAATATGCTATTTTAGATTTTCAGATTATTTTGATTCCTAAAAACCAGTAGAAGATATATTTTAGAGCATTAAATGCATTCTGGGATGGTAAATACATCTTTCTTCTCTGACAGAGAAATGAAATTTAGTGGCAGAGTAAAAGAGCATTACTTAACTACGGGAGAAATTCCTTCAAATAGATTTGAGAAATGTAGAAAGTATATTGTTTTTCAGGTGGAATCTGTTCAGATCACTGTGTGATTCTAATAAAAGGCTTGGTGTAGCTCTGGAACTGACGGCTGATCTTCCTTCCAACGAAGTGATGGAAAGATGGCTCTCGGAACCAGTCAAGGCTGTCATAGTGTCTACTTCACTCTTCTTGACCAACCACAAAGGTTATCCTGTTCTTGCCAGGCCACACCAGGCTTTCATTAAACAAATGTTTAAGGTAAAAGAAAGTTTTTAATTAAAAAAAAAATTCTGAGTATTGACTTAAGGCTGTGACTATTGGTACCCTTGTACAAGAAGTGAGAGGTTAGGATTAAAAAACTATTAAAAATATTATTGTTGGGTTTGTAAGAAAAAATGAGGTATCAAATGAAAGATAATTGAATGGACTAAATGTTTGTAAACTTAATTCTTAAGTTTAACTAAAATAAACTACCACAAATGACATCCGAATAGCATTGAGTCTAATGGTACCCGGATGCAAATGGCGGCGCTGCATGTCCGGGTCCATTTTGTATAATGCTATTCGGATGTCATTTGTGGTAGTATAATTTAGTTAAACTGAAGAATTAAGTTTACATACATATAGTCCATTCAATTATCTTTCATGTGATACCTCATTTTTTCTCTTACAAACCCAACAATAATATTTTTAATAGTTTTTTAATCCCAAACTCTCACTTCTGGTACCCGGGTACCAATAGCCACTTCGTTGACTTACTTCCCAAGCACGGCCAATTAAAACACTGGGTCCACTGTAGCCATCACTCCCTTTCTTGTATGCCTTGGAAACCTATTTTGAATTATCTAAATCAGTGGTTCGCAACCCCCCTTTTTTTTTTGTGTGTGTTCACAACACAATATCCCATGTATTGATTTCCAACAGTACACAAACATGCAAGTCTGCAACAATGGTAGAGGGGACATACAATTTTACAACTGTGTGAGAGCCTCTGTCTAGCAAGTGCACAGCTTGCATTAACCAGGCAGTTGTAGGCTTTCAGTGGTAATGTTCTGGCATATTTTGAGGTTTAATTTTAGTCCCACGCATGTTATATGCAATATTGAAAGCCAATATAAATCCTGTGTAATAATAAGTTAAAGTACTTTCATTTCAGGGTTACATGAATATTTCAAATTAACAACCTTCCTTATATAGACTTTTTTTTAAAAGTCTGTGCAATCACTCAATAATAGGCTGATAGGAATTAGAACTGAAAATTACATAAACTGTTAATGGTATCTCTTTTTAAGAGCTTTTATTCATAATGTTTTGCAACATTTGCTACCAACTGCCTATTGCCATATAGACAGCCTAGTCTCAAAACACAGCACATCTCCTAGTTGCAGACTTGGACTAATTTTTGCTAACTCCTGGAAAATTGCATCATAACATATGACGGTTACTTGCCACAATTTATTCATTTATTACTGGTAAACGTGCTTATAAAAAATATGTGAATCTATCAAGTTTCAAAACTTTCAAACTTGATCAATTCATAAATAAAAATTTTCCCTATAACAAAAAAAAATACTTGTTTTACTAATATTATTGTTGATCATGTGACTATTTTTTTTTTATTGAGGTACCTAATTTAGCTATATATTGAAATTTTTCTCTAGCTTGAAGCACAGGTCATAATCACAGGTCAAGATCGCCACCCTGAAAAGACCATTCGAGCATATCAGCAATACATTGACCACTTGTGGCAAACCCAGGATCCGCTTGATACTGTCAGCCAGTTTGCCAAAGGCTATGAAGATTTTCTCCAATCTCCACTACAGGTATGTTTTTTAGCCACTATATGTGTATCACCAAGCACACGTTTATCCTCATGATGTTTATTGCCTGCCATCAGAACTGAATGGTCCTGAAAACTTTTTAAAGGGTCATCCATGTGCTAAATGTATGCACTGTGCTAAATGTATGCACTGTGCTAAACGTATGCACTGTGGTGGGGCAGGTTTTTATGATTGGGATATATGTCATATGTGGAGACTTTGCAACAAATGGTAGAAAATTATTTTAGATAGGTTTTTTTTTTTTAAATCTCTTTTATGCAACTCTTAGATGTTGATCTTTTCTATTATTTATTCTAAAATATATAATTAATACTTTTTTGGATGATATTGGTGCTTGTTTAACTTTGAAATATTTTTTTTTTCTTTTTTTTTTTTTTTTTTCCCCCAGGGTAAATAATTTCTTTGTATGCATTATGAAAAAAAAAGGGAGTAAGGGTGTTGATCAAGCAGGATGACATAAAAAAAAATGTGTTTAATATTTGCTAAATAAAATAAGTACAATTAATAGATTCTCTTTTATTCCTAGCCATTGATGGACAATTTGGAATCTCAGACCTATGAAATATTTGAAAAAGATCCTATCAAATACTCACAGTATCAAAAGGTAAGTTTGTATTCCTCAGTTATGTATGCTTCTCTTTATAACAATATCTGGATGTTTAAGAAAATAATTTACTGATTCCTTTTCCAGTTTCAATGTTGGGGACAAAAGAAGAGCCCTTTTTATATGATTCCTTGATTTCTTGGCATGGTGTTTTGGAATATTAGCAATGATTAGCAAAGCTTCAATCTTTTGTTCATAGGCTGTGTATGAGGCGTTAAAGGACAGAGTTCCCCTTGAGAAGCGAGATGAGCAAGATGTGTGAGTTGACAAATTTTTTATTCACACCACTGTCATGTAGAGAAGCTGAGGTGTATAATGACTTTTTGTAGGTATTTTTGCCTTCCTATAAGTTCAGATCTGACAGCATCTCAGGTCATTCCTGCATCTGTACTTACTGACCTGTGTATAGAATTACACAGGTGTTATATATTTTACTGTCCAGATATGCTGAGATGAAACTTCAAGAAGACATTACTTACCTGATGAAACAAATGAAGAGCTGATTTTCAAAATGCTGTATATCCATTTTGGGGGTTTTGAGATTATTCAACTTTTTACAAAAAATTAATAAAGCGTATAGAGGATTAAATCATTTTTAGACACGAATAAAATAGGAATATAATGTGTTTAGTATATAGAATTTACCATGTCCTAAACAAACCTGGTTTGCTCTACAAAATGGTTAGGTTTTTTAATTTTTTAAAAAATGGTGGATACCGCGTTTTGAAAATAAGCTCTTCAAATACAATTTTTGTTGATTTTTTCCTATTACATCAATGTTACAATGTTTCTAGGGTAATTATGGTGGTAGGAGCTGGCAGAGGGCCACTTGTCCGGGCATCACTTGCTGCTGCACAGGAAATTGGTGTCAGGATTAGAAAGTTGTATGCTGTTGAAAAGAACCCAAATGCTGTTATAACGTAAATATACTGGCTATGTGCTTTCATATATTGATTGTATTGTAGAGGAACATGTTGACAGTTGTAGTTATAGTTAAAACATTTTATTACTCTCCAACATTGTCAGTTGTTGGTGCATATGTACCATTGCAAAGACCGCATTAAGGTTTAGAATTTGCTAATTAAGCATCCAAAAGCTTAACTTATAAAAACAAATGACAATGTGGATTTTCATAAATTATATTATCTTATACAGGTGTTGAAATTGATTTTAAAAAAAAGATTTGTTATAATTTGTTATGTGAAAATTACAGAAAATAACTTATTTAATTTTTTTCCTCCCATTTAAAAATACATATTAATGATTTTTATGGCAATTTCTAAATTATATTTTTTATTCCTCTAATACTTTGTATTGCTAGTCACTCAACTAGCATAGCCTATACTCATTATTAATTGTTGCTTCACTAAAATATCCTATGCTAAGCATTACTTTTTTTTTTTTTTTTTTGTGTATAGCCTGGAGAACATGAAGGATGAAGAATGGGGAGATCTTGTGGAAGTCATTTCCTGTGACATGAGGGAGTGGGAGGCACCAGAGAAGACAGATATTCTTGTCAGTGAACTGCTGGGCTCTTTTGGGGACAATGAATTGTCACCAGAGTGTTTGGATGGAGCCCAAAGATATCTCAAAGGTAACTGACTGGAAAAAGTTATTTTCATTGTCAAATCGAGAGCTTTATAATAATTTTTTTAAACTTTATATCTTTAGGTAAACTGAATGAGAAATTTACCAAAAACCCTGGGATTGTGTTTAATAGTATTCCTTGGTCCATCAGAGATGTTTAATATATTATTCTTTTTTCTTTTGGTCCATTTGTGGTTTGCTTGAAACGTCTATTCATTTAATCAGGGAAAACTTATTTTTTAATTCTCAATAAACAGCACAAGCCACACATAGTTAATTGCTAGTGAAAAATTGTGTGGTGTAGAAAGTGTAAATTATTTGGATACTTGTTCCAACAGAGCCGGGCAAAAAATCATTATAAAGGGTTTTTACATGTATTGAACATTGACATGAAAAGGTCCCTTAAATTAGTTTGTGCACTTATGTATGTTTGTATCATTTTAAAAGCTTTGTGAGTTTACATTACCTCTCATGTTTTGAACAATTTATTTGTGAGTTTCCATTACCTCTCATGTTTTGAACAATTTATTTGTGAGTTTCCATTACCTCTCATGTTTTGAACAATTTATTTGTGAGTTTCCATTACCTCTCATGTTTTGAACAATTTATTTGTGAGTTTCCATTACCTCTCATGTTTTGAACAATTTATTTCAAAAGAGGATGGAATCAGTATTCCTGAAAAGTACACCTCCTACTTGGCACCAGTGATGTCATCCAAGCTCTACAATGAGGTTAGGGCATCAAAAGTTGAGAGGGGCAAGCCACCAGAGGTTATTTTTTATTTAACAATTTTTTTTTTGACACCTAAAAGGCTTTTAAATAGAAACTCTAGCATTAGATCATGTGTTTGAAAATGTCATTGAATTGGGCTATTTTTACTTGCTGGGTGTGCAATAAATAATGCACACCTCAGAACTTATGTAGAACTGAATAATAGCATTTATTAATTTAAAAAAAAATTATGTTAAAATGAGCAATGGTGCATTTCCAAGATCTTGCCTGCATATTGCTATGCCTGTAAAATTTGGATACGCTGAAATTATGACTAAACTTCTCATGCCAGTATTACCAGTTATGTGTTCACTTTATACATTATTGTCAAATATTCACTACAGGCTCCATTTGAGATGCCATATGTTGTTCGCCTCCACAATTGTGCTAACCTCGACAAGCCTCAGCCGGTGTTTACATTTGTTCATCCAAATAAAGGTGGTATGACTTGTATTCTTTTCTGTTTCTATTAATTTATTTTTTTAAATTATGGTTAATGTTTTTAGATAATTTGATATATAATTAATGAAAAGGCGATATAATTTCAAGTAATTAAATCAATAATAAATAACCTGATTGAACTGTAATTTTATTTTACAGATGTGGTGATTGACAATTGCCGCTTCAAATCTCTAGAGTTTAATGTTTCACATGATGCCATAGTGCATGGGTTTGCTGGTTATTTTGACTCAAATCTCTACAAAGATGTTACACTAAGTAAGTTCCACATATTTTTATGATTATCTGTTACTTAATACAAATAAATCACTTTAAGAATGGAGAATCTGGAAGATAACACTGACAAACTATTTCGAAAGTTATTATTTTTTTTTTTATTGTTTTATTTCCATTTAGGTATTTTATTTAAATATCCTAAAAAGCTATTAGTATTTGGTTCAAATGTTAGAAAAATATTCTTTTTATTTCTTAACATGTAGTTTATCTGTATCAGTTTGTAATGAAATTTTTTATATTAAATGCCATGAAACTAAAACTTAAACCCACTGTCTTCATATTGCAGGTATTGTTCCTGATACTCATTCTCCAGGCATGTTCAGCTGGTTTCCCATATTTTTCCCTATAAGAGTGAGTAGATTCCTCCATTTAGAATAGCAGTTCTTAACCTGTGGGTTAACCTTTGGGGGTCGAACGACCCTTTAACAGGGGTTGCCCTAAGAACCATCGGAAAACACATATACTCTACAGTTATGAAGTAGCAACGAAAATAAATTTGTGGTTAGGGGTCGCCACAACACGAGTGACTGTATTAAAGGGTCGCGGCATTAGGAAGGTTGAGAACCACTGATTTAAAACATAAAACATGAAATGGTTTGCTTGCTGTTTGAATTTAGACTGCAAGGAATTGGGGAGAGTGGATTGAAATTTATAATTGGAATAGTAAAATTATCTTCAATAATCTTTCTGAACAGGTGCCTATAATGATGAGCAAAAACTCCACTGTGACCGTTGATATCTGGCGTAGATGCACCCCCAAGAATGTATGGTATGAGTGGGCCTTCCGTTGCGGTGGTCAGGTCGCACCAATCCACAACCCCAAAGGGAGATCCTACACTATAGGACTTTAGAACAACTATTACCAGCATAATGCTTGTCTGACTTCTGAGTGGTTCCTTTTAATCAATGGACAGTGAAAGATTGGTTTAAATCCACTTGCACGAGTTGAGTCCGAAACAGCGCTTGTATTGCCTCTTTGATTATGTAATTTTTACAATTTTTTATAATCATTGGCCTTGTTTACTCAATAAGTTCAATAAGATCAAATTGACTATATCAATGATTGAGTATGTTTGGAAATATAATAGGGCATTACACCAGTTGGTGTTTTCCATAATAAATTCTTATTAAATATATTTGTTTTCTGTATTTTATTTCAATGTAGCCTACTTTTTTTAAGGAATGTGATGTTTTTTTGGACACAAAGAAGAAAGCAATCTCTTTGAAAAGCGGACCTAGAGTTAACTTTAAATTTGGGGGGGGGGGGGGGGGGGGGGGTGTGTGTGTGTTGCATTTTGCTTAATCTGTATTTAGTTTAAATATTTAGCTCTCATGTAACTCATTAAACGGCACTATTTGGTCTTGTTGCCACACCATTTTTTCACATTGCTCATGAATGTGAACATCTGCAGGCATAATTCATAAGACCAATGGGATCTCATTACAATTACAATTTTAAGGAAACCACCATATACTGATTATATCCAAAGGGAATCTTCTATGTAAATTATCCTAGGGATAAATTTGCCTACTAGGTAGTATACCTCACTGTCAAGGTTATTTCAAATCAGGATGAAAACTAAAGACATGTTACAAATGCATTATTAGCACACAGTTGCAGGAGAATTGTCGTGAACAGCATAGGCCTCTTTTAGATTGCTTTCATAGATCTGACCAGAGAGGGCCTGTTCAGTAAGGCATGAAATAGGTTGTCTCCCATGACTGCTTGCAATCATACAGTTATTTCACATAAACATGCACAGCACAGTAACCTGTAATGGCGCGTCTTTGAGGCATTCCCATCCATCATTCAGCAGCGGAGTGAAACAAGGCTGCTTACTTGCAACAACACTCTTCTCCATTTCCTTCTCAATGCTTCTCCAGTTCTTCAGGGACTGTAATTCGGAGTGAACATCCATACCAGATCTGATGGTAGGCTGTTCAATATCGCCCCCCCCCCCCCCTCATGCAAAGACCATGGTAAAAAAGGTGCTAATTCGTGAACTGCTGTTTACTGACGATGGCACTTTAACATTGCTGGCACTTTAACATTGCGTCTGCAGCGGTTAATCGCCTTTTCCATGCATGTAGAGAGTTAAGACTGACCATTAGTCTACAGAAAGAAAATGTCATGATGCAAGAAGCACAGTCCACTCCAATCATAACTATTGAGGACCAAACTCTGTCGGTAATTTAGATTTTCACATACCTTGAATTTAACATCTCTAGATCACTCTCCTTTGATGAAGGGATTATTAGGCATGTTAATTCTGTACGCTACTATACTTTATAGCAGTGAAGTGTGGACCACATATGCCAGTCATGAGCGGAAACTCAACAGCTTACATCAAAGATGTCTGCGTAGCATTTTGAAAATTCTTTGGCAGGACAAAGTGCCTAATACAGAGGTTTTGGAACGATCCAAAATGTGTAGCATGTTCTCCTCTATTAGCAAGAGGTGCCTTCACTGGTTACGACATGAATGGAAAATGGAGGAGGGCTGTATTCCAAAGGATCTGCTGTAAGGAGAGATGACAGAAGGGCCATTACTTATTTAATGGCCGCAGGTGCTATTGTAAGGATTTTGCAAAAGGAACATGAGGGAAGCCAGCATAGGTTTCAAGTAATGGGGATCATTGCTGAGCACCATTCCAGCTGGTGAAGAGAAGTGTCGAACAGGCAGAAGATGTGTGAAACAAAGTTCTTGCAACAAAAAGGGCATTACTGAAAGCCAAATTTATGAGCACAATAGATGTTACGATTTAGCTTCTGATATAGTAGTGAACAATTTTTACAATTTAAATTTTAAAAAAGACAATTGTGTTTGGGGGTAGAACAGTAATATTTATTGCACTAGCTAGGCTTAGCTTTCTACAAACACCATAACATCTACACAATACTATAGAGCTCTAGAAGACAGGCAGACCAATGACTTCACTAGAATACAAATATTGGGGAAACAAACTTGTTATTAAAATAACAATAATTATTTGCAATTGGATCATACCTGTTGTACTGTTGTCCAATCTACGTTCACCCTTAATTTCTGAACAATGCCAGCAATATATTTTTTATTAAAAGACAATTGTACATAATTTTTATTTAAATGGCATGTGAAATAAGTCCTAAAAGTAAAAAAATGCTATTGTTAAATAGCCTTCATTACATTAATGTTTTTAATCACCAGTGCTTTTCAAAATATTTTATGTTGTCAATAGTGAACTTAATTCTGCTCATTAGAAAATTTGGTACCGTACTTAAAAAGAAAGACATTTTTTATTTAACATTCCACTTATTCTAGTTCGAGAAGCACTGATATACATATTTATTTAATAAAATAAATAGTTTGAAAGTGACAAAATGAAAAAAAATTTTTTTTTTTACTAACATAACAGGGGAATCACAGGTGAAGAAATGTACATCAGCAAATGATGACAGGAATGTTAACGGTTGTTTCAATAAAATAGCAGTTCTTTTTAGCATCCTGAAACATTCAAATACAAGGAAATCTGGAATGACAAGTGTAACAAATAAAATTTGTTTACTGGTCCAAATTTTTTATTGATTGCTGCACTATAATAACGTGGTTACTTTCAACAGATTAATATGTCATTTTTAATGGGCGTGTTCAAATAACCATTGAGATCTGACTGTGGTAAGTTAACAGAACTGTGAGCCAAAGTGGAGTTTATCTTAGCTGAAGAAATAAGGGTGCACTTGAGCACAACCTAAATTAAACGAAAATAAATAGCAATAGTTAAGTCTTCTAATTAATGCATAACTGAACTTTTTAATCATATTTCAGACAAGATCACAAATTTTAGACAAGAGGTATGGTGAGGTGAACATGTCTATTTAATAAAGTTAAGATTTATAATGTATAATTTAAGTCAAAATTAGATCTTAAGATGGCTACTACAACAGTTCAGTTGATTTTCATCAGAGCTTTCAATATTGTAATACCTCATTGAGGTTAAATGGGAAATTTCAGTTTGGATGAAAACTATTTTCAGAGTATTTATCATTTGTGATTTTTTTTTTTTACCAACCCCTGTCTTCATTCAGTCTTTGCATTAACAAATATGATTCATAAAGAGAAAGCATTATATGAGTTACAACAATAAGTGGGCTTACAACTTTTAGTGATTTCCAGTTTTTTAAATAAAATAATCTAAATTGGTAGCACAATTTTTGGGCTGCTTTTCATTTCACTGGGGCAACATCCAGTTAGGCTATTTCTTATTTGCATGTGATAAGGCATAAAGATTGCAATGAGGCAGTTTTTCTGTTTTAAGTTAGTGTGCAGTTATAATGCACTGTATCTCTCTACAATCATTCTGTGTCCAACAAACACAAATATGGATTTAAAAAATATCAAAAGTGCAAAAGAAGAGAAAATATGGTAAAGAAAATAATTTTTTTCAACGTGTATAAAACTCATAGTAAAAAATAATAGTATTAAAAAAACATTTATCATGTAGCCATTAGTGTGGTGACAGTGCGCAGGAGAAGAATTTGAACTGACTTAATAAGTTCATTTTTAAGGACCTGATTGATGCTTATTAAAAGGCCTTTTAAGAAGATTAATGGTTTCAAATCTTGTTTTTTTTAAGCTACCTCACCAAAGATGTTGACTGTGATAAATAAGTAGAAATAACAAAATAATAATACTGCTTTGGGTGGACTTAAACCTAAGATACAAGTACATTCTAGAAGAAAAAAGGAAATGTCATGTCTCTAGAAATATTCAAGTGTACTTGTCTTGAATTTGGGATTGTTTGAGAGGAGAGGGTACATTTTAAAAAAAACATGATATATTAAGCCTAAGAAATGAGGTGTGAAATAAAACCACTACAAAAATTGCTGATTAGCCAGTACAGGAAAGTATCACTTTTGTTACAATAAACCATTCTTCTAAATGTGAGAACACATTTGTTTGGTGGTGTAATATCTCAAAAAGAAGACAACATATTACAGACTAATTTTAATTAGATATTTATTTACTTAGCTTAAATGCTTATGTTTATCAGATCTCTGGACCAAATATGAGGCCATAAAAAGAAAATAACTAACATAAATGTATGCTATGTGTTCATTCCCTGAAAAAGTTCAGCATGAAATAATAAAGAAATATACAGACTTAAAACAAGCAGATTTGTTTTCTTTTTTTTAATAGCCATTTGAATAAATGATCATATTATTTTAATAATAATAATCTCAGTATTTTTTAAAGTTTAAAATGGTTTTATATCGCTTGAAATAAAAAAATAATATTTATATGCAGCTTTTCATTTGTTGGTGGAAATATGTATTAACCATTTTTTTTTATTTCATTACCATAACAAAATAGTAATTATTGCCCAGTAAAAAAAGAAATAGCTCAGTGTTGAAAAACAAAAATTATTATTCCACATAACTCCACAGGCAGAAACATATATGTAAATCATATAATATTTAATTATATATGTATAGATGTATATATATATTTTTTTAAAAAGATTTAAGTGGGTAATGTACAAATCACACAACATGTACCATTAGTTTATCTCTGCATCAATATCACAATAAGTAGGACAAGACCAACAGCCAGTTGCTGATCACAGCAATTAAATAAACCGAATACAATACCAGACAAATGAACATAAGGGGTGGAAATTAATATGAAACCATATGTAAGCAAGTCAGCCACTGATGAACCACGAGTGCAAGTCTTAACAATTTCATATTGTTTATAGTCTGTTTATAAATTTTAAAAAAGAAATATTCAAAGATTTATTCTTTAAGTTCAAGTAATAAGATATTTTTCTAAAATGATAACTGTGTTTGTTAATTTGAAGAACAACATAGATTACTTTTTAAAAAATGGGTTTTTACATAACTGTCAAATATCTATAAGAAAACATTGGTTCATAAAAAAAAAATTCTTTAAAAAGAAGATATCTCATGGTGTTTTTATATTTTTCAACAGCACAGTCATTTTAACAAACCTAGCTCTGATTTGGCGCAAGACTTATACAATGTGAATTTGAATTCAGAGATTGATTAAGCTACTCAATGTTCAAAATAGTCAACAGGAGTGTTTCTTTAATAAATAAAAATTCCTTAAATATTTCAAAGACAATAATAGTTCAATGTTATTTTAATATGAATAACAAAATAATAAATATGAGGATTAGGATTTTATAAAGAACTATTTCCAGAAATATGACGTTTTGGGAAGATCACCTTCTTTGTTTGCTGTTTTTAAAATATTGTTCTTCCGGCCATTCATCTGCTCAGTTGACTCCAATGCTTAAAGAGATAATCTATGACATTTCAATAATTCCTTCAATGCACCAAGTTGTGAATAAATTTGTTAAGTGAACTAAGCTTCAAATCTGAAAAGAAAAAGAAAAATAATAAGGATTGTTAGTGTCTGAGATAGCTCTTTACTACCATCTATTTCCTTTTTATAGTGTTTGAAAACAGAAATCTTTGTGAGTAAAATATTAAAAATATATTCTTGCTTAGTATACTGATTTATTACAAGGGTTTGCAGACTTTTTGTAAAGGATTAAATGGTAAATAATTTAAAGAGGTAAATTACTAGTTTTTCAGTGGGCATCCAGATGGGATGGGAAAGAGAGGGAACAAGTTTTTAATGTATTTAACAATTTAAATTACAAAACTACTGCAATAGTGTTAATTTGATTATCCTCATACATCAAATTTTGTGAAGGCAACTATTGACAACTATTTGACAACTGTCTATTATTTGAAAGTATTACAAGCATAAGGTGGTGTCGCAAGTCTACTTATGTTGCAAGTCTTTAGAAAATTGTTACCTAGTTAGAAATAGGAGACCATTCTTAGAAGCTGGTGGTAAAATATATCCTCAATATTTGAGTTAACATGAAATCATTAAAAATTGGGTAGTGTTGGATGTGTGTTTGGTGGTGCAGGATGGATGGGTGCCATAGACTCTAGTCTGCTATGTACCTAACCTCACAATGTGTTATGCAATTATGTTGTGTTAATGCCTACACACTGGGCTGATTTGAGTACAAGTGAAGATATGTATTTTGTGGGTGGGTGTAGTTTAAAGAGGGTTTGGGTGTAACTCTCAGTTTTGCTTGGGGGTCTTAGATACAAGTAGAAGAGCTGTCAAGTTATAAATGGATGGCATTAACAAAATGAGTGAATAAAAAACATTCAAAGACATTATATCCAAAAGTTTTTAAAAATAAAGTAACATCAGGTGAAGCAAGAACTTTTTTTTTAAATGGTGCCCTACACATCTTATGTTCTGAAAAGTATGCCTTAGTATCTAAAACTGCATGTAGAGTATGGGAGTTCGTTAGTTATTGTTGCAAGTGAATGTCATGTTTATTACGCCGTGTGTGTTAGAGTGTTTTAATTAGTTAATGAACGCTCTTCTCGCGCTTGACTGAATGATGTATTTATGCTAATTGTGACGTAGTGTCTAGTCTGTATGGTGATGTAAGTTTTAGTTGTGCTGCAGTATTAAGTGGAACATTGTGGAAGTAAGATGTGTTTCTGTTAGGTCTAAAAGCGAGCTGTGCTACATCATACTATATTATGTGTCTATTGAAGTTCCAGTCTGTATTCATAATTGGTTATTAAAGTTATAGTTATTAGGAAAAAGGAATTGAGTTTATTCAATAATATTGGGAATAGAACGACCTATTACAACGTGTTGTGGAAACTTGACAAATTTCACAATCCAGAAAAAACAGGAGTTGACAGAGCAGGTGCAGGGCCATTTTAAGACATAGGCACTCTGGGCAGTTCCCCAGGGCCTTACAACTCTAGGGGGCCTCACGGTCCTTGGGACATCAAGTTGCTCACATTAATGGATATTGAAAGATCTTCAGTGTAGTTTAATACTTAAAAAGTCTTGCTACAAGCAGGTTTCCCCAAGTTTTTGTGAAACCCATCCTTTTTTTTTTTCTTTAGCTTTTTAAAAAAACTTTAAAATCAATTTCTTTTTGACACCATTTGTAACATTCTTAAACTTAAACATCTTTTTTTTTTCCTTCTTCAGGGTTGGGGTGTGTGTGTGGGGGGGGGGGGGGGGGGGGGTGGTGTGGGGGGGTTTTGCATGTCGAAGTAAATAAAGAGACCGCCCCCCCCCCCACCAAGTCATTGTCTGAAAAAGAGACTGTTCATAACGCATGGACCAAACTGGGCCCCAACAAGGGTTATTCCCAGCATTACTTGATAATGTTAAAGAGGAATGTGGGGCCCCAGTGCATTACTTATGCCCGAAGTATCCGATGCTGTTAAGATGGCCCTGAGCAGCGACTACCCCCTTTTTTTAACATGATACACAACTGGATGGAGATGACAAACATCCTGGACTTACATCAATAAAAGAAATATTTAAAGATGAGGTGTCAATCACTCGCCATTTGCCACGGCTTCCTTCTTCTCATCTCCACCTGACGCACCGTCAGAGTTGACTGCAGCTTCAGCCGCCTTCTTCTCAGGAGACTATCAAAATAACGAATAATAAATATCCACTTTCTTCTCAGGAGACTATCAAAATAATGAATACTAAATATCGTAATAAATATAATATAGTTCATTAATACCTTTACACAATAAAAAAAAACCACCTTGACTTACATTAGAAACAATTTGTATGCCAACAACTATGTACAATATATGCACTGTAGTAAGCCATGTAACTACAAGTGCAAACACCATAATCCCTTGAATTTATAAGCTTAAAACTTTGCAGCAAAATTCCTTGATGGATATTAACAGGAATTAATTTCTCAAAGAGTTAAAATGTTTTAGCCCACTAGTCTAATTGGAGGTCACTCATACCAAAAAAAAAATCATTTCATATATGAGCCTCTAACTAAAATGTGTTTTATTCTTTTGTCAGTTTGAATAGCTTTTAAAAACAAAAAGTTAAGATCAGCTCTATTAAATAACTCTCTAAATATGATCAGATAAATTGCTATATTTAAAACTGAATAGTTCTCTTACTCAAAATTTATTTATTAAATTAAAATCACTGGTACCTTTGGGGTGGGTTCTACTGTCGGATCTAAGATGATTTTTCCAATGTTCTTTCGGTCACACAACTTTTGCATGGCCTCACCAACCTGATTTTAAAGTAATGAAAAAGCATTACCAGAGCATGAAGTATTTTGCTAGTAATTTTTCAAATGACATAAGTACCGGTACTATATAATCTTTACTTGCATTTGTGCTGCAAACAATATTTTAAAATAAATAACTTCTTAAAGTCAAGTTCAGTACTGGTTTACGGTTAAGAGATGGTGATATGCAATGCATTCATTGCCAGTCAGAAAATGTCAACTGTAATCGGCATTTGAGCTTTAAAATCTCAGGAACCACTTCTATTAAGTTATTTAAGAGAATGTCCAGTATCTGAACATTAGTATCTTATTTACTCACATCTTCAAATGCCCAGACAGAGTCAATTGTTAGTTTGATCTTTCCCTGATTATAGAGATCAAGAACACGGGACACAACCTTCCTGACGTAGTCATAGTGGCCTTGGCGGAAAAGCAGTCTTCGAAGTTGGAATCCTCCAATGACTTTGTTATCATCAAACAACTTCAGTGGATTGACTTTGTCAACTTGCCACCACTGTGAGAAAATATAAATGTATTTTTTAATTTCAAAAAAAAAGAAAATATGCTTAAAATAGAATGCTTTGTGGACATGTATATATTTAGATTATTTTTATTTTGAGCGCAATTTCCTTGTAATTAATATTCAATTATAAATATGTTATTATTTAATTTCTCACAGTTAAAAGGTGGTGTTTATTTGCATCCTGAACACATAACAATTCAGTTTCTTTCTTCTGACACTTATGTCAACTATTTCATACCATCATTGTTACAATAGTTGTAACTCTGGCTGTAGTTGCAATTAGTCATTCAATATTTTTATTGTAGGAAATTATATTTGAGGGCAAAATCTGCTACTGACACAATATTTTATCGAGAGAAACAATTTTTTTTTTTTACAAAATTTATTTTCCCAGTTGAAGATGATTGAATATTGAAAAAGATTAAATAAAGCATTCTCTATAGGGTTTTTAAAATATTAATTAAGTTGGCTAGCCATCTACTTAACCCCCTTCATGCATGTCTCTTATAAGTTCTGCCTTCATTCTATAAAAATACATTCAACACTGAATTGGCAAGAAGGAAAAAAAAAATAAAGAAAATACAAAGAAAAAGAAACAAACTCCATGCTTTTGGCAAAGTCCAGTTAACTCCCTCCACTTGTTACTTTACTATCACCTGGAAATTGCTCTCTGGTCTACTGGGAGACTTAAGTCAACATGACCCTAGGATTCAAGATTAACTAGTGGCCCAAAAATGTCAAGTGTGTCTTACAGTACATGCCCTTTAAAAATATTGCTACTCCCTTAGGCCACAATCTGATGATAACTATTGATCCCAATGTCTTTGGCTGTGTAAATCAATAATTGGACATTGAAAACAGGATCCCAGGATTTGCAGCAGTTACATGACATAGAGACACTCCATAATAGTGAAATTATGGGACTAGTCCATAGATCATTTAAGGAGGGTTAAATTAAAATACAAAATTATATATCTCTTACAATTTTTTAAAATACATTTGGTTGGGGATTTTATATACAAAGCAAACCCAAATTGTTTTTTTCCTCCACTGACTCCAACCTGGGGCAAATCTATTTAAACTATGAATGTTTGCTAAATATTGGTTGTAAGTCACTCTTTTCAATGACTCACCTTCTACTGCATAGATAAAAACGTGTTTGAGCTAAATCTCAAAGTTACATACATCACTACTCCCCTCCCCCCCCCCACCCCACCCTAAAACACACAATCAATACAACTTGTGCACTTGAGTGTGTGATGATCCTCAGAATACTTGCAGTATTTAAGAGCATGACATTCAATTAAACTGCAATAAGTAATTCCCCCAGTTTAAAAAATGCTTGAGGTCCGACCACAGTACATGGAAAATGAATCCAAAAAAAAAAAATTGTCATAAAAAGAATCACTCTCTTCCCAATCAAGATAAAATGACAAGGTATGGAGCAAATGCTTATTTGAGATTATCATGTATCCTGGTTTTGCCATATAATTTGCACCCAAATGTTAGTTTAACTAGCATTGAGTTACATTAAATTCATTTATAAAAATAAGTATATCAATAATTATTATCATTTTCATGTATAGGCATGAATCTTTATTTTATAACTTCTTGTGTTTAAAATTTTTCACATCTATCATTTACATGTATTAAATTTGTCTGCTGAAGAAAGCTTTTAGCCAAAATGTTTGTCTTTGGTAAAAAAAAACTACAAATAAAAACTGACACTTTACATTTTTAATTAGTGTCTTTTTGAGCTTTAGCCTACAGATTATATTTGTGCAACATAGTAGCACTTTATATTGCTTTGGTGTTGAATTGTTTCCTTGATTAATGAAAACTATCAATGGACTCATTTATATTTAGCTAACTAGTAACATAATTGTTATTTGTACAGTACAAATTAGAAGAAAAAATTGTTTGTCTTTAAGGGGCTTTTTCAGATTAGATGTGGGTAGATTCCATCAAATTGTTATTGTCATGTCATAGTCTTTATTTAAAGGCTTATGGCAATTTATAAAAAGGGTATGTTTTAATTTAATTTCTTGCCATTTTTGAGGAAAAATAAATTTATTTGAAGTCTCCATTAATAATTGGGCTTTGTGTAATGAAAAGTAAGTGAAAACTGTTTTAATGTTTTTTCAAACAGGTAGATTTCACAATATATATAACCACAGCATTTGTGTCTTAAAACCTTTAAGAACACACTATTTGCAAAAGATTTACAATTTTTACATACCAGTATCCAAAATTTGATATTTTATAAGGTGTGATTTAGGCATTTATTGACTGATAAGACTAATTAAGTCAACAAGTTGAATTTAATGAGCTCTTCAAAAATAAAACATTCGCAGTAAACAAATGCAAATACTTTTAGTGACCCAAACTAAGAATATTATCATCTACAAACTGCTTTGGATTATAAAATTCTATTGAAGTTAATGTTCTGAGTTTGTGAAAAAATATATTTATCCAACCTATAAAGCAAAATATTGATTGGATATTATTTAATGTACAAAATATGAGGTTTTAGGAGATAGTTCAGTCGACTCAACTGACTACAAACTCTACGCATGTCAGTTATCACATATCTACAAAATAAAATTACATGTCCCTATTCATAGCTCCTCTGGCAGTGGAATTTTAATGAAGATGTATTAGCTTAGATTGATCAACCAATAAAGCAGTTCCCAGAAAAAAAGCTCAAGGATCATTTTGAAGTCCCTCAAATGTAATTTCCACTACCCAAAAGTATAATGAATCAAAGATGCAAAGCTGGGACACATTTCCAGAGCTTAAATTTGAAATATTTTTTGTTAAAGCTCACAAAGATTTATTCCAATGCCTAAACTTTTAAGTCTCTTCTAATTTATACAAATCTCTTTTTTTTTTCAATAGGAGCCATACTATTATGATACATTCAGTATCCATATTTAAACATGAATGGAAATAGTGACCATCAATTGCTGCTAAGCAAACATTCAACTACAACTTTGAGCAACAATACATGGCAGTAAAAGCAGTCAAAACTTGGATGTAAAATAATGCATTGTTTTTTGGGTTGTTTTTTTTTTTTAAAGTAGCAACAATATATATAACAAAAAGAATGGTGAACAGTATTACTACAAAAAAAAAAATTTAAAGACTGTGAAAAGTCTAGCCATAGGATGTCAGTAATTCTAACAATGTCAAACAAAAGGTTAACTACAGTACTTAAGCTCTCAAAAATGTTTCAAGCGCCCACAAAAAATGGTTTTGAAGACATAACAGAATGACACTAACAGAGGAAAATAATACAGACTATTTTAAGAAACCTTCAGTATACATTTTCAGATTTAAATTACTATTAACTGGACTGCACTTAACAATGGGGGAAAAATAAATAGCAGCAATTTTTCAAAACTAAATATAATGCATCTAAAGCCTTCATTCCCTTGAGAGTGAAAAAATGCTATCTGTACCTAGTAAAATATAACTACAATAACTCCATTTTTGCCCTAAAGGTGACTGTCTGGCTTGGCAAGCTCTTAAATCAATGATTTAAAAGAAAGGGGAAATCACTTTAATGCAAAACACAAGTAGCCTACCCCTGTTTCATTTGTTTGCTGTCAATACTTACCACCATTTTATCAGGAAGTTGGAGCTTATAGAAATGAACATTGAAACCCACAATTAACAATTACTTTATATCAACTATACATCTTCATACAACATTCTATAATGTATACCATATTATGCATTGAGATAAAATACTCATACTGAGTATTTATTGGCACATAATGTGGTTTATGAGCAAAGTCTTCCTATGCACAGGTGCAATAAGTAGCAGCATCTGCTTTAAGACTCTAATCTACCTTGTTTCAGATATTAACTATTGATATGGTTTATACCATTAGAAATATTAAAAACTATAATTTTAATATTGTAAGCATGATGCGCACCTAAAATCTTATAAAATAAAA
Organism: Omphiscola glabra; assembly: GCA_964017045.1. Classification (NCBI taxonomy): domain Eukaryota; kingdom Metazoa; phylum Mollusca; class Gastropoda; family Lymnaeidae; genus Omphiscola; species Omphiscola glabra. The sequence goes on from OZ024800.1 coordinate 11,894,574, forward strand.
ATAGATAATGTATTACATGAATAATTTTGCTTTATTGTCAAAGAAAATAATTACTTTCCCTGGAATAAAGAAATCAAGTTTATGAAGTTGCTTTTGATTTTATTTTCAATCATACTGTGGACTATTTCATTTATTTTTAAATTACAGAGTAGCTTTCCCAACCTCAATCAAGTTAAAGAATTTTTTTTTTAAAGTTCAAGACATATAAGTTACCACATACAGAAAGAAACATGAGGAGAATATCTAAGCAGGAATTAAAAATATTCTAATTAAGATCAATATCTTTTGACTAAATCTGTTTCCAGGTTAAATATTTAAACACTTTTACCGTTTTAAAAATAATACATGCATAGCTGTTAATATATACCGGTATTTCTAATTTACATGTAGAAATTGAATAGGGAAACATGAAAAATGTTGGTGCTAATGATCTAAATAACAGATTTATTAAAAATAACTATGGGTAAGCATTAGATTTATCTCAGCTTTTTTTTCTGTGGCTTCTGGATGATTTTTATATATATAAATGTAAATATCACAAGATTTAATACAGAGTTGCCTGTTGGATTAAAAGATGTATAGCAACACAGGAAATTTTTATGTGACATTTTGCTTCTGGATGTATCTTTGCTGAGCTATAAATCATGTGATGGTTAAACTTAGAATAATGTAGCTTGATGCTAAGGATTATAATAAAAATAAATTTTATTTTAAAATGATAACCAAAGAAGAATAGTTTCAAGGACTACGCAGCATTCAAATTTAAAATTGTACAGTGTCATTTTCCCCTGGTATATTCCAAATAAGTATGACATATTTAAATTATAAATGTGTTCACTATTTGATTAATGAGGGTTTCAATTAGTTTCTCTTGCTTTGTTATTTATGTATAGTTTAATGTGCTCATGTGAGCAATACATTAAGGTCATTATTTATTTTTAAAAAGCTTGACGGAAATATAATGCATGCAAATTTTATGACTTATTTCTTTAACAGCCATGGAATTTTTAGTAGATGACATTTAAAATGACATGAACTTAATATGTATTAACATAAAAATGTTAAGCATGGTCAGCCTCAATCTGTAAAAACTCAAATATTTTAATTATAATAATCCCTTAATCTAAAGTAAATACTTTTTAATTCCAAAACACCATGACAAGCAAACTCATTTGAACTATATCTTAAGTTATTTCACCGTATAACGGTATATTTTTAAAAACTTTTCTGAGTCTTTACATATTTTACTTTATTAATTCACCAGACTCAAGAGCTATACTCAATATTGTTGCATTTATCATGGACCCCTCCCCCATGCTGTCAGTGAGCTTCCTTATCAATTTTATGTTCTGAATACCTTATTGGGTAATTAACTGGAAAAGGTTCAAGCAATTTTCTATTTCCTAATGGATAACAAAGAGAGTCAGTGAAAATTTTGTCACAATTCCTTCATTAAACCAGGTGAAAGGGGAAACAGGGAAATATAGAAAGAACATGACTGTATGAATAAGCTACCAAATGAATTTGTAATATTTTTTAGAAAGCCAATGGGCTATTTCAAGATATAAAGAAAAGTTGTAAATAAGTTTCACTTTGGAAATGATTTATTCTAGCGAGGTAATATTGGTTGAAAATGCAGTTAAACAATTAGAAAGGTGAGATACAATTTTTTTTGAGTCTGATTTAGCACAGTAATGGAGTTTTTATAAATGTAACTACATTCAAAGAAAATGTATCAAACTATTACTTGTCTTTTTCCTTCTATGTGTACAATGTCGTAAAAAGCCAAATGTAAGAACTGTGACAAAAGCTTCGCAACATCTCAAAGGTAGTTAGACTACAAACGTTTCAGAGAGTAAACAATACAGGCCTTACATGCGTCAGAAGATGCTTCATGGGATAAAAAGACAGAGGGGAAAATAACAGGAAAGCTTTTGTTGTGAAATTTTGTGTAGTATAATCTTCATTTAATATGAAAACTATTTTTAAAGCATGCATAATTTTCCCTTTTTTTTGCACAATAATTACATTGCAATCTCTCTGCATCAGTGATTCCCAAGCAAAATTTATTTGGTAATACTTTGCTGCTCCCAAACTTTCTATAATCACACAACATGAAATTTGAAATGTACTCAGCATTGTTCTAATATAAACCCAAAAACTTGTAACAAAATATATAACATAAGATTAATAAGATTAAAACTGAAAATTAGTGATTTATTAGGGAAATCAGAGAATAAGAACAGTTAATTTTAAAATCTTCAATTTGTTGATGTAAACCCTTTAAAAAATTCAACGTTTACTTTACATATGCAATGATTGTAATCATTCTGATTCCTTTTTAAAATAATTGGAACAATACAAAACTAATCTTGAGAAGTCTTAAACAGACTTAGGGTGATTGTTAGACATGGGGATATTTGTTAAACAGAAGTTTGTTTCTAACAGAAATTTATTCTAATTTTGTTTAAAGTTATAAGTTGTTAACTCTGTTGTGAGTGAGAAATGGGGAGTTTATTAGAAAGGATATTAGTTCAAACAGAATATTTTTTGAAATTAAAAAAAACATTTTGTTTAGCTATAGTTCCAAATGAAGGGAGTTGACCTTTCATAGATGGGGTTAAAGAATTTTTAATGAAGCATTAGACAATATAATGAAATGAGCCACATGTAGATAGATACAGCATCAATTTTAATCCTGATTATTATTTAATTCACTATAATTTTGGAGCTATAAGATGCATGATTGTGTTCTATGCTTTGTTTAGTTACAGCACCATTAACAGTTACAAGTGGACTTTGTCACGCTGCTCTCTCTCTTCATTCTACATGTAGCCATCAACTACCAGAGCTTTTAGTGAAGGTCATTTGAGACAAGTAGGCCATTTTAAGCACTTGCCATTTATCATATAAGGCCTACCCATCGGGTTGATACCACTAATTACCTTAAAAATAGCATTTGTTAGAAATCAGTGTTGTCCCTCGTCACAAAATTCAAATGAGATTATCTCATATTCTATAAACAGAAATGTCGAAATGATAGCAAAACTTTTCCAAAGTATGCATTTTAAAATACTCTTTAGTGTTTGTATTTCTATTTTTACTTAATATCCCAATTATTAAATAATTAGGCTGCTGAATATATATTTTGTCTTTTTGAAATTCAAACAATATTCCGTTCGCAAAAATCTCCCATTTCTCACTTGTATCTCTTATCCTTAACAACATTAAAAAATAAGAACAAAGTTCAGTTCAAATAAACTTCCGTTCCATAAAATCTCCCCATTTCTAGCTCGCAACCTCTGAGACTCACAAAAACAACAACAAAATTCTACAACATTTTGTTCAACCTAATTTCCGTTCTAACAAACATCCATTGATCAATTTTCCATCTACCAAATTTCTTTCAAACAAATTTCGGGATATTAAATTTCCCCAGTCAGTTCAGAAGTCCCTTGTTTCAGTTGACAAAATGAAGTAAGCAAGTACTGCTCTATTATAAATAATCATAAAACAAAAAATATTTTTAAAAATCACTAAAGAAGAGAAATCAGACCTATTATCAAATTACATATTAAGGAGGAAAAAAATCCAGAACAAAAAACAGAAGCTTATTTATTTAAACTATCATTGTAAAATACTCGCCCAACCCAGTCCTTTTACTTACCACCTAATAAAAATAATGAATTAGTTAGCTAGACTTGGGGTCAACATGTAATAAGATCCCTATTCATTACATCTCTCTATATTATTACCCCATAGCTATAAAAGAAACACCATATTTTCTAAAATTAGACTTTTAACCCTTCAACACACAAGTAATTTTGATAGTAATTTAGATAATAATTAATGGTATCAGGAAACTAAAATTTTATTTTTAAAAATGTGCATATCCTAGTTAATCCTTCTATTTTATTACTATTTATTTGAAACTACATCATGTTACAGCTGCGGCTCTCCCCCACCCCTTCCCTGAAATCCAGCAGTAAAACAGATGACCCCCTAAGAACTCAAAATAAAGATGTGGCCAAAGTCAGAATTTGTCACCATTTTAAGCCAAAACTGGCAACATAAAAAAATTATGTTGGCATTATTTTGAAGGAAGTTGTTTTGATCACTCATCCACCAGTAGTGTGGGCTTTTCCCACTAGTCATCTGTGTAACGTTGTTTAACATAAGGATTAGGGATAACAGCAAACAAACATTGTGTAAATGAAGCAGGATCAGGGATATAAAATATCACAAGACTTGGAGCTGAAATGTATTGATAATTGCCACAAAATGACTAAAGCATAACATTTACACAAGAAAACATTACATCCTAATGGCAAGCACGTGGCTATAAACTTTTCTCAATTTTACTGGTGCATGGCTTCAAATTTAATAAAAAATTTAAATCCAATTTATCCACTTCCATTTCCAAGTACCCCATTCTTTAATACGAATACTTTTAACTTCAATATTTTGAAACCTCAAGAATTCTAAACTTATCAATCTACATGTACCTTTAAAAAAAAATTTGATGCACAAAAGACTTACAGATTTGGCAAAGCTAAAAAAGCTTTTGGTTTCTCCTGTGACAATATTAGATGATCCTGAATTTGAAAATAAAAAAGAGAATATTCATTACTGATACAAAAACATGCTAAATGTAATAAGCCAAATAATAGTCTATTCAATTTTTTTTTTTCCAATTGCTTATTTTGCTATTTGTTAATTTTAAAATTGCCCAAATGCATCAAGAGGGAAATTGGATTTAGATTTGATCTCAAAGATACTTTATTAGTTTTAAAAGTTATAACAAATTAATTATATCCATTGTTTTCTTAAATTTTTATAATTTCCTCCAAAAAGAGCCTGCAATAAATTGTGCTTCAACTTTTAGTAAGAATTAATTTTCTTAGTAAGAATTATTTTTCTTATAAGAAAATTTTGGTAATTCAAAAATGTATTTTTTCTAATCTTGTATTTAAAATTACTTTGAAATCTTAAGAAAGACTAAAATGTTATTGGCTTGGTAGAAAAATAATTAATTAATTAATTAACCCAAACAATAATTAGCTGTTTCATTTGGATTAATTTTTTATTAATATTTAACATTTTTAATAATTTTGCCAAATTTTTCTTCAATGTAAATGATGAATCAACAAATATTAAAATCAACAATGAGTCAACAGTCTATGAAATCTTTCTCTTTTTGTGTTGAATTTTTAAGCTATAGCCTGAAATAATTATATAAATGATTAACTAGACTGTTGATGATAATTTACTTAATTTTAATATTAAATTGGCATCAGTTGGGTAAAGACGCTAACTTGAGAAAAAAGTAAATAAAACACATTTTAATTACATCAATGGAATCTTTGTTACAGATGCTTGGATGATATTAGAAGAAAAAAAAAACTTTATGAAATTAGTTGTATCAAATCAATGCTAAATTTCAAGACCCTAAACCATTAGGAGGTCAAATGAGACATTAAAACTTGAAAGCGCTAGTATTTATTAACTTTTAATTTGGGTTAATTTATTACGTTGTTTTTTTTTGTTTTTAGCCAGCTATCATTTTTAAAATTTAAAATAATTTCCTATTTCATTGCTTTTTATTATAAACCTGGGTAAATTTATTTGATAAATAGATTTATTTTTCATAACTGCAAGATTGCAGGACAGACATTTTGTTTTTGTGTTTGACATCTTTCATAAGTTTCCTTTGCAACAGCTGTCCATTTCATATAAATTAAAATTACGTCTTTGCTAGCATAATCAACAGAATTACCCGTACTAAATTAGTATGCACAGAAATGTTACGGTGGTCAGTTTCCAATTTGATTAAATGCTAATTTTAAGGTAAGACCCAGTCAGCATAATTAATAGGATGTTATGAGTCACATGATACTGGTGTTGCGTAAGCGACCGCGTCCTCGAAGAAATTCGGGGGCGTCCACATGGGGTTTTGCCTCTTCGCGGCGTGGCAGACTAGTAGGGGGGACTTGTCCACCCGAAGCTAAAAAACCCCGGCCAAACGCATGACTCCCAACGCAACGGGAGCTGCCACTAACATGATTACTAGTTGCTGTTAATGGGTATGAGGCTTGGGTGGCCCTCAAAACCCATGCCGATGATTTTAACTACGCGGCCGTGAGAAAGCCGCCCCTAGGCAACCGTTTCGTCCCGCCACTACTAACGTCCCGACCGAAAGACTCCCTGGGCGGTGGGGGTTGGTAACGCAACACCAAACCACCGGAGTGGAAGCAAAGCCGTCCTGACCCACAGAGAGTTAACTGCGGACGCTTTAAACGCAGCCTGCGGACGCTTTAAACGCAGCGTCCTCGGTCGACCGGGCCTCCTCTAGGTCAAGGGGGAGGTTCCCGGCGCCCTCCCGCACGGGCTGGAGTCGGGTTAAGTCCTTCAGTGCTCTGGTTTGTGTGGGGGAGCGCCGGGGGGGGCATTAAGAGCTCACGCTCGACGGCCCACCGATTCCATCTCTTATGCGACATTTGGAGTCACATGATAATTTTAATAAATTGAACATAAAGTTTTCACCTGAGCTATTTCTTTAATGTATTTGAAGATTTACACCCACTGAAATTGTTTTTGTTAAATCAAAATTTTTTGCAGTTGAATATGTTGGGAGAATGCCATTATTAGCAGAGGTAGACAGAAATACTTATGACTTAAGTAATTACATTTTGTTTACTTTGTGCTCCTTTTTTTTTTTTGTATATCGTTTATCAAACAACAGATAAAGCCTATCAGCCAGAGCATTTTAGCTGTTTATTTTCTTACACATATTTTCCATTCTGCATACTTCATAAGTCATGTATCCAACCTTCACTTGTGTTTTTTCGTTGTAAATTTGATTTCCTATTGACAGCTTTATTAAATTGATAGCTATATTAAATTGACAGCTTTATTAAATAAAGAACAAAAAATACATTGCAGCTTCAGCTTTATTTAAATTCCAAAATAACCTTGGATTTGAGCATATATTAAAATTGAATTGAAACTTGTCCAGTGAATTGGAAGAAAATCTTGACATTTTTATTATCAAACATCCACTGCTGACAAACATGAAATAGGAAATACTAATGAGTTGATCCTTATTTTAAATGGATTTCATTATAATCTATAAAATAATTTATTGTAGTTTTAAATATTTATTCAAACTGCTTTCCTAGCAAAAAAATAGTGTGGAAAAAAATTCCTAATTCTCTTGTGCTTGTTGAAACATTTAGATTATATTCCATTTTTATAAAGAATTTTTCTTTTAAAATTAATTTGTTTATACTTTTAGATCAGTAAGGTTACATTTGCATTGCAAAAAAAGCAATTTTGGTTTTTATTGTATAAATGTACTTGCAAAACAACAGAGTCTAATCCTGGCCGGTGCCCCCTCCCCCCTCCAACCACCTCTATTCCCAACCACATCAAATTAACAGTTTATATTTAGTTGTCAGACAACCAAAGAACTCTTCAAGCGTCACTGGATTGTCACTGAATCGTTCACAATGCATTCCAAAACACAACCACATAGTTATTTTTCTAGCCTAGATTTATTTCCTCCCCTAGCCCGATAAGTTGCACTAATAAAAAAATCAATAAAAATCCATTTTAAACTGTTAATATTTAAGATTAAACCTTTTATTGAAATTTCACAGGCTTGCAATTTTTTAAGCAGCTTAACCATGATCTTAATCTCCTTATACAACTGTTTACAGCTTTAGGTGTGAAAGTCGATAAAACAATCAAAGCAAACAGGATATTTCATACAGAACATGTGTTCAAACAGCAACAACTCTGTGGGAGTAATTTACTCATATTCTCTAATTTGCTCCCCCCAAAATCTATTTTGTTATCTTTTTTTTTTGGTCAGTCAGAAATCAATTTAACAACTGACATGAGCCAAGGGATTATATGATCAACAAACAGCCCCTTCTTTACACTCTCTTGAACACTAAAAAGAAAACAGAGACTTCCCAAGACAGTTTTAGCATTAGCTGATCAATTGTATTTACATTTATAAAATATGTTAATTATTATTTTTTTTTTTTTTTTGCATACTCTTCTCTTGATGTTTTTAAAACTTTTATGAACATTGCGTCAACAGTTTCAATATCTCGTAAAGCAACTACTAATTAGCATCTTCCCTACATCTTATTCAGAAAAATTGGAAATAGAGCTTAGTATGGAAGATATTTTAAGCTTCCAAAAAGTCTGGTTGTAAAAATATATATGTTAAAAACATTAGCTCTTACTTCATGTACCTAGATTTTGGTTATTGGTTATATTGGTTGGCCAAGTTAGTTAGTATTAATTAAGGGGGGTGGGGGTTTTAAGAGAGAGCGAAAGAGGGAGAGAGAATAGAATTAGGTTAGATAGAAGGAAATATGTGCATAAAATATGATAAAGCCTGTTGCATCCTTTTTTAGGTTTTACCATATTTTGTGTCACATATTTCCTAGTTAGGAATCAAAATTGCATTTAGAAATTTAGGCACTTTTATTTTTATTTTCATGAAGTTTTCAATGTGTGGGGCCGGGAATGAAAGACAAATAACTCTGGTTGCATTGCAATGTCATTATATCTTGCATCACTTTTCATAATTTTCAGATTAGCAAAAAACAAAATGGCAATTCAATGCTCAAGAAATTGTCATATTATTTGGTTTCAATGCTGCATTTTTAGCTGAGAGGCTGCTTACTCACCAAAGAGGATATATTTTCCCATGGGCTTGAGAAGAGCAATGCCTTTATTTGTGTCATCTCCACACAGACAATCCAGCACAACATCAACTCCATCAGAGGATTCCCTGTTAGAGAAAGTAATCAAGGCAAATTACATTCACTAACATTAAAAAAATTTTCCAGGGGAAAAAAGACGGGGGGGGGGGGGGAATATATATATATTCAAAAGAATTAATCTTGTTACTGCATCAAACATTGTGAGCAGCTCAAATGATATTGCTGAATTGTTTTTTTGGTAAATTATTCATGTTTCTTATTAGAACCCTCCTCTAAACACCTTTATGTCTGTAGTGTGCACCAAAATCTCAAGATTTCAACTGAAAATTTTTGTATCTGCATAATCGCTGAAGAAAATCTGTCCATATTTTGCAATGGCCCAAGGGCACATGCCTGAATGGCCACTGGATAACCTGATATAAAAACTAAATACCAACACCCCCACCTTTTAAAGTACAGTTTGTAAAGTATACTTGGTGAAGTATAGCTGGTAAGGTGGAGCTGGTTAGGTATATTTGGTAAAGTATATTTGATAAAGTATAGTTGGTAAAATATAGTTGTAAAATACAGTAGTAAAGTACATTTGTGAAGTATAGCTGGTAGAGTATCTTTGATAGAGTAAAGCTGGTAAAGTATCTTTGATAGAGTAAAGCTGGTTAAGCATAGCTTGTAGAGTATAGTTGGTTAAGTTTAGTGGTAAAGTATCTTACTTTCTAATAGCTTGAGTGTAATCCATGCTGTGGTCAAAGAGATGGGCAACGCTTCCCTTGGATTTGATTGCCTCATGCTTGTGTGCGGAAGCTGTTCCAAATATGGTAACATTGGGAATGGTGTTTGCAAGTTGAACTATTGCATGACCCTGAAACATTCATAAATGTATGTGGTAAAAAAAGAAAGAACCACAGTTCAGCAAGGATTGGCCACATACAAAGATATTTCATTTTAATAACACCCCCCCCCCCCCAACCAATCTCTCTGTAGAGAAAATCAGATTTAATGGTGAATTGTGATGTATTGTTTTCAAAATGACATATCCTACAACATCTGTCCCAAAATGGTGGTCTGTGGACAGGCATCGGTCCACTAGCCTTGCATCACCGGTCCACATGACATGAATATTTATGTTCAAATAAATATATTAATAAATTTTGGCACCAGTCTCTGGTGCAATTTCGAAATTTGTCCACCCGTCCACCAAACTTAAAAGTTTGGGAAACGCTGTCCTAAAATACAAAAAAACGACAATTCCTTTTTAACGCTCACTCTACTTCTGTCAGATGAACACTATTAAAAATTCTTTTCAATCAGGTTTATTGAGGTCAAATATTAGAGCATAGAGGATATATACTCTTGGAATTATTATTTTTAAATTTCTACGGATCATTCCTTTTATGTTTTTAAAAATGTAAAGACAAATCATTGACTTTTTAAAAAATAGTTTTTTTTAAAGGCCCTCTGCATTTCATACATTTGTTTTTGTAATGACTTTTTCACTTATACAAGATATTTCCAGTCCAAATAGCTGAGATAAATTTCATCATATTCATCAGGTAGTATCTTTTATATATATTATGCTTGTGGTGTGACTGCTTCCATTTCCGGATAGAGTGCAAAATTTAATTCCCGATAAACTACGCTAAAGGACTTTTTTTTAAATAACGCAAATGCGTTTGGTGCAAATATTTTCTTTTCAGAAAATTAAATCGTCTCGATTTAAATATGGTGTACTAATTATTCAGTTTAAAAGTGGTTGGGACATCAGAATATTAATATAGTTCATGGGCGTGAGATAAAAAGTGTGCAGTTACATATCATGGGGGGAAGGGGTGTAGCAAAAATTGGGAATTCTTAAATGTTCGTCACTTGATTTCATTTTTTGTCAAGTAACTTTAGTATCTGGAAGGTTCACGCATTGCTGTCTCCAATGTTTGGCGAGCTATAGCTAGTATATTTATATTTAGCATGGTGTTCTATTTTCAAAGCCAACATAGATGCTTTCCTTTAATTTAAATCTCTACTTCATTATTATGGTTTACAACTTACAACTCCGCCTCCCAGTGAATGTGCCAGAATGGACTGTCCATCCCTCACTCCAGCCAAGTCAAAGAGAATGATGTAAGCCACGACATAGTTCATGAGCAAGGCAGCAGCATCATGGAAGCTTAGGTTGTCACCAATTTTATAGACGTAATTGCTGGACACAGCCACCAGCTCTGACCAGGCTTTGTAGTCTGAGAAGGCCATGACTCTGTCACCAACCTGCAATGGGGAAAACAAAAATCCTGGTTTTAACATGCTAACCAAAAAAAAATATAATTAAATACAAATTCCCCCCCCCCCCCCCCCTTTTTTAAAAAGGTAAATTGTAAATTTGGCTTTTCAGTTACAGGTTCCTTAATGCATCTACTGAATTCTTTTTTTTTTTTTAAATTATTCTTCTGTACAGGGCAGATATTTTAGTTTGCCTTTAAACATATGTTATTTCTAGAGTTTTGAAATATAATAACAAGGTACGTTAAACTTGAATTAACAGACAGGACAATAAGATTTGGACGTATCGGCTTAGAGCCTTCTTCAGCTTTCAATGCATGGTTTCACTGGAGCTTGTCACATGCCGAAATTGTCACAAAATTTTTGTCCCCTCCACTTATTATTTATGAATTTCTTAAACAAACTCAAACTTGACATCCCCAAATATTGAAAGATAATAATTGTCCTGTCTATCAATTCAAGCTTAACATACCTTGATCTACTATTCCAAATATTGAAACAATTTTTCTAACATTGAAAATTTATAGGAATTCTGGGCACTGTAATAGATTCTTTTTTTTTTTTTTGAAAGATCAGTCATGAAACAATTAACAAGTGTTTGAGAGAAATCCTTTGCAACTGCTATAACTTTAGTTTAAATCTTGTATCAGTGTTTCCATCTAACCCTTAAGCAATGCCTGGACACTTAAGAAAACGTATGTCCTATAAAAGATACATAAATAATTTTTTTTTCCCTAAAGCTGACAATATATAATCAATTCATGTAACTAACTGGTGTCAACGGCAGATAACTGAAATGCCAATAGTGTAATTCAAGGGAGACTACTGAGCTTTTCACCAAGTTTATGAAATGATTACAGAGCAGAAAAATGTTTCTTCAAGAAACTACGAGTGTGTGCAGCATGGTATTTCAATTTTGGAACCATAATTATTGCAATTTTAAGCAATATATTTTAATATATTTTTGAAGAATATATTATACCCCACCTCCCCTTCATCACAACTCAAAATTATGTTATCCCTCTCCAAACACCCTCACACATACAAACATATACAAACACATACAAACACATACAAACATATACAATCAGTTGGTTCTTTTAAAAAGGGTATCGGTTATTTCCCCCCCCCCCCTTTACGAGTGTTTACAGAGCTAAGATACTGGAAGTTTTTTTTTTAATGTAGTGAACGATTTCTCCGTCTTCATCCTTTTAGTGGATTGAATCCCAAAAGTAACTCACGAAAATCAATTATTTATCCAGCTCAATTTAAAAAAAAAAATTGTATTTCGTTATACTTTCAAGCCCCCCCCCCCCCCCCCCCCGAACCCCCAACCCCAACGGATTCTACGGGACTTGGAGAACTCATCTTGACGGTGCCACGGGAGCCGAGTGTGAAAAAATAACTGGCAGCCCACTTTTCATTTATTGTCCATTTGTTTTACGCCATAGAAAAGTCTTTAAAAAACAACAACAATATAATCGTGTTCTCGCAAACGTCATTGTGAGTCACAAACAATCATCCGGATGTCACAAAAAATCATTAGCATCTCAAGAACAGTCATCCTAATCTCAATCACAATCATCCGAATCTCACGAACAATCATCAGGACCTCACGAACAATCATCAGGGCCTCACGAACAATCATCACGACCTCACAACCAATCTCCAGGGCCTCGTACACAATCACCAGGACAAAAACTTCAGGGGACTAAACACTTGAGTTCTCGGTAATTGAAAGACCCGTAATTTTGCAGGAAGCAACGACCGCCGAGCACGCACGAAAATAGGCGACCGAACGGGAACAATGGCAGCACACAGTAGAAGTGAAGCTTCAATCAATAACTAATGCCACTCTGTAACATACCTCTCCACACCACCAGCCACACACCGCCCACACGCAGGGCCGGATTTACAATTTTAGGGGCCCAAGGCCAACAAAAATTTGAGGCCCCATTTTGAAAAATAAAAAATATTGTTTTTTAAATTCAAATATATATATATATTTTTATATACTACTCCCAATTTTGGGGCCCCTTATTTCGCGGGCCCCTAGGCCACGGCCTACTCGGCCTGTCTGTAAATCCGGCCCTGCCCACACTCCACAACAACCACACCCCACCTTTACTACTACTCCTACGGTTGTGTGCAAAAAAAATGTTTTTACATTTGGACTAAGTGGAATGATAAGATTGGTGTACGTGTGAAACTTTTTCTTTCTTGGCTACTTCCTTACAGCCTCCCCCCCCCCCCCCCCTTATTATTACAAGACGGACTGTGGATTAAAAGTTCTCGCTGTTATAGTACAATTATTTATCTGGCATTTTCTGCGTAGATAACTCTTACAAGATACTCGCACTCTAACAGGACGCTCGCACAGAACACTCTTACAGGACGCTCGCACAGAACACTCTTACAGGACGCTCGCACAGAAAAGTCGCTCAGAAAACCGGAAGGGGAAGTTGTTATTATTGCGGGTCGTGCAATCATTAAAAAAATGTTTTTAAGTTATTCATCAACCTGGAATAATTCTGGACTGTTTTAATTATATATATTTTTTTTTTTTTAAATCTATATTTATAACACTAAGATAATGTGATTTTCTGTTGTCTTATGTGAGGGCTAGAAGATGTCACATAAATAGGTGAAGGGGGCGTGCTTATTGAATGAGACAACTGTATAAGCCTTGACCCGACTGGGGGCTTTGGGGGCCCCAGGAACAGCCAGCTAATGCACCCATAGCCTTATACAAACAACACTTTCTTTGAGCCCGTATTCAATACGTCATTTTATACTCACTGCCAATCACACGTCATTTTGGCGGCCCCGGAGTCAGGTCACAGATAATGTCCATTTCATTCCTTCCACCAAACGCAGCCACCGGAAAAATATGCACGGACTAAAAATAAGACCCGGGGGAGCCTCCGAGCTCTCACAATGGATCAACCCCACCCACCCCTAATCCCCTTCCTTGTTTCCCCAATATCACCGCGGTCCCATTCGTTTTGACGCTGTTAATGTTGGCGATCGACGATCGAATCTCTCCCTGGTTCTGTGAAGCAAAAAATTAGCCTCTGCATTGTAGAGATATTAGGGAAATTTCTGGAATACAAGTTGAGCTGACCAGACTTCATGGCGTTGTGGTCGAGTTATTTTAAGAACTTCTAAAAGAGGACGGACATTTTTATTTGTTTTTATTTTGGAATGTGTGTGGAGGATGGGATGGGTGTGTGTGCAGGGTGGGATGGGTGTGTGTGGAGGGTGGGGTGGTTGTGTGTGGAGGGTGGGATGGGTCATTATTAAAATGGGTGTGTGAGGAGGGTAGGATGGGTGTGTTAGGTGAATGTGTGGAGGGTTAGGTGTGTGTGGAGGGTTAGGTGTGTGTGGAGGGTTGGGTGTGTGTGTGTGTGGAGGTGGGATGGGTGTGTGTGGAGGGTGGGATGGGTGTGTGTGGCGGTGGGATGAGTGTGTGTGAAGTAGGGTGGTATGAGCGTGTGGAGGTTGTGGTCAGTATGTGTGGAGGGTGGGATGGGTGTGTGTGGAGGAGGGATGAGTGTGTGTGGAGGGTGGGATGGGTGTGTGTGGCGGTGGGATGGGTGTGTGGGGGTTGTGGTAAATGTGTGTTTGTAGGGTGGGATGAGTGTGTGTGGAGGTGGGGTGGATCGTTATTAAATTTAATAAGACGAAGACCTGCAATTCGACTGCAGGTGCTATGATTTGTCTCCCCACTAACTGAATTTAATTGAAAAAACGTTTCTCACTTGGTCTGTTGTTTTTTTTTAAAAATAAATAAACATATGTACCTTGATACCCCCCCTTTTTTTCCCCGAAACACTCACACAAACAACAAGACTGTCGCACATACACACAGTCAAACACAACATCACTTCCACATAGAGACAGGGAGGGGGAGAAGTGAGAGGGTGGTAGAGAGAAAAGAGGAGGGGGGATAACTCCTGGCTTTTGGCCTACATTTACATTTTTTTAAAATATAACCTGATCATTACAATGTTCAACCAGTGCATCTTAAGATATAAATATAATAGAAAATGGCATCTACATTCGGAAACATATTGTTTAAATTTAAGTTAAACTTTTTTTATATATCTCATGGTCCAGCTTTCGGGGCATACGTCTCAGATTGATCTCAACCACCTTTGACTGGTCCAGCTTTCAGGGCACACGTCTCAGATTGATCTCAACCACCTTTGACTGGCCCAGCTGTGAGGGCATAAGTCTTTGAGTTAGCTTGTATCCAAACGTCCGTCAAACGGGAGCGCCACCTGTCAACGTGACGTTTAAACGGATTGTAGGCCCTGTGTGACTCACCAATTATTCGTGCCCTAGATATCAGAAATACGACCATGTAGTGAAGCCAATAAATAGCTTGTAACATTCGACCAAGGTAACGTAAAATAGACGCACCGTGTTCTTACTCTCAGTGGAAAGCTTGTCAGTGAAACTATAAACTAATATTGTTAGGACGTCGGTTAGTGAAGCTATAAACTAATATTGTTAGGACGTCGGTTAGTGAAGCTATAAACTAATATTGTTAGGAAGTCGGTCAGTGAAACTATAAACTAATATTGTTAGGACGTCGGTCAGTGAAGCTATAAACTAATATTGGTATGGCGTTGGTTAGTAAAGCTATAATACAACAGTTGTAGGGACTCGTGGCCTGGGCATTATGTTTGCTCCATATTATTAGCTCACATGGCTTATACTTTGTTTATTAATCGATTTCGTATTTATTTGACAGGGCGGACTAAAGATGGTGGGTGGGGTGGTGAGGGATGAAAGGGGGAGAAATCACTGACTTTACCAGGGTCAATAAAACTGCACTACACACAATGGACGTGATTGAACCCCGGACCGAAGCATAGTGTGAAACAAGGATGCGCCCGGGGAAAAGGCTGCGCCCGGGGAAAAGCGTGAAATTGTGTCCTCATTAAGAAAAGGCAGGAAATAAATCACATATTTTGCATGTAAATGACGATTTTGGCGCCATATGAAAAAGGCGCCCAGGGCTGGTGAAACCTCTGAAGATGGCGCCAGGGGCGGGTGTCCCCTTGCCCCTTTCCCCTTTCTATCGACCCTGCCCTGGAGGTACACATGATGGGAGAGAAATAAAAAAAAAAACGCTCTGAAGTGTAGAAGTGCAGACGTGAAATCGTTTGGTTGGATTCAACCTAGAAGAGACACGTCTTGTCACAACTTATTTCAGTATGGCCAGCTTACTGCAAAAGTATTGTGTGCTATTGATTACTCAAAGATTTTATTATCTGTGTTCACCAAAATAAGCATAAGAGTAAAACTTAAATACGAGTGAGATTAGTTATGAGATTATAATGGAAGTGATGACATAGCATGATATACAGCAGCTATGATTACACCCCCACCCCCTTAAAATCGAATGCCGAGATAACAGTTGAAGGTTGATCAATTTGAGATGACAATAAGTAGGTTAAAGGTCATCAGCTGTACGCGGTCTAGGGTGTAATGTATGACGTCTAGTGTGTAATGTACTGACTGCCAGCGGGTCACTTGAAAGATAGCTTTCCATTACACCTAAAGTGCACTGTAATTTTACAACTATGTTGCCCCACTCCTCTACCATCTATATTGCCTCACCTTCTACCAGCTATGCTGCCCCACTCCTCTACCATCTATATTGCCTCACCTTCTACCAGCTATGCTGCCCCACTCCTCTACCATCTATATTGCCTCACCCTCTACCAGCTATGTTGCCCCACTCTTTTACAACTATGACCCCCCACATCTCTGTTGCCCCACTCTTCTACCTGCCACGTTGCTCGCACTCATTTCCAATTATTCTACCCCCAGTCTGTGACAGCTATCTTGCTGGCACAAGAATGGTGAGCATAATAAGCATATTTCTTTAGCACACGCCTCAACCACCCCTCCTCCCTTTTTAACCTTGTCCGCACTCGGAGCCGAGCTCTGACCAAATAGCCAGCCCCACATTTCCCCGGGTAAAAGGACCATAGTGTGATCATTGGCATCTCTGATTTATTAGCGCCACGTTGTTATCAGAGTAACTCGATTTTTTAAATTCTTTTTTTTTGTGTGTGGCCCCCCCTGGGGGGGGGGAAGAGGGTGTTCGGGCTTGGTGGAATAAAACAATATTGCCCACAACAAGTTCAACAATTAATATAACATTGTTAATACCAAGCCAGACTAATGTGCCTAAGTTATGCTGAACTACAACTCAAAACTTCTAATACCACCAGTGCATTCAAATGTTGGGTCAGAAGTTATTTGGCCAACTGGCACAACACATTTTTTTTTTTTTTTTTTTTTTGCAACAGACACCAACAAATAATAGAATGATTGAGGTAAACAGGCGCCAGATTTTAGCAGACGATCAAGTTAATAAAAGTAAATAACCCAGGCACGAAAACCAAACTGCTTGGCAGAAACACGCCAACTGAACCATCGGACGTGTCAACACCAAAAAATCAAACAGACAATATTAGTTTAATTTCAAAAAAGCGAATTTTGAAATAAAGAGGAAATAACGAAACAATGTGAAGTCTGAGAAACAAAAGACATATTTAGGTCATGTCTCTTCCACAAGGGGTAGCAACGTTAAATTGGTTTATTTAAGTTTAAAGTTTCACATAAGTGCTCCGTGCATTAATTAATGAGATTACTATTTAAGAGCCGCGACTCGCCCTCTTTGTTCAATATCCCTGTTTGTACAAATATTTCGTGATGCATGCCGTGAACAATAATGTCCAGGTACGGTGTGGATGTATCGTGTCAGAGGTATGAGAGCTGAGTCACGGGTATGTGTGTGTTGTGTCACATGTACGGGTGTTGTGTCACAGGTATGAAGTGGATGTGTTGTGTCAAACGAATGATGTGGGCGTGTTCTGTCAAACGAATGAGGTGGGTGTGCTGTGTCAAACGAATAATGTGGGTGCGTTGTGTCAGACGAATGATGTGGGTGCGTTGTGTCACGAGCAGGAGGTGGATGTGTTGTGACACAGGTATGATGTGGGAAAGGGGCTGGCAAGGGTAGCTCTAACATTGCAAGTTTCTGTACAGGGTACCTCGAGTCTCCGCCATTGATTTTTCACCAGTGAACTTGCTGAGCATACCCCGTGAGTTGTGTAGACATCCCCCTATAAATAGACGAGCAGTCCGAGCACTCTTAACTGAACACGGAGCCCATATTATATATTTAATTTTAACAGACGTTTCTCCCATAGCATCGGTTTATTTCTATCGTTGGATTTAGGAAACAAAAGTGCTTCTCCGACACACCACACGACTTGGTGCGACACACCACACGACTTGGTGCGACACACCACACGACTTGGTGCGACACATCCCACGACTTGGTGCGACACATCACACGACTTGGTGCGACACATCACACGACTTGGTGCGACACATCAAACGACATGGTGCGACACATCACACGACATGGTGCGACACATCACACGACTTGATGCGACACACCACACGACTTGGTGCGACACATCACACACGACTTGGTGCGACACATCACACGACTTGGTGCGACACACCACACAACTTGGTGCGACACACCACACGAATTGGTGCGACACATGACACGACTTGGTGCGACACATCACACGACTTGGTGCGACACATCACACGACTTGGTGCGACACATCACACGACTTGGTGCGACACATCACACGACTTAGTACGCATATTTTTCTATTAATTCAAGTAGATTTAAATACAGATTTTTTTTTTTCGGGATTTTTTTTTCCAAATTAGACGAGATTGTCTGGAAGTTGTCACTGTCTGGAAGTTGTCACTGTCTGGAAGTTGTCACTGTCTGGAAGGTGTCACTGTCTGAAATGTGTTGAAATGTGTCTGTCTGAAAGGTTTCACTGTCTAAACAATATAACCACCTGTTCCCTGTTCTAGACATAATCGAATCTCAAAATAATTGCCTGATCTATCCGTTGGTTTTTAATACGCTATCATTTATTTGTTTTAATAAAGTCAACGATACCTCAGAGTATCGGAACTCGATGGCGCCCTGTGCTGCTTCATGATACAATTCACGTCTCGCAACGTTATTTTAACCTGATCTATTATAAACACAGTGATTTTCAAACTGTGCGACATGGGGCACTGGCGACAAGGGGCACTGGTAAAACAAACAGAAATTCGATCGGAAGACGCCAAATAACAGGCCGGGCCGACTCAGGATAGCTAGAGGCTCTCTGTCATGTGTTGGACGCAGCATGCTTTGAGAATCTATGTCATGTGTTGGAAGCAGAATAGCTTGAGACTCTATGTCATATGTTGGAAGCAGCATAGCTTGAGACTCTATGTCATATGTTGGAAGCAGCATAGCTTGAGACTATGTCATATGTTGGACGCAGAATAGCTTGGGACTTTATGTCATATGTTGGACGCAGTGGAGCATAGGCCATGAACAAGATCTTTTCAACTCCCAGTGGAGCGTAGGCCATGAACAAGATCTTTTCAACTCTCAGTGGAGCATAGGCCATGAACAAGATCTTTTCAACTCTCAGTGGAGCGTAGGCCATGAACAAGATCTTTTCAACTCTCAGTGGAGCATAGGCCATGAACAAGATCTTTTCTTCCGGTCTCTTGCAACTTCTCCAGCGATTTCCAAACTCCTTGCGATCATGGTTACATCCTTTGTTGACATCTCTTCGCAAAGTATTTTTGGGTCTACGACGTCCTCTTGATTCTTAAGGGATCTGTACCAGAGGTGATTTTTTGGCATGGGTTTTCTTATGGTTTGATCTATCCATCTCACGTTATGATCTATCCATCTCACGGTATGATCTATCCATCTCACGGTATGACCTATCCATCTCACGGTATGACCTATCCATCTCACGGTATGACCTATCCATATCACGGTATGACCTATCCATCGCATGGTATGATCTATCCATCTCACGGTATGACCTATCCATCTCACGGTATGACCTATCCATCTCACGGTATGACCTATCCATCGCATGGTATGATCTATCCATCTCACGGTATGACCTATCCATCTCACGGTATGACCTATCCATCTCACGGTATGACCTATCCTCACGGTACGACGTATCCATCTCACGGCATGACCTATCCATCTCAAGCTATGACCCATCCATCTCACGGTATGACCTATCCATCTCATGGTATGACTTATCCATCTCATGCTATGATCCATCCATCTCATGGTATGACCTATCCATCTCATGGTATGCCCTATCCATCTCATGGTATGACCTACCCATCTCATGGTATGACCTACCCATCTCATGGTATGCCCTATCCATCTCGTGGTATGACCTATCCATCTCATGGTATGACCTATCCATCTCACGGCATGACCTATCCACATCTAATTTCTGTTTAAAATTTCTTACTCCACTAGGTTTGTGCTGTCATTCCCTTACCGGCGTATCATAGAACCACTTGATAATTAAGGATTTTACTCATGCAACTGTTCATGAAGGTTTAAAATATTTTTTTTCTTCAAAATATTTCTTTGCTGATCGCCAGCTTTCTGAACCATGCAGCAGAACAGATGTAATATTTTTAGCCACATAAAAATGTATCAATAAAACATGTATTAATAAAGCATGTATTAATAAAGCATGTATTCATAAAACATGTATTAATAAAACAAGTATTAATAAAACATGCATTAATAAAGCATGTATTAGTAAAGCATGTATTAATAAAACATGTATTAATAAAAACATGTATTAATAAAGCATGTATTAATAAAGCATGTACTAATAAAGCATGTACTAATAAAGCATGTATTATTAAACATGTATTAATATAGCACTTATACAGCTCAAGTTAAATATTTATCCTTTACGCCAAAAGTGAGATCCCACGAAAAGTTTTTTAACACTGAGATGTCAACGCCCTGGGGGTGGGGGGGGGGGGGGGGGGAGTGGACACAAAGAATATTAATGGAATAATTACGAAACAAAGCGCTGCATAAAGAAGGTTTTTCAACGGGAGGGGAGGGAGGGATAGGGGTGAGTGAGGTTCTGACACCGTAATCGATATATTCTTGAGCCGACGCCACCCAAGCATGTCAGGGAGGTCAGCTAACGTGATTGATCTCGGTGTGCAGTGGTGAATCTAAAAAATTATTAGAAGAATCGAAACATTCTTAATATCGCGTATTTTTTCCAACAGAATAAAACAGATAATAGGAGATTTTTTTGCGTTGATTTTTTAAAAATTATTAACCGAAGCGTGGAGACAAAATTATGATAGCATTACCGTAAATCTGAAGTGGAAAAAAGGGAATTTAAAAAGCACTGAATGTCCCTGGGGCGGTGTTTTAGTAGTTAAAATTACCGTTTTATTGCCAGGGGAACAGCTGATATGTATGAACTCTTTCATTACTGTTTTACACGCCGGCTGCCAAGACCGGGTTACATGTTAACTAAAGGTCTGGAACGAAGGGTAAACCAGTGGCGTAGCGAGGGGGGCAAGGGGGGATCATGCCCCGGGCGCTACTCACAAAGGGGCGCCAAATGGTGTATTTTAAATATAATATTGTATGGTTTTCGAATAGGGGGAGCGCTAAAAAGTTATTGTGCCCCGGGCGCGAGTTAAGCTCGCTACGCCACTGGGGTTAACACTAATAAATGTATGCATGCGTCAAAGTCTTGGCAATCGTTTAAGTATCTTTGTTTTTGTTTACTATTACAAGAAGAATTATGCTTTTTTTAAAAAGAATAATAACTAAAATTCAGCAATCTAAAAGTTCACGAATGTAGTATAAAAAAAAGCTACATTCAGAGACGGAGAAAGTCACTAAGAGAGCTAAGCCATGCTCAAATGTGTTACGCATCTCAATGTAAACGATATCAGAAATGGAGAGGCGCCGCCATCTTGTCTGCATCTAAAAAAAAAATTTTTTTTGCATTTCGCCACAGCCCCCAAACAGGATATCATGATATCTCCCGCACAACTTAGAGAGTATTAATTATGCAGCTTGCGTACCGTCTCATTACCAAGCGCAGCCGCGGGCAACATGATACCGAGACGTTATAAATGACCTATTTTATCAACAGCATTACAAAGTACTGTGTAAATAGGTCATCGGCATGTCTCGTGCAAGCTTTGAAGCACGTGAATTCAACTCGCACGACAGTCAACTCAACATTCAAAATGAAGTCATAATTTAGGACAATAATCTGATGGTGTGCAATGGTTTCACGTGATCTTCGTCCCAACATCCTGCTATGTGAGTGGTTTTAACCTATGTGACTAGGTGTCATGGGGTCCATGTGGAGCATTTCCTTTGCAATTTTATCATATGCATTAAAAAATTTAACCCTAAGAACGTGTCCTTCGCCATCATCCTGCTGGCAAAGAAAAGCATGCAACAAAAAAGTTAGAACTTCTAGCAGTTGTAGACTATCATGGGCCAAAGTTTTATGTGACTACCGCAGTACTTAAGACGCAAGGTAAATGTTATGGTGAAATTAAATAAGACTTAACGGGACGAGCTCTTCATCATTTCAAACAAGTGTTACCGTATTTCAAGTTTCGACACCGGTTTGTCACAGCCTTAAAAACAGGTGAAGAAAAGAAGGTTTAAACTCGGGGTCGTCTTGTCTGTATGGTACCTTAAAATTTGTTTGAAAGAAATTTCGTCGACGGAACGTTGATCGACGAAAGTTTGGTCGAACGGAAATTTGATCGAATTTTATTTTCAGTTCATGCGATCAGGGC
Organism: Omphiscola glabra; assembly: GCA_964017045.1. NCBI lineage: Eukaryota > Metazoa > Mollusca > Gastropoda > Lymnaeidae > Omphiscola > Omphiscola glabra. Next base: position 11,917,331 of record OZ024800.1, read on the forward strand.
CGGCGCTAGGGGATGGCGAAGGTAGCGCCCGAACAAGACTCCGCGCGTTGCCGTATAGTATATTTATAATATGATGAGTAATTTGGGCCAGGGCAATTAACTGTTATAGGAAAAAAATAGAAATTTCGGAAACTAAGCGAGTGAACAAATATCTGTTATGACGCGTCCCATTAATGACCAGCAAGGCCCCAGTACGACTATAACGTGTCTTAATATCCTATCGGCGGGATATATAACGTCAACGGTCCCGTAAAAAATCAATTTGCCCAAGGCCCCGCACCCTCATAGCGCCGGCCCTGCACACGATCAAATTTTGAGTCAAATTTCTTTTTGATCGAATTTTTTTGTTTTACTATATAGCATAGTGCGCTCAAAAAGAAATTTGACGAAAATGTGATCGTGTGAACTGAAAAAAAAATTCGACCAAATTTCCGTTTGACCAAACTTCCGTCCATCAATTTTCCTTCGACGAAATTTCTTTCAAACAAATTTCCGGTAACCGTTTGGTACGGAGTCGAAGGACCAAGTACATGTAATTTAAAAAAAAAAAAGGATTTACTATTGAAGAGAACAGAGCAACTTACGTGTAGGTTCTGCTGAGGAGAACCGAGCAACTAACGTGTAGGTTCTGCTGAGGAGAACAGAGCAACTAACGTGTAGGTTCTGCTGAAGAGAACCGAGCAACTAACGTGTAGGTTCTGCTTAAGAGAACAGAGCAACTAACGTGTAGGTTCTGCGTTCATATCTCATTTGTGGTTGTCATGTTTTTTTCAAAGTAAACATGGATTTCACGGCAATACCGTGAATTGAAGGGGATGCAATTATTGAGGCAAAAAAAAATGACGACGACAACGTATTAACTGGCCTGTTTTAATGAGTCACACACGTTTTCAATGTCATCGAGTGGAGAAATAACAACGTGATTTTGGACAAAATTTGAAAAAAAAATGTGGACGTGCCCCCTACATTCCAGATCATTGCAATCGTCGCCCCAGCCCCAACCCAGCCATTTATGTCATCACTTTCCTTCGTTCTTAGGGGGTTGTGGGTGGTTGGTGTAATTATCTGGAATCATACGGCGGGGTTCCATTCCCTCTTTTCGCTACCTTACCATTATCGGGGGCTATAGATCCTCGGTGAGATTGCTCACCCCCCCCCCCATCCCTTATCCGCCCCCGTGTAAATTGGGAATTAGTTGTGTGGTTTTGTTTTAGCTAGGCGGCTAGCGTTCGTGTGTATATGACACAGCACGGAGTAATAGGTAATGTGCATGTGACACAGCACACGGGTAACTGGTTATGTGTATATGACACAGCACATGTGTAAATGTTCATGTGTATTGTGACACAGCACACGGGTAATTGGTCATGTGTATATGACAAAGCACGGGGTAATACGTAATGTGTATGTGACACAGCACATGGATAATTGGTCATGAGTATGTGACACAGCACATGTGTAACTGTTCATGTGTATTGTGACACAGCACACGGGTAATTGGTAATGTACATGTGACACAGCACACGAGTAATTCGTCGTGTGTGTGTGACACAGCACAGGGGTAATTAAGCACATAACTGAAGTGAGTTATTGGCAATGCGTTTATACCGAGCCACCTGATGACTTTTGTTCGTGACAGCCGGAAGAAGTGTTCCGACAAAAAGGCCGCGGAACCCGAGTACGAAAATTGGGAGTCTGGGATAGGGTTTCTGATCCGGTGCTGGGCGCGGAGCCCCCGGGGGAAATGAAGAGATGGCAAGAAATGAACAATGGCTTGGGTTGGTTTTTTTTTACATTGAGGAATCACGTGAGTTATAGTCAACAAGATCAGGCTTTAACCAAGTCAAAACACAACAATGTATCGGCAGTGACTAATCTTTTGCTGCCCTCTTGGATACTACTTCTGAGCTATGTGCTACATTATATTTTTTTATACATTTTTTAATTTTATTAGTTTTTTCTGTTTGTTCGCTGATGAAGGCTTCCTGCCGACACGTTCTTTGTTTTGTTGCGTTCCTTTTATCAGGTTTAACCTTACTGTGTTTTACTAATTTCCTAGATGCTTTTAAGCATTTCTCCATTAAACAATGGTTTAGACATTTCAACAGTATTGGGTTGCAAAAGATGGAGTTATTTAAACTAAGATTCAGAACCACTGCACTAAATTATGACTGGGGTTGAGACCCACAATTACCAGCCACCTCTCCCCCACCCCTCACCTGCCATTATAATGATTAGGTCTCGATGCTGTAGTTAACATTCGTATCCATTCATTAACTCTCCGTGTTCAATTAGTTTACCATTATTAGGCCGTATGGCTACTGGTCAATACGGCACCACAATGGTAGCTTACATTTTCCTGGGACATCCCCCCCCCCCTAATGCCACAACGCCACTAAATACATTGACATTTGAGAATGTACATTTCTGTACTATACCATTTTTGTGCAATAACATTTCTTTACAAAACCATTTCTTTACAGTACCATTTACGTACAATACCATTTCTGTACAATACTATTTCTGTATTATACCATTTCGGTACTATACCATCTGTACTACACCATTTCTGTACAATACCATTTCTGTACTATCTATGATACCGTCAGGTCAAAGAATTCCAAAACGAGCTCTTGCACAATACGTATCTCGGGGAGAATCTCGCCGTCTTGCGGAGAATCTCGCCGTCTTGCCCGTCCGTAGCCGGGCGACCGCTGGCGAGCACTGTGGTAATGCACACGAGATGCGAGATGTGACAAAACAAATGAGACAAAGGCGAGGAGATGGGCAAGGCAGGAAGGAGCTTCCGGACAACCAACAGGGTGACACAAATAGAAACAATATGGCCGCCAAGCAGTCTGGACGCATTCAAGGAACGAGGAGGGTGAAAGACGACTAGGCGCGCTTGTCAGTTGCGCTCTCCGGTAGTCTCCAGAATCAAGGGATTTGGGGAGGGGGGGAGACATGGAAAAATTATTTCGCCATTATAATGGATCGAGACAGAAGGGGGAAGGGGGGGGGAGGGATGCGCGTGCAAAAGCGTCTTCCTTGTTGTTTCGTTTCTAGTTTTTAGTCAAATGACAACATTTTTTTGTCCAAATTACAACTTTTTGTGGTCCAATGACAATATTTTTGTGGTCCAATGACAGCATTTTTGTGGTCCAATGACAGCATCTTTTTTCTGGTCCAACGACAAAACTGTTGTGGTCTAAAGACAACATGTTTTCTGGTCCAAAAGCATTTTTATGTGTTCCAATGAACAAAATTGTGTGGTCTAATGACAAGATTGTTTGGGGTCCAAAGACAACGTGTTTCGTGGTCCAATGACATCAAGTTTCATGGTCAATTAGAACAGATAACAACAATTCAGTCAATCAGTCTCTCCCTACACAACCCCACCACAAACACGCATACACAACCTTCGACTCAGAGACACACGGCAACCAATGATATAAACCGTCGTTGACAAAGTTCTCGGACGACGCAGTCCCCACGTGACACAGTGTCCACTCCTGCTGTTAGAGCACGTCGTCTGGAGGGCCACAGACTTGGGAGTGGCATTGGTCACAGTTTCGAAAGTGGACGCAACGCCTCGCGGCGTGCTATCAGTTTATTGAGTAGCACAGGTGTAACCTAAAGGTAGATTGTCGGAGACATCTGGTCACTCTCCTGTACCAGGTACGACGACAAGATAAAGGCGACCCACCCCACCCTTGCACCAAGCTCAATGTCCTAGTTACGCCAAGGTCAATGTGCTAGCTACGCCAAGGTCAATGTGCTAGATACGTCACTGGAATATGGTGTTTCTTATATAACAAGGTGTCTTTGCTTTGTGCGCTTTTATCGAGTGTACACGGCGCTGTGAATCCTTCACTCACTTCACTTGAGACAATTAAATGAAAAACGGTCGTTGGAACAGTCTGCGGTCCAGCGGTAATAGTTTTGGCACCAACAACAAAAACATAACTGACAATCCCATTAAAAAAAAACAGTCACGGAGAAACAACAGTTTGAGGATCTCTGTTCCTTAAGAAGAAACAACAGTATGATGATCTCTGCTCCTTTACGTGGGGGGGGGGGGGGTCGTGAGCCAAGCCTTCGGCCTCGGTTCGGTCATAACGGTTACGAAGTGCCGGATCGGGGTTGGGGACGCCGCTCTTCGTGAGTGGTCGGCCAAAGAGCTTCGTGCTCAGTGCCGCTTCAGCATATGTCTTGCTCCTTTAGAAGAAAGAACAGCAAGAGGATAGCTGCTCCTTTAAGAAACGGCAGTTTGGGGATCTCTGCTCCTTTAGAAGAAACAACAGTTTGAGGATCTCTACTCCTTTAAGGAACGGCAGTATGAGGATCTCTGCTCCTTTAGAAAAAATGACAGTTTCAGGATCTCTGCTCCTTTAGAAAAAACGACAGTTTGAGGATCTCTGCTCCTTTAGAGGAAACAGTGTCCAAATCTTTTGCTGCCCTCTTGGAAACTACCTCTAAGCTAAGTGCTACATTATAATTTTTTGATACATTTTTTTTTATTTTATTCGTTTTTCTGTTTGTTCGCTGATGAAGGCTTCCTGCCGACACGTTCGTTGTTTTGTTGCGTTCCTTTTATCAGGTTTAACCTTAATGTGTTTTACTAATTTCCTATTTAGAGGAAAAGGCAGTTTGAGGATCTCTGTTCCCATATAACTCCTTAAGTCTCATATAGGAAGCCTTAATTAACCCCCTTGTCCAAAGGCGTAGCTAATGAGTTGAAGTTACGGGTGACTCCATTTTCTTTACCCCCTTATCACCACCATACTCTCTTGACCCCAGGAAGCGTTTCTCCTATCGGAGATGCACTACTGTAAATAACCTCTAAAAAATGTATATCTTTATTCGTTTTTTAATTCTGCATGGATCAAAAAACTTATTTCGGTATTTAATCTCTGCATAAGAAACAAGAAAGAAAGGATTTGTCAAGCAATTGGGCAGTACGACGACCTCCTGGTGTTGGTAAAAATGCGAAAACTTGAATGGTTTGGCCACGTAACAAGGAAACAAGGGCTCGCCAAAGAAATCATGCAGGGCACAACTAGAGGAGGGAGAAGAAGAGGAAGACAGAGAAAAAGATGGGAAGATAACATCAAAGAGTGGACGGGATTAAAACTAGGCGAGGCTGTACATAGTGCAGAAGACAGAGAGGAATGGAGAAGGATAGTTTTCATTTCATCTGTGGCGCCCCAACGGTCCAAGGACTAAGGGACATGATGATGATGATGATGATAAGAAGCAAAACAAAATTATGAGATTTTATTAAGAAGCAGTATTGAATTCGCCAAGGGACTAGGAGATTGGATTATCTTCCCCTCTCATTTCTATTTGTCTCCCCTTTCACTCCGCCATGTTTCAATTCTACTTGAAAATGTCAACATTGTCCCCTAGTGGCGGAGGCAGGCCCCTTGTAAAGACACTCGCTTGATTACTCGGTTCGTTGAGTGGAAAGCGAGGGTTGAAATTACAGGAGCTGGGGCACTGTAATAAGAGCTCACACAAAAAAAGTCGATGTCGACTTAGGGACATTTTGTTTAGGGTAACGCAAGATTGATGCCATTACAAAACGTGAATATAAAAGGGAGAATAAAAACAGCGTGTATCCAACTGACTCACGTCATTCAAGGATCAACAGCCTAGTATTGAATCATCCTAATTGAAATATACTCCTTCCCCACTTCTTTCTTCTCCCCCACCCCCTTTTTTTCTCCTAAGCCAGGGGTTCTAAAACTGCTAACATTTTAATCAATTGTATTAATTATTATTTTTTATAAAAGTTTTATTTAACCACTAGGTCCTCGAAGTAAAAAACTAAGAGAAGCGACGGGTGAAAGAGATTAGGCGGAAGACGGGGGGGGGGGGTGATTTTGGGGGGACATGGTGGATGGTGGGGGTAGTGAGGTGAAAATTGGGTAATGAAATGAAAGAGCTTGTGCACGGGACGGGGGAAAGATGGGGAGGGGTCATTTTTAAGGGGACACGGGATGGTGGAATTAGGGGGGGGGCGAGGGGGGACGAGGGGAGGGGGGGACGAGGGGAGGGGGGGACGAGGGATGATAGGGTTAGAGAGAAAGATGGCGGACACGGGATGGTGAGGTTAGGGGAAAAGAGTGGCGACACGGGATGGTGGGATAAAGGGGGAAAGAGGTGGGGCACGGGATGGTGGGGTTAAGGGGAAAGAGGGGGGACACATGATGGTGGGATTAGGAGGAATGAGGTGGGGACACGAGATGGTGGGGTAAGGAAGTTGAAAGCTTTCCCTTCTGCTTGTTTCCATCTGTCGTAATGGGGGAGAAATAGATAAGGCGTCAAATCTAATGCAGAATTATTGTTTGTACCCAACTATCGGCGAAAAATTAAGACCTTTTGGAGCCCTTGCCACTACGGCAAAACTGAGAGCCACAGCCGTGTACGCACTGGCCATAATTATAGGCGTTAGGCGCTGACTAAGCCACTTGGTGCAATTAATGGTTGGAAGTAGCTGGGGTTAGTCAATTCCTGACGCCCGAGATATACCGTACAAATACACTGTAGTCATTAGCGATCTCATTCTGGCTAGGTCTACGGACATAATTGTGTGGCTGCTGACGTCGAGGGAAGTAGAAAGTAACTTTGAACACGTCTGACGTTGGTAAAAGTGCAAGTACTGATAACTTACAGCTTTGATGACAATCTAATCAATGTTTCGATATTAGAGATTCACAAACACTGTACACCTATTCGCAAACACTGTACACCTATTCGCAAACACTGTACACCTATTCGCAAACACTGTACACCTATTCGCAAACACTGTACACCTATTCGCAAACACTGTACACCTATTCGCAAACACTGTACACCTATTCACAAATAAATGAACAGGATTTTTTTTAGAATAAATTTTTATTTTATTTTACTTTATTTTAAAATGATTTTATTGTCTCGCTTCAGTTTTACAAAGAAGCCATTTTAATAAGTTTTTGACCTAGCCGTTCCGCTTCATTTTATTTTGAAGTTCTTGTTGTGTAGGTTTTTTAACTAGGGCGTATGAACAGTGGCGTAGCGAGCTTAACTCGCGCCCGGGGCACAATACCTTTTTAGCGCCTCCCAATACCTTTTTAGCGCCCCCCCCCTATTCGAAAACCATACAATATTATAGTAAAATATACCATTTGGCGCCCCTTTGTGAGTAGCGCCCGGGGCATGATGCCCCCCCTTGCCCCCCTCATTACGCCACTGCGTATGAACGAGGACGAAGCTTTTATAATTATTGTTATCTGGATCTACATTAAAATAGCTGTGCAACCCATTCACAATGTCGGCGTCATCGGATATACTAAATTACGGAGGAATACAACCTGACCGAGATGCAACTACCTTTACTCATTTTTCTTTTTAAATAGCAGTAACTGGCAACGTTTAATTTTATCTAAAAGGCGTGAGTTGTGTCCCCTGGGGAAAAAAAAGAAAAACGTGGGGCGTGGGGGGTGGGGGATAAACACATGTTACAGTATTCATGCATACACGTGTCGCCAACCTGCCACCACAGTCGTTATTTACGTGATAATCTAGAGAAGATGTAACACTTGCGTCCAACAGTTGTTTCGGGATTAAATGGCGTGTTCAATTCGTTGGCACGCGTGCTACACAGGTGTCGACAGAAAGCAAAAAAAAGGTACAGGTGAAAAGCTTTCAGTTTCAGGTAGCATTATCGGGTTCCGATTCAGTGAACTTGCCACATTAACGGGAATTGTGAGTACGGCGTGAGTATGCGCTTCTCAGGGAGGGTGGGGGCGTTTGCGGGGGGGGGGGTGGTTTGCGTGGGGGGGGGGGGTTCCGGCATAAGTGTGAGAAAGGGTTGGCGTGTGTGAAGGGTTGGCGTGTGTCACTGTGTGAATGGTTGGACGGGTTGGCGTTTGTGTGGGAGCGACATATATGCGAGAAAGGGTTGGTGTGTGTGAAGGGTTGGCGTGTGTAAAGGGTTGGCGTGTGTGAAGGGTTGGCGTGTGTGAAGGGTTGGCGTGTGTGAAGGGTTGGCGTGTGTGAAGGGTTGGCGTGTGTGAATGGTTGGCGTGTTTGTTAGGGTCGGCGGTGCCGGTACTGACTTAGAGATTGAAACTGGACTAGGCTAGGTAGTGTAATCGGCTTGCCAAGGTCAGTTAGTATGTCAAGGTCGTTGCACGCTGAAGCCGTCAAGGTGGTCGTACGGTGTGCCCTGTGACAAGGTCGTTGAGTGTAAACACGTGTAAAGGTCGTTAGTGCATCGCGTGACACGGTCGTAAAGTGTGCCCTGAGACAAGTCCGTTGGGCCCATCAGAGACCAGCGTTATGAAATTATTTTTGGAGACAAAACTATGACCCGTCCAGCTCGTCGAGGTCGGTCACAATCGCGGGTCAAGGTCGGTCAGCGTTGTGAGACAAGGTAATAGACCAGAGAGACGAAATTTGTGGGGCGTGTTAGATGCAACTGTACATTTATTATTGGGAGTGGACACACATTTCATCGCCATTCTGCACCTGACTAGATCCCGTGGCGCTGACAAATGTTCCACAATTAGCAGCAAACCATACAAGTCTTGTTTTTTTCTTTAGAGTCCAACAAAAAAACAAAACCAAAAAAAAGCTGTCCTATTCTATTGGGCACAACCGACCACTGCCTTCCCTCTACCACCCCCACTCCCTTGGACTGCTCTACTGAAATGGGTTCTGCTTAGCATTTCCTTTCCGATCACGCCCCACTCCCTTGGACTGCTCTACTGAAATGGGTTCTGCTTAGCATTTCCTTTCCGATCACGGCTTCGGGGTTAGCACCACGCTGTCTTCGATTTTACCCTCCTCCTCCTCCATCTATTTTTTTTGCCAGGAGAGGGTGGTCGATAAACTGGCAGCAGCACACGAGGATGACGTCACGGTTTACAGAAATAAACCGTCGGTGTGTGGCATAACCGGTGAGGGTTATTGGTTGGAGACCATTGTGAAGGCGTCCGTGTAGCTGGCGGATGCCATTACTGTTTACAGCAACAATCGGAGGCCTTTAGAGGGGCTTGAAATAAAACTATTAAATTGAAAAGTAACACCAAGAGTAAAGAGATGCTAGGATGATGACCATTGGATGACACGTTCCGACCCTTGACATCAATGCGCGATGTCAACTGAGCCCTCGACAGTTGACGTCGACAAAGGAGATGCTTAACCTGTCAGTTGACACCGACTAATATGGTTTTTAACTTGAAAGTTGATATCAAGAAATAAGATGTTTAACCTGACAGTTGACATCGAAAAATAAGACGTTTAACCTGACAGTTGACACCGACAAATAAGATGTTTAACCTGACAGTTGATATCGACAAATAAGATGTTTAACCTGACAGTTGACACCGACAAATAAGATGTTTCACTTTGCAGTCGACACCGACAAATAGGATGTTCAACCTTACAGTTGACACCTATAAACAAGATGGTTAAAACTTTGAAATGGAAAAAAACAACGTTGAAATTGTCCCGTCGTAAACAGAATCAAGTGGCGGCTCACAACAATTTAAGAGCCTTTGTTTCTGTCGCACGCTAAATATGACGTCATGTGATAGTCTGATTATTTCAGTTAATGCGTGAAGATACTTTTAAATCAACGATGTTTGGACATACGTTCACCATCCTGGCTTAATAAGCACAGATCGTTCAGCCCCAAGGAGATTTGTAGCGTCGTCGGGCGAATAAATTAACATTGCTTCGCCGCTGTCGGCCGTGTGCTACCGAATGACGTGACACTCGCCGACCGTAGAGCTCGGGTCGCTGGAAGAACAAAATAATTAGCGACTTTGGTAGGCATCCAGTGAAATATTAGTCATTTCAATTAAGATGACAATATAGTACACGAAGCGCTCCATTAACTGAATGAGCAATGCTACTGTTACAACTATTGACTGCGTGCGCTCGTTTAATAATAATAAAGTTTATTTGAAAAGTCACGCTTCATCCCCAAAGGCTCGAAGCGCGTTACAAAGTCAAATCTTCGATGTTCAAGAGGCATCACTGCTGCCAGTTAGGCGCATGTGAACTCCATCTCCCCATCTCCGGGAATCCATCGCCGGGTTTTGAATTCAGAGTTGCCTTCTCTTAGATGAGTTGCCGTCCAAGGTTAACGAGTCCCATCCACCCGGGAGTTGCCGGAATGTTTCATTGTATCAATGTTATCCGCCTATCGGGAATCCATCGCCGGGTTTTGAATTCAGAGTAGCCTTCTCTTAGATGAGTTGCCGTCCAAGGTTAACGAGTCCCATCCACCCGGGAGTTGCCGGAATGTTTCATTGTATCAATGTTATCCGCCTATCGCGAATCCATCGCCGGGTTTTGAATTCAGAGTAGCCTTCTCTTAGATGAGTTGCCGTCCAGGGTTAACGAGTCCCATCCACCCGGGGTGCTGGTGGTGTGTTTGCTTTGGTGGGGAATGAACTCCAGACCATCAACTTGAGATTTGTTCAGTTCAGACCACTCGGCCACCCAGCACCCAGCAGTTTAGAGAGGAACTAGCGTACGTTACGTCAGCATGCAGCTTGTCCGGCTAGTTTAAAAAAAAGCGTATCCGGAACTTTGAAAGAAATTTCGTCGACGGAAAATTGATCGAACGGAAATTTGGACGAATATTTTTTTCGACCAACTTACAAACCCAAAAATAATATTTTAAATAGTTTTTTAATCCCAACCTCTCACTTCTGGTACCCGGGTACGAATAGTCGCAGCCTAATCAGTCAGTGAACGCTCTTCTCGCGCTTGATTTGGTGACGTCAGATGAGGTAAAGTACAAGACCGGAAAGCCTTTCTAGGCGGGAAGAATCAACCTTACAGCAGACGTCCGTCATATTAGATCCAGAGCTCTTAACCAGTGATGCCCACAACCCGTGGGAGTGAGGGGGGGGGGGTGTCGTGGGAGTGAGGTGGCGGTGTCGTGGGAGTGAGGGGGCGGTGTCGTGGGATGCGGGAAGACCCAGAAAAAAAACAGTTTTTGTGTGTGCATAATTAGCATTTTTTATCATGTGGGGCGCGGGGAAATATGTTTTGAAAATGGGGAAACGGTTTTGAAATCATATCAAAAGGTGTGACACTGCAAAAAAAAAAAAAAAGATTCAATTCCCGGAATTACAGCCTTCCAGTGAACAAGAACTGACCATTGGTCAGTTGGGAGCCACCTTGTTTCATTGTCGGGTAGGGGCGCCCTTAATGTCGTAATGGCAGTTGTTGGCTTTTGGTTTGAAAATAAAGATTTTTTTTAAAATGGGGAGATCTTTTACAATTTCGGTTCACTTTATGATGAAGTAAGGCAGTGGTTCTCAACCTGTGGGTCGCGACCCCTTTGGGGGTCGCACGACTCTTTCCCAGGGATCGCCAAAGACCACCTGAAAACACATATGTTCTATAGTTATGAAGCATAACTGAAAATAATTTTGTGGCTGGGGGTCGCCACAACACGATGAACTGCTTTAAAGGGTCGCGGCCATAGGAAGGTTGAGAACCACTGAAGTAAGGTATTGGTTCCCCTTGTTTTACCCGTTCACAAACTGAATCCGCCCCGGTACATGTATCCCTCAGCAACACCGCCTTCGGTCCAGAAAAACTCACGTGTTACTAAAAGCTTTGCCCCCCGCTTATCCCCACGTATGGGGCAAGTTAGGCCACGCATGACAATTTTTTTGCCAGTGCTTTATCTGCCCCTATTAGGATGTCTACGGCCGGTAAGATTTCTGTCTACATCGTGTCTAGAAATTTAATTAAACAGAACGAAATATTTGTACTTATTTATATGTCATAATTTAGCCTTAGTGACAAGTCACGGCTTTGGAGAGACGTGGACATGCATGTTATGATGGTTGCTGGCGGACTAATTTAGCGATTCGGCTTGGAGATTGCACTTTTGGGTGTTCGCCCAGGGGAGCATTTAGTCAAGATACGCCACAGTTACGCCCACAAATAAATAATTGTTCAGATTTTCTGATTGGTCGAAACGAATTTTGTTACCAATTTTAGAAAATGACATCATCTAGCAACAAATAATCCCAATGTTACCAATACACGGATGGCTTTGCACTGATTTGTTCTAGACGCAGACCTGTTTACCCCCAAACTCTCAAAATCGTACAATATCATCACAAAATCGTTCAATACATTATCTTAATAGTAAAAAATAAAATACAGTAAATATAATTTATACATCTCAAAATCGTACAATGTACGCCAAAATCGTAAGAGTAAACGCAGGTCTGCAGACGCACACATGCACGGATGGCTTTGCACTGATGTGTTATAGACGAAAAGTCTTAGCTTATTAAAAGACATAAAAGTTTGTTTTGTATTGGGTTGGGGGGGGGGGGATATCTTTAAAACGCATCTGAGATAAAGATTAAAATATCCTCGAAGACCATTGTGAGCAGAGTAAATCAATACTTTTTAATACCAATGGCCATCCCACACAATGAGCTGTCTGTTTAAATACACTAACATTTTCACTAACAACGTGCAGTGGTGTGATGTTATGTAGGTTGGAAGGCAGGAGGGTGAGGTATGAAGTCAGGAGGACGGGGAGTATGAAGGCAGGAGGACGGGGAGTATGAAGGCAGGAGGACGGGGAGAATGAAGGGAGGAGGACGGGGAGTATAAAGGCAGGAGAACGGGGAGTATGAAGGCAGGAGGACGGGGAGTATGAAGGCAGGAGGACGGGGAGTATGAAGGCAGGAGGACGGGGAGTATGAAGGCAGGAGGACGGGGAGTATGAAGGCAGGAGGACGGGGAGAATGAAGGGAGGAGGACGGGGAGTATAAAGGCAGGAGAACGGGGAGTATGAAGGCAGGAGGACGGGGAGTATGAAGGCAGGAGAACGGGGAGTATGAAGGCAGGAGAACGGGGAGTATGAAGGCAGGAGAACGGGGAGTATAAAGGCAGGAGGACGGGGAGTATGAAGACAGGAGGGCGGGGGTATGAAGGCAGGAGGACGGGGAGTATGAAGGCAGGAGGACGGGGTATGAAGGCATGAGGACGGGGTATGAAGGCAGGAGGACGGGGGTATGAATGCGCTGTACAGAGTTCACAATGTGTTCAGATATTTGAATTGTACACCAGCAACTACACCCCGGACTAATTGGAAGCCATTAAACACCACAATGTTTTCTCTAGTTAGCTGCAGGGGCGTAGCGAGACTGTTTGGCGCCCTGGGACAGAATTCTTTTTTACGCCCATACCAACCTCAAATCTGAAACCCATTATGTTCATTAAGGGTAATAAGGGGAGAGACTGCAATCAGGTTAGCACAATAGGAAATTATTAAAACACAGTAGAGCAAGAAAACAAATCTTTTGCTGCCCTCTTGGACACTAATTCTGAGCTAAGTGCTATATTATTTTTTTTAATTGTATTCGTTTTTTTCTGTTTGTTCGCTGATGAAGGCTTCTTGCCGACACGTTTGTTGTTTTGTTGCGTTCCTGTTTTCTGGTTTAACCTTACTGTGTTTTACTAATTTCCCATGTTCATCAATAAAATAATTCCAAGACCCACTTTGGCGCCCCAAAATAGTCTGTCGCTTGTGTAAATCTGCCCCATTATGCCTCCTTAGATACGCCTCTGGTTGGCTGGGTTAGGCTTACTCACTGACCAGCTTACACATTCGGGGCCAAAGCATTAGTTAAGCTGCTCAAAGACCATTTCAATAATGCATCTTCAGCCAAGTGAACTCGGATCACAGAACAGAAGTAAACTGCAGAGTTTGTTTTGTTTTTTTCGTGGGAGAGGTGCGGCACAATGTTTGGCCAGCCCCCGGGGCAACACAAACCCTAGCTACGCAGGCAATGTCAAGGACTGGGCAACAACACAACGGCGACCTAAAACGCACGCTTCTGTGTAATCACATGCGAGGCCCTGCTTCATTGGGGGGGGGGGGGACAGATGTCACTAGGCGCCAGACTAGTTAGGGGCGCCAGACTAGTTAGGGGCGCCAAACACTCTGGCTACGCCTCTGCCTGCATCGCATGGTTGTGTAGCTAAATTTTAGGAGCCACGTCATGGTTTACTGCACTCTGGCCAAATTGATGTGTTTATGAGCCACGTCATTCTGTCATTGGTGTGTCTTGACATTCTGTCATTAGTTAATCGGCAAGGACGTAACTCTGCTACTAATGCCCCACACGTCTTCTCGGTGCGCAAATCTATAAATAGAAACACACGTGATTCGGGAATGGAAGATGCATTTTAATATCGCAAGGGAGTCGGGACTGGTGGTGGTGACATTGTAGGGGGAGAAATAGGAGAGGTGGTGGTGACATTGTAGGGGGAGAAATAGGAGAGGGTGGTGTTGAAATAGAGATGGGGATTGGAGAGGGTGGTGATGACACAGAGAAAGGGGTGGTGTAATGCTTTAACTGATCTACAATTTGACCTGGTTGTTTGGGGGGGGGGGGGTATGGAGCAATTATTAGTCCACAAACTTTACCTTCCATCTCCACGTGCGTGGTACAACTCAAGTTATTTTCCCTGAGGCCTAGGCTTACACTAAAGACGAGATCAGTAAACCACAATGACAATTTCTCCCCAGCAGAACCCATATCCCGATAGTCCACTCGTCTCCAAAAGTCCAAAAGCCGAGTGTTGAGATCCCCGATAGGTCAATGCCGGATCAATTGAACATTGATCAAATCACAAACACTATTTTAAAAGAGAACACGTTGTGTTACTGCCAGGCAATGCCATGCAATACACTAACTTTGGGCTCTATGAACCAATTGTATTACTGCAAAGCGATGCCACGCAATACACTAACTTGGGCTCCATGAACCAATTGTATTACTGCCAGGCGATGCCACGCAATACACTAACTTTGGGCTCTATGTCAATGTCCTAAATAACATGCAACAACGTAAGTAGTCGCCCAACTAACAAGTTCGCACCCCGACCCCAGACAACGGCGGTTAACCCCCTCCCCACGCCCCTCAAACGATGCTGGTCTACTCTCCTCCCCAACCCCACTATATGATGGTTTTGCCCCTAATAATAATTGTTTTATCCCCGATGTTTTCATCACGTTATCTTCTTACACCAAAATAATTCCTTTGGCCTTGGGAATTCCCAAGTGATCAAACTCTTATCAATGAGGAAATCCACATTAGTTTAAAATTACTTTTTTTCTTCTTTTTTTAAAGCAAGAACGTCATTTTATTAGAATAACTTAGACAAGCCAAAAATTATAATACCCGAGAACCGATGACAACACGTAAAAGTTCACAAAGTTGTTTTAAAAATTGTGTTTGTGATTTAACAATAAATGAAGTGAGTGGAGAGGTTAAGGTGGTGGTTGGCGGAAAAAAAAAAGGAGGGGGGGGGGACCACTTGATCACATAACCATGACTTACAAGCATAGACATGTACTTTAAAATATGAGCTTATTTAAAAATAAAGGTGCTTAAAAAGAATAAGGAGTAGAGACTAGTTAGAGGTGGGTTGGGTGTACATTTGAAAGTAACGATAATCTCTAAGTGTCCAAAGATAATATCAGGGAGAGACAACCTCGCATGAGTTTTTAGGACAGGTCATGTGACAGGGATGAATGTGTCATCTGTAAACATTAAACAAGGGCATGTGACATGGCCTGGTAGCCTTTGCGACCTTGGGATGCTATCTGAGCCATCCTACACATGTTGACAAATAAGTCAGAAGGTAGCCACATGAAGCTTAGCATTTGTCATGTTGTGCGTTGGTTGCTTGTGTGTGGATGTGGGGGGGGGGGGGGGTGGGGGGGCTACAATTTGGAGTTTTCAAAGACCCACAGCAAGACAGATGGTTGTTTGGAATACTAAAATCAAGACATGAAATATCTTCTGTTTTTTTAAACTAAAAAATTCAAGTGAAGCAGAAACATTATTTCTGCACTAAGAATAAAATTTTCAAAAGTAAAATTTTCTCTGCTAATACAATTTACACGATATGTGCATTAATAAAGACAAGGAACAATTGTATTTTTTAATTTAAGAATTTCAAACAAACTTGTCCAGTTTCCATAACTTTAAAATGAAATATCTCGTATATAATTTGCTTCTGGTGTGTCCTGCTTCTTTTTTTAAACCGCCCTCCTCCCAAATCTACATGTTTTATATTAATAGTACTGAGTGGGGAAAAAAGGTCTGTCATGCATGACATGTTAACTGGGGTAATTTAGTATTCCTTTAGGGGGAGGCGACTATTATATTAATCAATAGAGAGCCATGGGTATGGTGTAGGACTGTCAGTAGGACTATTGTTTAAAGGCCGGCAGATAGGGCGCAGGACTGTCTATAGGACCATTTCTCAAAATACATCCAGCTTGTGTAAAAAAAAAAAAACTGCACCTGGTTAAGTCCTAGTTACATTCTCAGGTTTGTGTCCTTTAAAGAGAATATACCGGTACTGACATCATGCTACAGCTAACAGAACAACACACATCAGATGGGAGGGAAAAAGAAAGCCATGAACTTACAGCGATGTCTGTGACATTAGCACCTACAGCTTCCACTACTCCAGCACATTCAAAGCCCATTATGATGGGTGTCTTGGGTGGGTGGTCGATGACTCCTTGTCGCACCATGAGATCAGGAAAACTCATGCCACTGTAGTGATTTTAAAGAAAAATTAAATCAAAGTCAGTTTTTTTTTAAAATACATCAAAATGTTCCTATTGAATGCCAGGATGTGATTGTTTTTAGCACACTGAATGGACTTAGAAACATTTAGTCAGCTCAGTTGATTTTACCATAAAATTTAATTTTTTTTATTAAAGCTCTTGATGTTGTATTATTTTCATGTATTTGCAATGGTTATGCCTACATGTGGTGTTTTTTTAAGATGTTAAATTCCTATATATTTCCTCACAATGGTCGGCAACATCCAGACAGATCTTTTACTACCATCCCCCCGGGCCAATTTATCCAGCCGTATATCCCCAGCAAAAAAATTCACAGCAATGTAAAGATTGTAGCGAACCATCTTAGGTGCCATATTTTAACACCCAAGCAAGGTTGAAAATTCTTAAAACTAGAAGCACAAAACCCTTGAGCTCATTCAAGTTATAGATGTGAGGCTGCTAAAATGCAATGCTAAATAAGAAACTAACTTAAATACCCAGAACTGCAAAGCTAGAACAATGAATGAAACTCACCATGCTTTGACTCTGATGAGCACCTCACCCTCCCCAGGGGCGGGCTCTGGTTTCTGCTGCACCTTCATCATCTTTACACCACCAAAACCAGTCAGAACAACGCTCTTAACCTCTTTAACTGGCACGGCTGGGGCAGGAGCCTCTGGCTTGGCATCAGCTTCAGGTGCTGGGGTTTCAGTTGTCTCCGGCATTTCTGAGATTTTGACCAGCTACAGCAATAAATATTTTTCTTTAAAACATGTACAGAGAGTTTAAAGTGAATTTTTGTTCTCTTGGCCAAGTTTAACAAATGTGAAAATCGGTTAACTAAATCTGTTTGGTTACAATGGTTTGGGTTAACCTTTCGTAGTTGGCAGCAAACACATTTCTCCCAGGTTAAAGCACATTTAAATGTCTGGGAAAGTCATACTTTGAAACATCAGAATAAATTCATGCTATACAAATCGTGTCAACTTTTCAGCTATGGCTTGAAACCACATGGACTGAGAAATTACATTATCAGAGACCAGCTATAACAGAAGTACAAATCCTTAGAATTCTGGTAATAATTTGCATTGATGCATCAAAATAATAGTAATTAAACCATAGGCCTTCCTTAAAAGGCGAGATTTTAAGACTGAGATGGAGTAGACAAAATTATCAAGAGGCAGCAATGACTGAGTAATGATATGAATTTGTTTTAAAACCTTCAAGAAAAACGAAAATGTCAGGGATGTCTATTATTGGTTCCTCCAAATCATTTAGGCCGACTAAATCCAGTTGTTGTTCTCACAGAGTACAAGAATTTCTTTAAAAAATTACATAAGAATGCCTTTGGAAACAATCATCCCATTAACAAATGTGGTACTTCACTAAATGTTATAGTTATGGACATAAATTATATAGCTTCCATGAATTAATGTTTTAGCGTCTGTGAATTATAAAAATGAGAATACTTCTTACACTCAGGTTTAATCCTTCTTAAAACTATAGTCATACTTAATTTTTATTATAATGTATAAAACAAAACATGGGCTCAATGTCAAGGCCAAGGCAACACAAAATAGTGAAAAAATAAGAGGAGCGTGAGCTCCGTGGATGACAAGACAAGCCAGTGCCTCACAGTTTGTTAGCATTAATGTTAACAAATCAAAACATACGTTTATACTAATGCAGCTCTAATTAATGCACATGCCACATGCATTTGAATATTCTGATTGTTTACTGTCGTTGATAAAAAAAATTAAAACATAACATTTCCATCCTTCAAATTCCAGGGCAGGAGCAAGACACCTAACTAACATTATCATCAGAATCAGAGCAGAGAGCTTAAATTGACTTGCAGCTTTCTTTCCCGATCTTACTGAGTTACTCGACACTGTTACTCAGTCACTGAGTTTCTTACTTAAAGTGACCTTATAGACTTCACTTATGCTACTATAAGTTACATGCTTGTTTTCTCTACACTTAAGTCTTTAGTTAAATAAATTGGTAGCATGTCATGTCCATGGTCCATATGTGCTTTTACTTTTATACAAGCCTCACATATATTATAGTTATAGTATAGGCTTAGGCCTATTCATAATCATATCGATGTGCGGATAAAATAATAAATCAAAATAAAATCAGTTTTAGTGAAATTTTATATTTTTGTAAATTGAGCATTGACTCAGCATTGCAATAGAAAACTCATTTTGGCTAATTTTGAAAGATGGGGTCATGACGTCATTTGCGGGATAGATTTAGGGTTCAGATTAGGCATCATTAGGGTGAGCGGTCCCATCTCTCAACGTTTACCATAATTTTATTAAAATAGTTTAAATATGCTAACTTAATATACTATATAGCCTACTATAGCCTATAAATGAGATAAGCCTATAACTATAATTATAATACTTAAAAGACGTAATATTTTATGAAAATAATTGTTAAAATTACTTACCGGTTATTTGAATGAAAAAAGTTCCGAATTATCAACTTGTGCGACAAAGTATAGACTGAGTATATCCAATGTAAATGTATATGTACTATGGCAATCAAATGATTTTGTCACACACACTTCACACAGCTGAGCTGCCTCGATCACGCAGAACACACTCGTCTCTACACTACAAAGCCAAACTTAATGCAATAAAAATAGAGCGTGCATCAAGTATTATTTTTAAGTGAGTTGTGAGTTAATTACAAGAGAAACAACAGGAGTCTAAACCATATGTTATTAACTGACGCCCCGGCTGCAAGGCCTTTGGCTTTAGAAAATAGCAAGGTTGGGACCACGGTGGAGGCTTTTAAGCAGCTGATCGATGAACTCACCATGTGCGAGTTCGCGGAATAAACATATTTACAGCTACAGCTCTTCTGATTGGCTGTCGAATGTCACTGGCTTTCTTTGCTCCTCTTGATTGTGTTGTTATTTTTTTTTTAATGAATAATATCATTGTCTAACGAATCTTGAGTCTTATTAAATAATGGTATCTTTAATTTTTAAAGTATGAATAGTAAATGCCATAATCATAATGCAGATAAATATATGTATTACAGTCTTGTCCTTGTTATGAATAAGTCAATGATGATATAAATTTGCTTAGACTTAAATCTAGGGATCCCTTGATTGACCTATGACCTGCTGACCTTTTACTCGCCCGGGCTGTTTGTAAACAAATAATTTGTTCTCTATGGGAGCGACGACAACTTTGTCCAAGCCGAGAAAACATTAGTAAAATTCAGGTTAATCAGTATATAGAAATTGTTGGAAAATTATTTTACCATTAAAATAAATGTATAGATCACAGTTCTGTACCTACAAGTAACAAACATTCAGTTGTTCACCTAATTTCGATAATGTTTTGACGTGGGCTTTTTTAATCCTACATTTCTGATTTCATTATAGCACTTCACTACTTAGTAGTATTATTTAGGCCTACTAGTTATTGAATCGATTTTTTTTCTTTAGTTGTTTATTTTAATTCAAACTTCTAAGTGCAGTTTTTTTCTGTTGGTGACTTAATAAAAACAAGTCTCAATAAACTCAATATTTTGAAAGTATTATATTATTATTAGTAATTTTCATCAACCCATTTCATTAAATCATTAAATACTATTACTAACTACTATTAGAATTAGTAATCTCAGTGTCAGTAGTAGTAGTAATAGTATTAGTGTAGCTGGGTGCATGCAGTGTTGTTTCTCAGACCTCAACTTACTTCAAGTTAAAGTTGAATGCAATGAAGGTAGGGGAAAGGCCCTAGTGCTTTAGTTTAGTCAAAGGATGGCATGGCATTGAATTTAGTGCACCCACAAAAATACACAATCAGCTCAGCCATAAAGTTTTTATAACCTACATCTCCAATACAAAGTAGTAGTAGTACAAAAGGATGAATTATTTTTAATCTCAGTCAGTTGATAAAAAAATTGTATCATGTGGCATGGTGAAAGAAAATTGTATAACATTAGGTATGCTCTTCCTCTCTGTTATTTTTTAAAAGTGTTAACTATAATTTACTTAAAACATTTATTTTTTAAATTTTCACCCTCCCCCCTTTTTCTCTCTCTCTCTCTCCAGATCACAAAACATGCTGTCACTACACTCAGTCATTCATTTGTTAACGCTAGTAATTGTTGCTGCTCTTGGAACTCTGTACATTCAACTTCAAGTCCAGTATTTAGAACTGGCAGATTCCTGTAACAGCATACTAAGAATCCCTAAATCAACACACCTTAGAAACAGTGCAAATGCATTACCAACTGCAAGTCTGGATATGCATGGCACCAAAAGCCATTTGCTGGAGTCTTCAAATACATTTATTTTGGAATCTTCCTCCTTATTTCTGCACCTGGATGATAAAGAACTCCTTACAGGCACAAAACTGCAAATGAACACATCAGTGACCTTTTCAATCTCACAAAGCTCTTTTGAGTCCAGCTCCATAACTTTTAAAACAACGGAAAAGATCGCATTGAGTAAATCTGGTAAACTTAAAGAAAAGGAAATGAACATAGCTGAACAGTTTGTTGGAGCCAGTGCCACAGAAGTCAGGAAAACTCCAGAAACTTACTCTGTTGATATTACAAATTCTGCACAAATAGAGTTT
Organism: Omphiscola glabra; assembly: GCA_964017045.1. Lineage (NCBI taxonomy): Eukaryota > Metazoa > Mollusca > Gastropoda > Lymnaeidae > Omphiscola > Omphiscola glabra. The sequence goes on from OZ024800.1 coordinate 11,938,568, forward strand.
TTAACATCTGAGGCATCTTCACAACCATCTGATGCAGAAATATCAGAATCTCAACAATTTTCAAAAGATATTCTTTCATATCAACCAAGCACCAAAGCTGATAAGCCTGCCAACAAGTTAGTGAGCTATGAACATTCACACTTTCTAGATTACAAAGATACTGCCACAAATTCCTTCTCTTCAGTTGAGTCTTATAATGACCCACTAAAGACATGGTTTGATGTAAAGTCTTTGGCAGTATCTGAGACTTCCAGAGACTTTAAACCTTCATTTACTCAAAGTGTGTCTGTTGCTGCTAACGACAGGAATTTTCTTGAAACAAATTATGATGATTTGACAGAAGAGGATGTAATTTTGTCCACAGAAAATATTCAGGATGATATTAAGCCATTCTGTCACACAGAGAATTGTGAAAATATCAATGAAATAAGGTTCGATTTACAGAGCATTGAACCAATGCACAAAGAAGATGATTTAGATGATGAACCGTTAGTTAAACACATGTTTGTAAAAGATCTAGAAAACAATAACCAACAAAATGAGCGTGATTCAAAAAAATATGAAGCCAATCTGGATAAAATTACAGATATGAAAGAATTGAGTACTCTTATTTCTTATGGTACATCAGCTGTGTGCCAGTTGAATGGCATCGGCACTAGATCTTGTAGATTTCACAACTTATGTTACAAAGTAAAGGAGGATGACTTTATTTTTTTGAAAGGAGATAAGAGTGTGATTAATTTGAGCCCTAAAGATGATCATGCTGACTTCAGCGAGGTGTTTGCCATTAATCTTTCCACTGTCCCAGATCATAATGCACATATGTTTTCAATGGTTACCATTCCAGCAGAAAGCCTTCATAAATTTTCCATAGCTAAGATAGACAAGGTGGCTGTTATCATGAGTCGATTCAAACCAGATAATATTATGCATGTACTACATGATGATATCATCCCTTTATTTGACACACTTTACAATCTGAATCCACAACATCTGGGCAAAAAATTTGATGTTGCTCTTGTTTTTGCAGACAATCACGATAACAAAGATTTCAGTCAAATTTACTCAACTCTTTCATCATTCTCTCCCATTACACTTCGTAAGTTGAACCACACATCAGACGTGATATGTTTTACTGATGTGTATGTAGGACTTGCAGGATCAACATTGTGGTACCAGTATGGATTTTTCAAACCCCAAGGTCCATTGCCTGTCAACGGTGCAGATGTGCTTTTGAAAGTGCGGAGATCAGCCAACTACCTAGCCGAACATTTTCACACCAATTGCCTGTTGTGCAACAGTGGAAATTATTTAGTACTTTTATCAAGGAAAGATAATAGACTAATTCTCAATGAAGGAGAGTTAATCATGGCGCTGGCAAGGGCAACCAAGCTGAAAGTTATGTCTGTGAGCCTAGAGACTCACAGCTTGGGTGAGATAATTTCCATCATAAAATACTCACGAGGAATAATTGGCATGCATGGATCCCTCCTTTCATTAGTCATATTCTTACAGCCAGGCTCAGTTGTCCTAGAGCTGTTCCCGTACGCAATAAATGCTTCAAAATATACCCCTTTCAAAACTTTCTGTGAACTTACGGGATCAGGGATTGTTTACAGGTCATGGACAAATCCTTACAAGCAAAAATCTGTAACACATCCCGAATGGCCACCAGAAATGGGTGGCATTCACCATTTACCAGCCCATGTTCAAGATAAAATTGTTCACGAACATGTTGTTAATGATCACCTCTGCTGCGAAGATCCGTCTTGGCTGTATCACATTTATCAAGACACTGAAGTTGATTTAAATGCCGTAATTTCCATTACTGTTGATGCATTTGCCATTTCTGAAAAAAATACCTTTAAATCAGAAAACAAATCAAATTCAAAATTTCTGCTAGCACCAGGGCCTGTAAAGAACCTTGCGTGTAAACAAAATACAACTGACAATGTTTATATTTATGAGCTTAGCTGGCAGCTTCCTTGGAATTTAGAATTCCTTGATCACAAACATTTGGAGTCCCATTTGGTTTTCCAAGAAAGCAGTCATAATGAGACAAATGATGTTATACTTCAAAATTACCAAGTGTCTTACTCTATTCAGTCATTAGACAGAGATTCAGAATATAATGTGTGGGTTAAAGTTGTTATAGATCACAATGTTAGTGGGCAATTCACATATACTCCTTGTAGAAGTAACCATCTTAGGAGGTAGCAGTGTTTATATGCAGTGTCGTGTCAATTTATTTTAGAAAATGGGTGTTGGAACAATGTAATCTGTCTGATGAGTATTATTTAAAATGCTTTTCTAAAATAAATTTTTATTCTGACTGCTGTGGGCCATTTTAACTGTAAACACTTTGATAGCTTTCTTATTTCAAGTATGTATTATATTGATTTTAATGAGTTAAGATCCTCTTACAATTGGGTTCTTACTAATGACGAATTATGATCACAAGGACAGGTGGAAACAGAGTGTATAAGATGTCATTAACTTGTTACAAGAAGATAATGTAACTTTATTTATCACCTGGTTTGGACAATTATTTATAAAAGACATACAATTTTTTTTTTGCAGGAAGAGATTTGGGAAGGTTGTAAAAGAAAATATTTTTGCCCTTGTAGGTTTGTTACTTGGTGCTATCTTCAAATGTGAATTCTCTTTAATTAAGTTTATTTTAGCTAAATATCTGGCCCATTTTAAATTTGTGTATTTGCAAGAGAATTGCTGACAAAAAATTTTTAAGAATCAATTTTTGAAAATGGAAACTTTAAAAAATCCTTCCTATTATTAAATGGCAATAACATTTTTTTTTTCATTTGCATTTCTGCTAAATTGCAACACACTCAAATCTGATGCATTTTTGCTCAAAATATGTTTGCTGCAGACATCAGATGGTCTTTTACAGTGAAAACAAATACAATTTAAACTAAAGAAAATGTTTCTTTATTTGAAAAATTAAGAGGTCATTGTTTTAGCATAAGAGTGAAGGTTTTGAATTTTTAAAAAAAAAAAAAAACTTTTTAAAATTTCCAGTAGTGTAAATTTCAATTGTGATGGATCTATGAAATGGAATGCATATTTTGAAAAAATCTCTCAGGATTGCTATCCCTAGTTTGTAAACAATGAAGTGCCTTATACTTATATGTGATAATAAGTGAGGGATAGTATTCAAATTCAAGTCATAAGAAGTAATTAAAAAGTGGAACCAAGATATGTTTAGCCGTGAAATGAAAAGAGAGGACAACTAAATGGACATTTCCACTAGATAGATACCTTCTTCTGTGGACAAAAAAAACAACAGATAATTTAAATTAAAAATAAAAACTTATATGTTTGAAAATCTCAGTAAAGTCAATGTAACAATCCCAATGTTCAGAACAGGAAACGTCAGTTTAATGCTCTTGTCTTTTCTTTTCAAGCCTAATTATATCTTGTTCCATTATTTATTTAACTGTGATACACACTTCACACTGTAATGAGCTAGAATTTTAAATACTGTTTATTTATTGACATAAAAATTAACTTGGATTGGACATATTCTCAAAATGAATTTAATGATTTTTTTTTTTTTACACTTTTGAAATGTTAATAAACATTTTGTTTATGATGGCATTTTGTTTGGGTTTTTCTATTAATTTTTAACACAGTTTTAATTATGTTGGTTTCATGTATGTCTGGTGTCAAATCTTGCAATCAATCTTTGAACCGCTTCTAACAAACTGATTCTTTTGAATTTTTGTACGGTACACGTTTATTTTTTTACCTTTGCAGTTTTCATTTTGATGAAGAAAAAAAGTTCATTAGGTATGCCTGCCCAAAGTACATTTTGTGTATCCATTCCATATGGACCCCAAGGAAGCCCGGCACTAACCCTAAAATATTCTAAGCACATCACCAAGCCCTTAGCTACAGTGCTCTTGGAAGATGATATATGACACAAAACTTCCTCGTAAAATTTGAAAATAAATCATTACTACACTAGGGTCACAACTCTTAGTCTTAACTTAACTTTAACTGGAATGTAAATTAAAAAATTACTTATAAAATAATAAAGATATTAGAACATTGTTATAAAAATGTTCAACTGAAATTTTTTACTTATTATAAAATACCATTAAAAAAAAATTAGCCATCAAACATTATTTTTTTAGATACATGTAAATGTAATTCAATATCATATTTAAAAAAACTGACACAGTGTTACACATTAAGCTAACTACGCAAAGGGAGATAGCTCAACTAAAACTACTATTGTTTAAGTAACTCTTCTTTGTCTCGCATTTCCAAATAGGGGGGGGGGAGTATCGAGTAGTTTGTAAGTAGGTTTAGTTCATAAAGACATTTTGAAAAATGGTTTCCATGAAAAGCAACTCAAAATATGAGAACTGAACTTGTATCGGCCTCGTGCAAGAGCAGTAGCGTGACATTTGCCACTCTTCGGTGGTGTGTCCCCCCTGGCCTGCTTTCATACTTTCAATTTCAAAGTTGACAGTTTAATTTATTTTCCTTATCTATTCCAACTTTGGGCCCCTTAGTTATCCGAGGCCCAACGCAGCCGCGGGGATTTCAGGGCCTACGCGACGGCTCTGCACTCATAGTTTCAGTGCGTTAAGGTGATTTCCTTAATAAATTAGATTTACATTTTATGTACAAAAAAATCCTACAAGCTTAATTGTAAGTATCAGAAGCCCACCCGCCCACTCCAGGTCAGAGTTCCTGGATCCGCAAATGAGACACTGTAAATTTCAGCGGAAATGAATAGTTCATAAATTTAGTGCATACACACTGCATAAACGGCGCATATCTGGGGAATTTACACCCATCCCTCCCATGATCCTCTTTTAAAAACGTAGTTAAGTAGAAATATAGTGTTCTGTACAGACACCATACTCCTAATATACTGGAATAAATTATTGGCGATATAGGAGTTTAAGAATCTTTTCCCCACACACAAGAGACAATATGACGTCACGTAGAGTTTCGCGAACGTAAGTATTGAAGTGGGAGAAATAAGATAAAGAAAAGTGAGGGTGGGGGGGGGGGGGAGGACAGACTTTCCATTATATAGCCAGCACATCTAAAAATAGACCATATTCCACCCTACTCTCAAACTCACTACTTACCTGTGCAGCTAGTAAAGACACGGTGAGCAGGGCTTTGACCGTGAGCTTCACATCTGAGAGTGTGTAGTAGAAGGAGCCAGCATCAATTTGCTGTGACTTTGTTAATTGTGCACGTGAAAAACATTTACATCACTTCTATAAACCTAAAGTTTTCATAGTAAGTAGCTGATAATCTCGGTAACAATGGACGTTTGGTGCATTAAAGAGTGTATTAAAGGCCTTCATGTAAGCCTAGGCCAAGAATTTAAGATGACATTATGATTATGCACTACGTGGTGTTGGCTTTCAATACACAGCCCACACTTGTATTAGAAGGTAACTTACAAGATCACAATTTGGGTTGGTTTGGCAGGACCATCTTTCCATGGTCTCATATTGACAAGGACTTCACTGACATAAACATATATATATATATATATCTTTGTCATAGTGGATGCACATCCAGTGGCATAAAGTCATAAATAAATTTCAGTATTGGTTATGTTGAAGTCAGTAATTTGAAGTTAAGTTAAAACTATTGGTAGTTTTCAATTCTATTTATATAAATAAAATATTTATTCTTTGTGAGATCCGGTAAATGACTCCAACACTCACACCCTTCAAACTTGAGACAGTTGTGAATTTGTCACTACACTTTGGTTAGGGTATGACAAATCAAAATGGGGCCTAAAAAATTCAGATTGTGGTCCTGTATTCATTTGACCCATGAAATGACCAGAAAACTTTTGTTACTGTATCAGAAAAACCAGGTTCAAATTACAGAAGTACACATTCTGGAATGAAATGTCTTTCATTTTCTCATTCTACTTATAAGAATTGCATAGAAACCATTTTGCATGCTCCATATTGCCATTGTTTGGGAGTTGGGGGGAGGGGGTGTTCTTATTTAAGAACATGTTTATAATATTTTAATGACATCCTAATATCAATCAGAATTGTTCAGCACCTAACCTTAGGCTAAAGATGGCAACCAACATTGAACAAATGAAGAATGAGGCAGAGGAATTGTTGAAATCTGGCAACTTCCCTGATGCTGTGATTAAGTACTCTCAACTGTTGCAGGCTGACCCCAAGAATTGTGTCAAGTGAGTTATATTATTATAATCTATTTAAAGAGAGAGAGAGAAGAGATGAGTGGAACTTTGTTTGTTATCAGTGAAATTTAGTCTTAAATACATGTTGATCTTGGGTCTAATAAATATCGTATACAAAAGTTAGCAAAATGATATTGTCAGCTCAATGATCATTCCAGCAAACGACCTGACCTACCACTTTTATGACTTTATACTTTATAAGTTGTTTAGTTGGACTCCAACTTTCCAACCAGATTTTCTGGATAAACAAAGATTACCTCTCGCCATGGTTTGAATTGAAATGACATTTGTTAATAAATACAATGTCAATATAACAGCAAACAACATTAGTTACACATTTTCTTATGATTATTTATGTTGTTTTCAGAAAACGAAACCAAAGTATTTTTTAAATCATCAGATTACTTTAGATAGTTTGTAAATGACCTTAGGATAAATGGTTAAAAAGCACTTTATTGTTTGGACTATCATCATGACAATCTGTCATTTTTAAATATCTGATTTGTTTCAAATATTCCAATACACTCGTGATAAATAAATTCCAGATTTCTATGTGACCGAGCTAAATGTTACCTTGAGCTGGGGGACTGGAGCAAAGCACTAGAGGATGGAAGGATGGCGCTTGATAATGAGAAAAAAGATGAAGTAGATGGAAGCAAGGAGGAGACGTCTAAGAGTAAAATTATTGAAGCATCTATACTTTGTGGAAAGGTAATAATTGTCTTATCTATATCTTATAGGAGCCAGAATTATCAATACATTGATCATGGGCCATAAAAGTATAGAAGAAGATATGTTTCTTTAATTTTTCTTACGCGATTTGTTTAATTTTAAATCCCTAATCTTGTGGGTATGGGAATGCAAGTATTTAACACAAAGTTTAAATTAAAAAACAACTGACACTGGTCAATTATATTTCACATGAATTCGCAATGTCAGTCGAGTCAGTCAAGTCCATCAACTCATTTATTTCTTTGATAACCTTTGTTTTTACATTTAGGCCTGCTCACAACTTGGTCTTTTCATTGATTCCCTTGGATATTTCAAAGAGGGCTTAAAGGTTGACCCTAAAAATCAAGTCATCACAGAGGAGTTGAAAAAATTACAAAATGTCATCCTGAAGGTAAAACCCATTTTCTAAAATCTTATTATTTAAAATTTTCCCCACTTTTATGTGTACCAACATGAGATATGAAAAGTGATAAGTGTGATGAAAGATCATGTAAGACAGCTTGTCAGGATATTTTCATCTTGAACTGTGTACATTATTATTATTATTAGTAGTAGTAGTTTTATATAGCGTGGGACCCCAGCCTACATACAGTTTAACATAATCATTAACTTAAAAATTAACATGCATTAATTAAATAAAACAAAACAAATGTATATTCACTCCACCCATTCCATAACTATTTACATGTCAAGCCATGGACGGCACCCAGCAGCATTATTTATTGGTCAGAGAGGGGAATCAGTCAGGATAGTAGAGTTTAAAGAGATTTGTTTTGAGTGCAGTTTTGAAGGCTGTGATGGTCGGTATACTGCCGATATGTAGTGGAAGAGAATTCCATTGTTTGGGGGCACAGAAGGAGAAAGATCATTCACTGTATGTTTTTGTGCAAGTCTTGGGGACAGAAAGAGGAGCGAAGCTGTCGAAGGGGTGAATAGACAGAGAGAAGTTCGGTTAGATAGGTAGGGCAGGAATTTGAGAAGAAGTTAATAATAATTATAATCCAGTGAAATAAATGTATTGTGTACTGTGTCACTCCTGGAAGATTAATTATATTATTAAATACACTCACAGATTGATGAAGCAATGAAAACACATCTAATCAAATTTCATAAATATAAATATGTTGGTCTTTGTTGGTCACTTGATATTTTTTAACAGGAGCAGCAAGAACATTCAGAGACCCAAGACTGCACTTATTCAGCTGTGTCTCTCTGCTCACAAAGTGTGTATCCTGGCGATGACCAGCTGCTGAACATGGAGAAAGAAATTTTGTCCATCAAGTACAAGATACTGGAGGATGATTATTACAAAATGGTCAAGAATACACACATAATGGTAAGCCTAGATATTTCTCAGTTCTTACTTATTTTTATATCACAAATATATATTATATTAAATGTAGAAAGTTTGTGTTACTTTATGCAACTTTTGCTTTTGTTACAGAAAGACCCCCAGCTTGAGGCCCAGTTAGTGCAGGCAGCTTATGAATGTTTATCATCTGATCAGCTTAATGATTCCCTCACTTTAATATCTAAGGCTGTGTCCATGGATCCAGGCAATGTATTCTACAGAACATTCAGGGCTCAGGTTTGAGACAGCCTTTATACATTAAAATGTATACTAGATACTTGATAATTTTTGTTGTCTGTACAGAACTTTTCCTTGAGGAGCAATCTATAAATGATTTCACGCAATTTCAGTAGATTTTTTTTACCCTGCCCCCTCAAAAACTTAAGATACCCCCATTACACATTGTCATAAATTCATGACACCCCCCCCCCAATCTTATGGCATCCCCTTATGGGCTATTACTTGTTAAAGTAGTTAATCCTCTCCAGTCAGCATATTAAGTGATAGTTTTGATTGGTCATCATTTTAGAATGTTCCTCATTGTATATTTTTATAGGCATTATTTAAATCATTTATGTCACTTTTAAAAATAACATGAAAGAAAATTAAAATGTTTGAAAAATGAGCAAAAAATAATCTGATAGATATGTCTTGTTTTAATCAAACCAATTAATGACCTCAAATATAAGATTAGACTACTCCACCTTGTACAGGATTAGATTACTCCACCTTGCACTTATCTGCAGGAATTTTTAAAAATGAAAAAAAATGGCTTCAAAAATGAATAATCAGTGATCATCTTTCTTGTTTGTTTATTATATTTGTGCAGCCAAAGAATGACACTGCCAGCAGTTTCTATATTTCTTACAAAGAAATTTGTCTTCTTACCTCATATCATGTCATCTGATTTCAATCCCATTCAATTCCAGATCTACTTTAATTTAAAGCTGTGGCACAAAGTCATTCAGGATTATTGGATCATCCCAAAAGCTTTGAGAAAACCAGATGTTTGGAAACAAGGAGGTTACTTCATGTTTGGTCTTGTAGAAGAGCATAACTTATTTTATTTATTTATTTAATAATTTGTCATTCTTGTTATCTCTTTTCATTAAAAAAATGCCAAATGGTACAACAATAATGCTAAATAAAAATTCAAACTCATCTTGTAATAACTACAGATGTTTAAGTTATTAACCTGGGTAGCCAGCGTGCTAAACACTGAACAAAGCTAATAGGATAGCTGATACAGCAGCTGCCCTTAGTAATTGTATTGCTCAAAGAGGCTCCAAACAATTTAGCTATCCATCTGAAAAAAATTATTTTTTACTTGTTTATTTAGGTAAAGCATTAATGGAACTGTGGCTTCCAGTTTTGGCAGAATTTTGGTTACGCAAAGCCACTCAACTTACAGGAGGAAAAGATGAAGAAGCTGCTATTCTTTTTCAAAAAGTTAGGGTCAAAAGACTCTATGATCCTCTCACAGAAGATCAGCCCATCAAAATTGAATTCACTCAGTTCGGCAGAGCTGTATTTGCTAAGAGTAAGTCACTAGCACCACAGATCATTTGCAATCAAACCTTTTTTTTTTTCCCTTTCAGAATTTTATTATTTCTTAAATACTCTTTCCAATATTTTTTTACAGCTCATATTCATCACTAAGTCCAGCCAATGATTTTTATGAAAAAAAAAAGCACCTCTTTTTTTAACCAAAACATGTTTAATTTTATTTTTTTCAGTTTAAAATATAGTCCAAAGAATGGATTATTGATTGATTCAAAATATAAAAAAATTAGTGCATTATTTGATTTGCACTACCATAAGTTTATAGTGCAAATAAAGAATTTACTAGCACTATACAATTTGCCTTGGGTTTACATAATACTGGGGAAAAAACGCAATGAATCAAATACAAATACTGTCATATAATGTCAAAAACTATTTTGATTAGCCAACTCTTTCATGATTTTTGCAGGGTTGAATTTGTTTCAACCTCGACCTCATGCCTGACCATCAGCAAAACCTACTTTCATTTCTGCTCAGCTTTTAAAAGATATTAAGTGGTGAATGGGCCTTACGTAGCGTAGAGCATTTTATCCCAGGAGTTTGACAAGGGAAGCCTATGAAAATGGCATCTGGCACCTAACTTTTTTCCTGCTATTTGAAAAGCTGGAACATTGACCCAAGCCCACTAAAAATGCTCTCTTTGCTCATTATTACAGAAGACATAGGCAAAGGTGATATGGTGATGACTGACATACCAATGGTGATGGCCCAGTCTCTTGGCTCCAGACACATACCAGCTTGCTTTAATTGTGCTGTTTCTCTGATTACTCCACAAGTTTACTTCAAGGAGAAGTAAGACAAATTAAGTTTTTTTCCCTTAATTTAGTATAATATAGTGTAATTAAAAAAATAAATAAACTTTAAAAGAGTCCATTGCTTATGGATCTTGTTGGGTAATTTGTTTACTTTCTGAATTAGTTACATCCTCCTTTTTTTTTTATTAGTCAAATAATTTTGTAAATAGTAAAGCATAAAAATCCCAGGTGTTGAGGAATGCTATTTACTAAAAAGTACTGTCCGATTCTTTGTACAAATAAAAATTTGAAAAATAATGAATGATTAAGTTCATTTAGCCCATTTCAATGAAACTTTAGCCCAATATAAATTACTAGGGCTTAACCGGGTGTTTATTTACACAGGTCCAGGTATTTTTAGAAAATACACTATGGGTCCCAGTGTTACAAAAAAAAGCTAACTTCTCATTTTCTATAATTATATGCTGGTCTTTAAACAATAGGCCTACACCCTGCCTGCCCACCTTTAAACAATAGCTCTAAAGACAGTCCTACAGACAGTCCTACACCATACCCATCATTTATTGATTAATATGATAGTCATCTCCCTTAAAGAAAAAAAAAACTGAGAGGAGTTCAGACGTCACACATGAAAACCCGCTGCGTGACAGCCTTTTCTTTTTTTACTCATTAGTATTAATATAAAACGTGGAGTTGGAGAATAGCCAGTTTTGAAGAGGAAGCAGGACAAACCAAAAGCAATATATATATATATATATATAAGAGATAATTTCATAACTGTACTTGAGTATGCCTATAAACATTATTATTACACATTCTCTTCCCACAGACTTTTGATGATGGAGAGGGATCAACTCAACCTGATAGAAGAGTACTGGCCAAATGTGGCTGCTGAAGAGTGTCCTCATTGTGGAAAGGAAAAATACTGTAGCAAAATTTGTAGGAATGAGGTGCAGTACATTTTCTTAGAAGAAATAAACTGGATGCTGACACAAATAAAACGACGATTACAAAGATATTAATCTGTTAAAATCATAATAATAATTTATTTTTAATAACTTTATCAAAAACTACATTCAGTCTTGGACAGTCTAGAATATAAGTTCTAGGGAGCTCTGGGAAGTATTCAAGTAGCAATAGCAATGTTAAATTAATGACAAATATGAACTTAACCATATGGGATAAAAATCAGTATATTGTGTGATTCTTTCCCTTTTAATCTTTCAGATGCTTTCATTAATTATTATTAGGTGATCAAAATCTTGTTTTAAACTAAATGTTATTGAAAAAGATGCAATGCAAAAAACGAATTAATTTTGATATGGGGGGGTGGAGAGGTCTAATATAAATACAGGCACATGTAAAATGATTTACGGTTTGTCTTTTGTCAGGCTTGGGACACATACCATCGCATAGTCTGCCCCAGTGTTAACCCTGCAGCCAAACAGATTTATGACTTGTGTGAGAACAAAGGCTATGGTCACACAGCTGATGGTGTGTGGACTGAAATTTGGGGTGGTCATTACAGGTAGGACACTTACATCTACTGAAAATTGATTTCTTATTGATTTATTGGACACACGAAAAATTTGCGAAGGTAAAGAAGTAAGGTTAAGCTTCAATTAAAGGCCAAAATACAACTCAGATGTAGCAGATATTGTACCACAGAGTTGTCATATGTTTAGCTGTTATATGCTTAAGGTCATGTGTTGAACTTTTAAGAGTTAATCAACATCATTACATATAATTCTCTATGTGTAAAAGAAAGTATGGTGAAATGATGAGTTCAGTGGTGTACAAAATAAAATTACAGATAACTGCTAGATGAGATTGTTAAAAAAGTGCATGTGTGTTTGGTGCGTAATATTTTCTTCTGTTGTACATGACATAGTCTCAATTTAAATATGATGCAAAAATGTGCAGTGTAAAAGAGGGGGAACATTAGAATGTTAATATAGTTCATAGGCGTGAAAAAGTTTTTGGTAGCACATCTAGGGGTAGTCAGCACTAACTGGGATATTTATAAAGTGCGTTACTTGAATGCATGTTTTGTCAAGTAACTTAAGTAGAGGGAAAGTTCATGTATTGTCAACACTATTTTTGGCGGGCCGTAACTATCCATCCCTGTGGTGCTGCAGCCCATGTAGGGCTTTGACCTGCCTCACCACTTCCACTCAGACCTTCCATCCCTGTGGTGCTGCAGCCCATGTAGGGCTTTGGCCTGCCTCACCACTTCCACTCAGACCTTCCATCCCTGTGGTGCTGCAGCCCATGTAGGGCTTTGGCCTGCCTCACCACTTCCACTCAGATCTAACTGATGCTTTTCTATTCCATGCTTAGATTCCGAGCTGCTGTAGATCTTTTCCCACATATTCCATACATCTAAGCCTAGGTCTGCCTTTGAGCCTGGCCTTTTTTATTTCTGCTACTAGCCCGGGATCTTGATTTAGACTATACAATTCCTGGTTGGTTTGTATTCTCCATCCATATTCATGCTTTGTTGGGCCATATATTTTCCAGGGATCTTTTCTCTCCCATGTGTTTAATAGGTTTTCTGCTATTTTCATTAGTGTTCATGTTTCACTTGCATTTGTTATAACTGGTCTTATTACAGTTTTATATATATAGTTTTCTTTGTTTTGCTTGTAATGTTTTTACTTTTGAGTATTTGTGACACATGAAGTACTCCCTGTTTCTGGTGGATATTCTTTTTTTTATTTCTGTTAGCAATTCATTTCTTTCATTTATTTAGGATCCTAGGTATTTGTATTGATTTACTTTTTCAAAAGTGTGGTTACTAAATTTTATTGGTTTCATCTGTCTGTTCTTCTATTTTGTTTTTTGGTCATTAACTTCCAGCTCTGCTTGTATGGATGCGTCTTCTAATTCAATAAAGGATTTTGATATAACTTTACTACTTTTCCCTAACAGTGCTGTGTCATCAGCATATGCGAGATACTGAAAGGGTTCATTGTAGAGAGTGCCTATTGGTTGTGCGTCTTGGATTTCCCTCATAAAGTTTCCTGTTACTGTCCCACTGGTGTCAATATGTATGCTTCTTATAACTCTCTCTAATGTTAGGTTAAATAGCATACAAGACAGTGAGTCTCCTTGTCTTATGTATCGTCTAATCTGAAATTCCCTTGACTATTCTCCCTAAACCTTGCTTTTGCCATAACTAGTTTCATAAAAAACTGAGCCTCCATTTTTTTAATGCTGATATCTGACTAAAGAAATCTCAGATGATCTCATACTGCCTCTCTTTGCTGAGAAATGTTTAGCCTTTAACCCATGCTTTCATTTTAAGCAGTTCCAAATGAATGATGCTTTTATTGTTTTGTTTTTTTCCCCATGATGTAACAAGCCCCATGATCCTAGTTAAGCTGTGGTCAATTATTGCTTCACAAGTTCAAGACATGATGGAGAAAGACAAAGTCACTGTTCCAACCATAGAGCACTGGGCCAGAGCTAAGGCACCTTTCAGGAGGTATTCTCCCCATCTTCAAAATAGTTTATAGCATTTTATAAGACTTTTTTTTAAGTGTCTGAATTATCTTGCAATTCTTATGCATTGGACACCTTTGATTTTCAGCCAATAAATTTCTATAAACTCTACTTATAAATGGACAATTAAGATAATGTACTAAAATAATGTAATGACCATTTGAAAAAATTTAATATTCATATTTTCATTATACATTTTCTTATTAAAAATGCATCCAACTTTGAAAAAAAAACATTTTACTTTTTAAAAAAAAAAAAAAACTTTTTGCACCTATTTTACAGATTTATTGCCTACGGCACAATTCCAGCCATCAAACGCTTGCCTCACATTTTGCCTGTGTTCCAATCTGTGTTTGCCAACTGTGGAGGAGGACTGACTTATAATATTACAGAGGAGGAGTTTAATGGTCGCTATTATCAGGCTGCTTGCAATTTGCAATGTTTCTCCCCATCCATTACACCATATCATAGATTTATGGATAACATCAAAGAAGATCTGCGGGCCGTAGGTTTTCAGAGTATTATTATCAGAGTATTATTATCAGAGTATTATTATCAGAGTATTATTATCAGAGTATTATTATCAGAGTATTATTATCATCAGAGTATTATTATCAGAGTATTATTATCAGAGTATTATTATCAGAGTATTATTATCAGAGTATTATTATCAGAGTATTATTATCAGAGTATTATTATCAGAGTATTATTATCAGAGTATTATTATCAGAGTATTATTATCAGAGTATTATTATCAGAGTATTATTATCAGAGTATTATTATCAGAGTATTATTATCAGAGTATTATTATCAGAGTATTATTATCAGAGTATTATTATCAGAGTATTATTATCAGAGTATTATTATCAGAGTATTATTATCAGAGTATTATTATCAGAGTATTATTATCAGAGTATTATTATCATCAGAGTATTATTATCAGAGTATTATTATCAGAGTATTATTATCAGAGTATTATTATCAGAGTATTATTATCAGAGTATTATTATCAGAGTATTATTATCATCAGAGTATTATTATCAGAGTATTATTATCAGAGTATTATTATTAGAGTATTATTATCAGAGTATTATTATCAGAGTATTATTATCAGAGTATTATTATCAGAGTATTATTATCAGAGTATTATTATCAGAGTATTATTATCAGAGTATTATTATCAGAGTATTATTATCAGAGTATTATTATCAGAGTATTATTATCAGAGTATTATTATCATCAGAGTATTATTATCAGAGTATTATTATCAGAGTATTATTATCAGAGTATTATTATCAGAGTATTATTATCAGAGTATTATTATCAGAGTATTATTATCATCAGAGTATTATTATCAGAGTATTATTATCAGAGTATTATTATCAGAGTATTATTATCAGAGTATTATTATCAGAGTATTATTATCAGAGTATTATTATCAGAGTATTATTATCAGAGTATTATTATCAGAGTATTATTATCAGAGTATTATTATCAGAGTATTATTATCAGAGTATTATTATCAGAGTATTATTATCAGAGTATTATTATCAGAGTATTATTATCAGAGTATTATTATCAGAGTATTATTATCAGAGTATTATTATCAGAGTATTATTATCAGAGTATTATTATCAGAGTATTATTATCAGAGTATTATTATCATCAGAGTATTATTATCAGAGTATTATTATCAGAGTATTATTATCAGAGTATTATTATCAGAGTATTATTATCATCAGAGTATTATTATCAGAGTATTATTATCAGAGTATTATTATCAGAGTATTATTATCAGAGTATTATTATCAGAGTATTATTATCAGAGTATTATTATCAGAGTATTATTATCAGAGTATTATTATCAGAGTATTATTATCAGAGTATTATTATCAGAGTATTATTATCAGAGTATTATTATCAGAGTATTATTATCAGAGTATTATTATCAGAGTATTATTATCAGAGTATTATTATCAGAGTATTATTATCAGAGTATTATTATCAGAGTATTATTATCAGAGTATTATTATCATCAGAGTATTATTATCAGAGTATTATTATCAGAGTATTATTATCAGAGTATTATTATCAGAGTATTATTATCAGAGTATTATTATCAGAGTATTATTATCAGAGTATTATTATCAGAGTATTATTATCAGAGTATTATTATCAGAGTATTATTATCAGAGTATTATTATCAGAGTATTATTATCATCAGAGTATTATTATCAGAGTATTATTATCAGAGTATTATTATTAGAGTATTATTATCAGAGTATTATTATCAGAGTATTATTATCAGAGTATTATTATCAGAGTATTATTATCAGAGTATTATTATCAGAGTATTATTATCAGAGTATTATTATCAGAGTATTATTATCAGAGTATTATTATCAGAGTATTATTATCAGAGTATTATTATCATCAGAGTATTATTATCAGAGTATTATTATCAGAGTATTATTATCAGAGTATTATTATCAGAGTATTATTATCAGAGTATTATTATCAGAGTATTATTATCATCAGAGTATTATTATCAGAGTATTATTATCAGAGTATTATTATCAGAGTATTATTATCAGAGTATTATTATCAGAGTATTATTATCAGAGTATTATTATCAGAGTATTATTATCAGAGTATTATTATCAGAGTATTATTATCAGAGTATTATTATCAGAGTATTATTATCAGAGTATTATTATCAGAGTATTATTATCAGAGTATTATTATCAGAGTATTATTATCAGAGTATTATTATCAGAGTATTATTATCAGAGTATTATTATCAGAGTATTATTATCAGAGAATTATTATCAGAGTATTATTATCAGAGTATTATTATCAGAGTATTATTATCAGAGTATTATTATCATCAGAGTATTATTATCAGAGTATTATTATCAGAGTATTATTATCAGAGTATTATTATCAGAGTATTATTATCATCAGAGTATTATTATCAGAGTATTATTATCAGAGTATTATTATCAGAGTATTATTATCAGAGTATTATTATCAGAGTATTATTATCAGAGTATTATTATCAGAGTATTATTATCAGAGTATTATTATCAGAGTATTATTATCAGAGTATTATTATCAGAGTATTATTATCAGAGTATTATTATCAGAGTATTATTATCAGAGTATTATTATCAGAGTATTATTATCAGAGTATTATTATCAGAGTATTATTATCAGAGTATTATTATCAGAGTATTATTATCAGAGTATTATTATCAGAGTATTATTATTAGAGTATTATTATCAGAGTATTATTATCAGAGTATTATTATCAGAGTATTATTATCAGAGTATTATTATCAGAGTATTATTATCAGAGTATTATTATCAGAGTATTATTATCATCAGAGTATTATTATCAGAGTATTATTATCAGAGTATTATTATCAGAGTATTATTATCATCAGAGTATTATCATCAGAGTATTATTATCAGAGTATTATTATCAGAGTATTATTATCAGAGTATTATTATCAGAGTATTATTATCAGAGTATTATTATCAGAGTATTATTATCAGAGTATTATTATCAGAAACTATTCATTTAGCATAAACTTCGAAAAAAAAATCATACTCTTTTTTTTTTTAAATCTATGCTATACTAATAGTATGACTTAGGGGCTATACATAAATGACTGTAGAGAGTGCCTATTGACTATTGGTTGTGCGTCTTGGATTTCCCTCATAAAGTATCCTGTTACTGTCCCGCTGCTGTCAATATGTATGCTTCTTATAACTCTCTAATGTTAGGTTAAATAGCATACAAGACAGTGAGTCTCCTTGTCTTATGTATCGTCTAATCTGAAATTCCCTTGACTATTCTCCCTAAACCTTGCTTTTTGCCATAACTAGTTTCATATAAAAACTGAGCCTCCATTTTTTTAATGCTGATATCTGACTAAAGAAATCTCAGATGATCTCATGCTGCCTCTCTTTACTGAGAAATGTTTAGCCTTTAACCCACACCAACTATCCCCCCCCCCCCCGTCATAGTCACAAATTGTTAGACCCTCTTCCAATATAACATCATAAAACACCCCCCTTCCCCCCCACACACACAATACAAATGCATCTGTCCACTACTGTTCTTTGCAAGCCCTTACAAAAAAATCACCTCCCAATGGATATCGAATTACTGCACCCGTGTAAGAAGCATTTCCCTAGAACAGTGGTTCTTAAACATGGGTGAAAACACCACCTATTTACCACTAGAAATATAAATTTCATAAAATCAGTTTTTATGCATTTTGAATAGCAGCAGTAAATGTTTTTTTTTTCTGGTGAATTTTTTATGTGTGCATTACTTGTATTGCTTTTTTTTTTCTTGTATCTAGAAAATTAATTAAGCAAATAAAACAACAATAAATAAATTATTTAAATATTTTCATTTAAAAATGTTTATTACTATTTAAATTACACAGGGTGGGGAGGGTTGCGGGTAGCCCCAATTCTATGAATCCCATCTCCACATTTTCACATAAATTCTCACGACTTTCAAGTCACTACACCCCGATTCTCCTACTCTGTGGCATCATGTAACTTGATAAGATGCCATTTCTCGGACTTCGCATACCTGCACAGATTCTCTAAGTGATCATAGTTTAAAAATAATTTTAATTTTCGTATAAAAGAATAATTTTTAAAAAGTCTGTAATTTAATGTTAAGGGCTTTTTTTTACTATAATGTTCCGTTTTTATTGTGACATTATGTTGCTTTAACCCCACCCCTCCTCCCGCTCAACACATATCACAGAATTGCAGTCGCCCCCCCCCCCCTCTAGACACGTGATGTCATTTATGGATGGCCCCTTATTTGGAATTTTAAACATAAATTTTTTTAACTTTACGAAGTTGATAAATATTTGTGAGCAACAGCTCGAAGGCATCAAATTTAATTTTTCCCTCTTCCCATGCTACTTTGGTTTCATTCATGTTTGACCTACATCTAGGTTGGCATGATCAAATACTTGACAGACAGGCCTCCTGAAGCTCAGTTTGCTGCGATGTGTCCTCTCCATGCCTGCAGCAACCACTCTTGCTTTAATAATGCTGAAGTATGTGACCTTGACATCAATGGGAGACCAGGAATCCAGATGATTGCACGAAGGGATATTAAGTACTGTGATTTTATAAAGGGTTTATGCAAAATGTTAATTGATTGTTGAAACAATACGCTAAGGGGAATGCAATCAATCAAAACATCTTAATTTTGAAATTATCTATTTATCCAATGTAAAATAATAGGGATCTTAATAATTTGGTTACATGAGATACAGTACTTCAATGTATTAAATTCCTCTATCAATATAATTCATTACTTTAAGAAAATATTGAAGTTTTCATGGTTGATGTCTCTCCTATTTTCTTGCTTATTTCAGAAAAGGTGAAGAGATTTTCATTACTTATATTGATACATCAATGCCCAAGCTCCTGAGAAAAGCTTGGCTTTATAAGTCTTTCAACTTCTGGTGCTCTTGCCAACGTTGCCGGTTTGAAGGAGAGCAGCCAAACGAATGTACCAACTGCCACATCAAGGCACCAGAGGGGAAGAATTTCTCAGCATGTGGCAAATGTAAGCGAGCATGGTACTGTGGTGTAACTTGCCAGAAAGACGCCTGGAAAAAAGGCCATAAAATAGTTTGCCTGACAGATCACTCACAGGTAAATAGTCCTGAAGGCTACACACCAAAATAGTTTTATTATAGCTGTGATTGATGGTGTTGTTTTTGGTCTAAGATTTGTTAAAAATTCTATCCATCAAGAAGTGCAACTCAGCTCAGCACTGAAAGAAATTTGAAGCCTGTTCCACCGTGGATGGCGATATTCTCCTAGAACACAAAGCCAGAAACTTGGAAACACTTCAGATGTTGATAATGTTAAATTATTAAATGGAACAGGCTTTCACATTTCTTTGACCTTGTTTTGAATATGCATTGATCATTGAAGCAAAGTTTTACAATAGATAATAGTTGATGAAATTATGTGTGCTATTGTATATGATTAGTGGTACACCAAATGGAACTATAGAACTCCTTACCTGTACTTTATTTATAGATTACTCGTACTGTATTACAGCATCAAATTTTTGGAAGAAAGATCTTTTAATAAATTGATAAACTTGATAATATAACTTTTGATATTTGTTGAAATACAAGGGATTAGAGTAAGTTATTTAGACTGAACCTTTTAGTGTACCATTATTCAATTTTTTTTCAATACTTTATGTAGCGGATGTAAAACCTTTTTTAAAAAAAAGAAATATACATTTATGATTTCTAACTTGTTAAAATTAATATGGGATTGGTCAAAAATATAGATTTCAATTAAACAATACACAAGATATATATATCGTTTTTAAAAAAGGTTTTACACTATAGAGCACTTCAAATAAGTGTGCTTTTTCTAAGTGAGTAGAGAGTATTACTGCTTTGCCACCAACACAGACACACTGACAAAGTTTGCTTAATTAATGCAGTCTCTACTATCCAAGCCACTTCTAAGATAGATTTCTTCATAAATAAATAAAGTGTACAATTTTTTTATGACATTAGTTTGTGGGGAGCAAATCAATACAAACTTGAATCCTCTTTCTTCTCTGGCATTTTTATATCAAAATTATGAGTTAATACATATTTATTGTATTTTATGTTTATTAATATCCATGTTTTCAGCTGTAAACGTTTACACATTTTTATCTAATATAGATAAAAATTGTTGTAAGGAGTTGTTAAATATACACTTCAACTTGGTTTAAAACTAAGAAATGATGTAATGCTTGATTTATTAATCAGATTTGACTTAGAAGTCATTCATAATTAAGTAGAAAAGTACATAATCTTTTCAAAAAAACAGTTAACAATGTGTAAAATGTAGGTTTATATTTTTGTTCATTCAAACTCCATAAAATATGTTCCTCTACTTGATACCTAACAAAACAACATGACATTGTTAAAACCCAACAAAGGTGTGCACACTCTCAACAATTTTATTGATGAAAATGGTGGTTTTTAAATTATGCTTCGTTTTGTCTTTGTGTGCTTTTTATTGTGCATATTAATGTTATTTTTGTATATTTTCACAGACAAGACCCCCTGTGTGATTTCCTTCTGTGCAATCTTCCCAACCATGACTGTGTGATGTTTCACCTACTGTGTGCCAACCCCAGTTTAGTTTTGCTCAAATCCTACCAGTTACCTCTAGTTAGTTCCACCTACCCATTTACCCCCACATTCCCTACCCTAGTGTAAATACCCTATTAACATGACTTAAAGCTCAAATTTCTTTGGGATCTCAAAGAGATTTATTTGCGCAACCTAGGTGAAAAGATTTGTAAATATTGATTAAAATATTTAAGTTTCTTACTTAAAGATCTCCATCACATAAAGGAGAAACTTGCATGAACTGTAATTTCACTAAATTTTCTAAACTCTTAATATTCCATCCTTGAAAGAAATTATCACTGCTTATAAACAAGTGCATCTTGTAAATAATTAATACAATAAAGAAAGACTTTAAATGGATTTTAATTACATTAAAAAAACAGCAACTGATATCCACAGAATGAATTAAAGCAAACCTATTCAGAATTTATACAAAAACTAAAAGTTAAGCCATTCAAATGATAAATACAATTTAGAAATGGAAAAATGCAAATTTAGTATTTTAAAAAAAAAAGTTTTCAGAATTATTTTGTAGATTGCCAAACAAATGGTTCAAACATTAAATTTTTTGAAACAGGTTGTATGAGGTCATAACTATTAACTAATCAAATACATAGATTACTACTTCATTAATAATTAGGTATATTCATTTTTATTAATACATTTTATTATCTTAAACCGTCCTGTTATTTTTCATTTCCCAAAGGTCAATCTAATACACTAATAATTAATTGCCCTTATTTACATTTAAAGAAAAAAAATATAATGTCTTTGCTTTATTTTGCATGTAATTTGATTTTAACAACAGGAAAATTTGTTTCATGTTAAAAATAATATCTTGTTGACCTTTTTATTAGGTGATAATTAAAAAAAAAATTTTTGCAATGACAATCAGATCTGTATTGAACTTGCTCAAATTTTTTAAAGACTGAGATTAGGCCTATGCCTATGCTCCAATTAGGAACCATCCTTAAATGTTGGCTTTTATGGAATGATACCAGAAAGATGAAATTTATATACTCTTCAAAACATCATTAAAGAGGTTAACAATTTCATTTTTGTAATATCTTAACCAGCACAAAGACATTTTGTTTGAATTTGCACAAATTTAATGTGGTCATTCTTGCTTGCCATTCTTTTCAATCTTTTTTTTAAATGCATTTGAAACTCACAATTTTAAAGAGTCTATATCTACATTGTAAAAAATGCATCATTTTCATTCTTAAACTACTAACCCCATCCATTTCTTATTATTTCAATTAACATTCTTCTGTAAAATAATTTCACAGATCCCATTGAGTAAATTATATAGTTAAATACTACGGTGAGCACCTAGCAGAAAAAAATATGCATTCTGGACCAATGAATGCCATCTATATTAGCTTAATATAATTGAAGAAAGATGACATTAAAAATATTTTTTCAAAGCAGTTATCAGCAAATTTAGCTGTATATATAATTTTTTTTAAATTTAACTTATTTTTAATAATCATATTGAAAGTAATAGTATGAAAACAGCAGTAAAGTTAATCTGTTTTTAGATTTTTTTTTATTATATAATCTCAAAAGTTGTACGAATCGGTGAAGGGCTAAGGTAAGAAAATTTACTGAAGGGATATTATTTAACCACTGATTGAGTCTATGGAAAGATATTAAATTTCATTGTTAAAAACCTCAAGATTCTATCTATCTAAATATATAGGCATTCTCAAATAAATTTACATGATATTGCATTATTCTCTCCATAATAGCATCGATTTCTCATAGTTTTTACATTCTTAATGTTTTATTACATTCTTAATGTAGTGGATTTCCCCAAATTCAGTTTTTAAGCTTTTTATTTTAAAAATGCATTTATTTAGCATTATGAATTATTTGATAACATAAAAAAAAAAGCTTTAAGTCAAATCCTGGACTACAGATAGGTTTAGTTAAGTTCAACCCTCTTCCTTACTAACTTATTTGGTAGTGAAGTGAAAGTTTTTAGGTCTAAGTATTAAGATAACTCAATCTGAAAGTTACAGTTATTTATAAAAGTTTATCAAACTAATTAATTTATTTAAATAAAGGAAATAAAAATAACAGTAAGTGGTAAAAGCTTGGATAAATTGCTAAACAATCTATGATAAAGAGAACTCCAATATTTAGATGAACTCAGGCTAATGAAGAAATCATCCTCCACCTCAGGAACAAATTAAGTTATCCATTCAGGACATTAAGCAGATTTTTAGAAATCAAAAACTATAACTTTAAAAAGGGATGTAATCAGTTTAATTTCGGGGATATTTTTGTAATATTACATTGAACGATGAAAGATACACATTTAAAATTATAATGAGAAATTGATCTTTGAAATAGCATCAGCTTGAAATTGGCTATACGTATTCTGATAAATTATTATGATTAGAAAATTGAACCAATTCACTAAAACAATGCCTAGTCTCAACTTAATACAACTTGATATTTTTATATACAACAGCTGAAAGAGATATTGTAATTGCTGCAAAGAGGAAGATTCTACGCCACAGTGTGGTGCCCAGAACCACTTCTGTCTCCTTGGGGAAGTGGGCCATATAAATATCTGTTATCTTTCCAAAAATTAGGAGTTAAAAATGCATTGGTGTAATTTAAAAATATATAAATTTATATAGCCTAAATGTTACACTATCATATTTAGTGATTTACATTAAATTATAAGTTTCAGTATAATATATAATATAGACATGTATGTAAATTTGTTAAAAATAAGAAGTCAAAGTTTTAACTTAACTAGCTATTTTTTTTAAAGGGGGCAATCTTTGCATAATAGTATTTGCATTTGATAAATTATATCCCATACCTGTGTTAACCTATTCCTAATTTTTTCAACCTTTTTTCATTCACAAATCCTAATTTAAAAAAAAAAAATTCTTTCCATTGCATTTTTTTAGTATCCATTGCTCCTTTTAATAAATAATTGCTTTTATGTTTCCCATAACAAACTAATTCAAATTAAAATTGTGTAAATAGAATTCCAATTTATCCCATAGAATTATATTAATTTCCCTCACATTGTTCCTATTTCTAAGACCTATGTATGTACTTGTTATGTTGTTATTTTAAGCCTTTAAACATGAATGAGACACCAAATTTGTTTATATATTTTAAATTTTATTTTATCATATTTTTATTTCAACTAATTGACTGTTGGAACATAATTATTTTTTTATAAGCCGCTTTCCAAAACACAGTTATTTATTTGTAATTTTTCTTTTTTTTAAAAGCATTCAAGA
The DNA here is from genome assembly GCA_964017045.1 of Omphiscola glabra. Classification (NCBI taxonomy): domain Eukaryota; kingdom Metazoa; phylum Mollusca; class Gastropoda; family Lymnaeidae; genus Omphiscola; species Omphiscola glabra. The sequence continues at coordinate 11,963,167 of OZ024800.1, forward strand.
ATTTAATTTACAGGAAACATTTTTTTTTAATCATTTATATTTTGAAAGTTTCCTTATAGGACTAGGTCTTTGGCTTTTCACGTTCAATCTAATTACTTCTTTGTGATCAGTGGGATATTTTGGTTCTCTTTAAGATTTTACAGCTCTACTATGCTTTAGTGATTAACTCTTTTTTTTTATTTATTATGTGCCGATTGTTTTTACTTGGTTTAACTTCTAATTATTGTATTTATCAAAATACTGTTGGATTAACCTTCTCATTTATTCTATACAACTCTATGGTATCTCAATTAATTTTCTTTTGTCATTTTTCACAATGTGAATGTAAGAGAATACTAAGATATTTTACTCATTTCTTCTGAGTAGTTTTCTTTTTTTAAGTACCAGGTACCCAACTAAATTGATCCTATATGTTTTATTAAGTGGTGCCATGTTTTCAGCTGTTCCCAAGTGATTATTTATATAAAATATTTACACCTATGAAGGAATGGTTATTGTAATTTTCATAACATGCACATAAATTTTCTCCCATTGCTGTGAATAAAATGTTAAAACAAATGTCTAATTTTATTTATTATTCAAGATTCTTATGGTGTTTTATAGAATATCATTATGATTTTAGAATGACACTAATTATCTGTTCAAACAGACAAGTAGCAACCAAACCATGTCCAATAAATAATTTGTAAACAATTTTGTGCAATTTAGCATATCCCATAATAAAATAGGGAGGGGGTATACCAAATAATTGTTTTGGGACTAAATAGCTTATAAAATGGATGGATGCAACAATATATAATCAGCACTTGGCCAACAATCAGTAGAAATCAGAAATGAAAACTCTACATACATAACTAGCTTTAAGTGATACTTAAAAGATGGTGTGATTTTTAATTCATTAGCATTTTGAACCATCTGTACCTTTACTGTTGATTATATTTTCATAAGAATTTTTTTTTTAAATTTCTGAATGGTCATAGGAAATGTTCCCTTTCAGAAAAGCACATGCGAGCATTGCACACTTATACACACATCCACAAAGTAATTCACAAGAACACAAAATAAATTATTTAGCTGGGTGAAATAACTTTCAGTTTAATAACAGATTTATATTTAAATCATATCTTATAAGAAAATAACATTGCATAAAAACAGTAACATAGCTCAACATGTTTCTTATGGTGTGTAAAATAGAAGGAGACTGGATGTGGTACATGCCTAATCCTATTCAGCCATAAGGAGAAAGCGCAGCTGGGTTTAACTTAAACACAGCATTAGTCTGAATGATTTAACACTGAAACTTTTAAGGTTTTTAACAGTCCATCTCTACCAAGTGTACAAGTGTAGAGCCATTGCTGATGTCTGCTGTCCGACTATGGACCAGACAAACCTGACAAGTTACATCTCGGTTGATCACCTGCTCTATGTCATAGCCCTGAAAGCAGAAACAAGATCAGGTAAAATTCAAACATATTTTAATGCAAGCTTTAATTGCAAAAGTAAGAATAATTTCTCAAAGAAATACTTGACAGAAGTTGATACTTTGTGAAAGCTCTAGTTGTTTCAGTAAATAGTTTTAACGTAATCAAGGAATATTATTAATGTATATCCTTTAGCTAGATTAATGTTTTATTAATGGGGAAAATGTATTAATAATCTCAAATTTACCTCTTCATCTGCCTCACTGGGCAATATGGATTCTATAGTTCTCTGTGATAACTGAAATGTTTGTTAAAAATGGTGAACTTAAAAAAAAAATAGTAATATAAATACATTTACAGTGTTGATTTGAAGCAAATGTCTAAATAGTTGTGAAATCTCTATGTAATTACCTCAAAGCATTATATATGTAACAGAACTACTAAATGTAACATCTCAAACAACTCACATCAATTTTAAGTAAAACATTGGGAGGCAGTGTTGAACAGTCGATGTAAGCCTCCATCCTCATCTTCATTTTTGGAGAATTCACTTGTCTCTGGCAAATGGTGCAGTAAATTAATCTGTTCAGACAAAAGTCATTATTTAATCACACAGTGTGTCTCTCTTGCTGCAGCCTTAGTGTGTCTCTCTTGCTGCAGCCTTACACAACACTATAGTATTAAAAACATGCTGCTACTTAACTAAGAAAACAAAAATTAAGCACACTAAAAATTGCGGTCCAATCAAGAATGTTTCTATATCACTCAAGGTCACTTGCAGAGACCGTGATATTCACTTAAGTTCATGATTATGTATGTTAATTGTGAGCCCAACCCTAGGCTGGGGTACCTCGCTATATAAAACTTCTAATAATAATAATATTTCTAAATTGTCTGCCAGGTCGACGTTGCTCGACATTCCCCAATCAGTTCAAACTTTGCCACTACTATAAAAAAATGGAAGTTTACATCCTCATCGTGCAGTGTGGCCATGTTGGACAATATCACCATACCATATTATAAATTCGGGGGCAAGCATGTTTTCATGTCAAACCATGTCACAATTATGTAGTTACTAGGGCTTAGCTGGTTGCATTTTTTTTTTAGAAAATACTAGGTGGGTCCAAGTGCTACAAAAAAAGAGTTATCTTCTCATTTTCTAAAATATATGCGGCTTTTAATTTTATACAATAGACCTACTGAAAGTCCTACACCATATCCATGACTATTTGTATGGCATCCTTCCGTCTTCACGAGACGATGAAGTAGCTATATTGTAGTCCTACACTTCGACGAGTGGCTCACTATTTAATCATTAATATAATAGTCACCTCCCACTAAAGAACAGCCCTTTTTTTTTCACTCAGTACTATTGATATAAAACATGTGGAGTTGGGGGAAGCAGGACACACCAGAAGCAAAATATATTTAAGAGATAAGGATGTGTCCATTTATTTACCCCGTTTCCTCTGATGTTGCCAGTTTGTCACTTCCACATTCATCGCATTCTTCCCACGAGTAGGCACTGCTGTCATCAACACTTGATATCACACCTGTAGAAATCAAATCATAAGACCCGAAGAAATGTATAAAAATTCTCTGTTGAATTAGTGATTTCATCTGGATTAGTACAGCATAATTATTATTTTAAAAAACTTTGATTGCTACACCTTGAGCACTAACGAGATGCCCAGGCTGAGAACTTGGACTGAGCGGTGGTAATCTGATCAAGCATGATGTCACCCTGTCAAGCAAAGTCCTGCTGATTCTTGTAGCGACACCCCAGTCTTGCCATGACTGTTGGCTCAGCACTAGAGTAAAACTGTCACAGTGCAGACAATCTGGTCATGGAACACAAGAATATGAAGCACATATTATTCAGTATTCAGTGTGTTTTTGGACAAGTACATTAAACTTTAAATTAAAAAAAATTTAACAGCTAATGACATAAAACACATTCAGTTGAGCATAAAGCTTTTACTCCACTCTAATTTATGAGTATTTGAAATTATTTTCTTTACATATTTAATTAAATCAATAGGTTTTGTTTTTGACATTGTAAGTTATCTCAAGTAACAAACAAATGAGAAAGTAAAAAATTATGTGAGACAAAATTGGATGCTGGTGCAAGGTGTTTACTCAAAATTCACCTTTTTTAACCAAGACATCCTTGAACAAAGCAACAGACAACTGACTGTCAAACACACAGTCAGCACCAACTTCCAATCTATGCAATGCAGTGTGCCCAGCTTGATCGCTAGAGCCATCAAAAACATAAGCAGTTTGAGAACCACTCTGCTGTAAACAAAAATAGTTTATAAACAAATCACGAGTTAAGTTATTTGTTAATGTAAATTAGGGTAAAATGTTAACAATGGTGGCATTACCCTCAAGTCCCATCACCAACTACTCCAGATCTGGATTGGGGGTAATATTAATTTATTGTTGCATCTCAGAGAAGGGCTAAAAGCTTAGACCCCTAATAAAACATATGAAATAATTGAAATAGAATCATTGATTAAAAAAAATTTTCACGTAATATTAAATTTAATGCTGTAAACACTAAAAATTTGTATTTCTACATAAGTAACTGATTAGCCATATGGACATAATGTAGAGAAGACAAAAAAAATTCTAGAAATAACCAATGTATTTTAAAAGTGATTTAAATTAAACAGAATCAACTAATAGTTGTTTTTTTTCATCTTTCAAATTCATTTTAATGGACCAATTAAATAAAATTGTCATTTTATACAATATGATCTAGACAATTAATGTGTACCACTTCTATTTATGATTGGGTCCCTTAAGTCACAATTTTAATTCTAATTGATGTTTAAGAAAAGGTTGTTTTTTTATGAAGTCTTTGATTTGTAGGCTTCTAATTAATGCAATTAGATAAAGATTATACAGTAGACCTTGCTAGTTTTTCTGGACAATAATGCAAACCTCATTCAGTCTTGAGTTGACAACAAATCTGGACAGAAATGTAATTCGGCTTCCAGAGTTCATCTAAAAGAGCAAAATTTAAAAAACTGTAACCATTACTTGACCACATGACGGAGAAATTATTATATTTCGTATATGTTTTTGTAAAAAGAGCCATCAATTAATTTGTTTCAATGTGTCAGCCTCAGACATCAGTGATTTGAGTTTCCTTGAATGACTTCACATGACTGCATTTAGAGCTTTGAACATGAGACCCAAAGAGTAATTCAACTTGCTTTTTTTAGTTAGCTCTGCTCTATGAATTACCTGAGGCAGCTGCTCTAGGGATATCACATCTATGGCTGGCGTCTCTTCCCTTTCAGCAGCTTTCTCTATGACAAATTCACAATTCAAGCCTGCAGCAGACTCCAACACATAGGCAAAGTTGGGTGTTTTCAGAGATCGCTATGAAAGTTAATGATAAAAAATGAAGGAAGGGTTTAAAGGATGAATAAATTGCTTACAACTGGCTATAAAAACTAAGAATTATCGCTAATCAATTTCAGTTCTTAAATGTTGCTTTTTAAATCTTCTTTTTTTCAAATTTAATAATATTGTATCAGACTTTTAAATGGTTTTTTTAAAAAAAAACATAATATTTTTTATAAAGAATGCGTCTACTTAATTAGATATTCTTAATAATTACTTGACAGTGTAATGGTAAAGACATCTCTTAGAGATTAAAATAACAACTTTTTTTTAAAAAATGAAGCTAAATAACTTGTTAAACAAAGTGACAAGTTATATTACTAGCAGACAATCTGAAGCATCACTGCCACTCTGAGGAAACCGTTGAGTCCACGCAACATCTACAACACCGAACAAAGATGGCTGTCTGGATTAATTAAAGATAAATGAAAATTACCATGAAAAAATTTTGTTGAGGTTTTTAAGCCAAACTGACTTTAGTACGCAGCATACATTTTTGTTTACTTCTCTAAGTCAAAGTACTAGATATTTGAAGTGGACAAGCAAGCAAAATCCATTTTTTGGCACCTCAAGATGGTATTTCAATACAATAGATTACACAGATTTAGAGACAAAAATGAGATGATGTTTTCTTTGTGATTAGCTAATGAAAGGCAAGTGACTTGAAACATATACTCACTTGTCTCTGTTGGTTCGTGAACTCAAGGCCAGGCCAGAACAACAACAGCTCTTGCCTTCCAGCTGTGTCACAGTCACTACATTGACATGATCACCTGGCAATGTTGTGAATATAATTGTACCGGAGGAATCTTCTAGGAGAAGCTGGTGCCTACAAAAAAAAATACATTTTAAAAGAATGTTAACAAATAATTCCTCTTAACAACTTTTTGGTGTATTGGACTGTATACAAAAAATTATACCCTCAAAGCTTGTAAAAAAAAAAAGCATGAGCTTGTCAAGATTTAACTGAACTCAATTGACATGATACCTTCAGTTACATGCTAGAAACATTGAAACATTTTTTTTTTTAAAATTACCTCTGGAAAATTAACTGCTACAGCCATTGACTTTTGCATAGACTTGGACACCTAATTTTCAATTCCATGCCAAGTTGGCTGCCACCTTCCAAGTAAGGTGGATGAGTTTTTTTTTTAAAAAATCACCCCAAGAATAGCTGGCTCACTGGGCCGAGTGCATTTCACCTTGTTATTTTAGTCAGAGCTGGAGCCAACCCCACATCTATTCAGCCCACTACCTCTTGTTGGAGAGACATTTAACATTACCACTGCACCAAAGGGCTGACAGTAGAACCATCAAAATAAATATTTATCACAATAAATTACACTACCTTTTTAAAATGTTTCTTCCGTGTTATTGAAATGAGCAAGTGTAATGAGCCAGAGAAAACATTCATCCACAATACTTTCTTGTCAAACAGGGCATTACCTGATTTTTCTTGATTTTAAAACTCTGTGTCTGAAAACTCTTAAAACAGTGGCCACAAATGTTGGTAAACAAGCGCCATCATTTCGGTTCGTTTCCATGCTTTCAAGCAGAGTTAACCTCTCTTGGATTGTTACAGAAGATGGCCAGCTCAATGCCCCAACTGAGAGCAATTTCACCGACGGATGTGGCAAAGCTGTTTCTGGTGTCTGAGGTGATTGTTAAAATTATTAATATGCAAATTGAAAGAGTTGTAAGGAACTAAAGACAAGCATGCCAGTTTGTCAAATAAGTAAATTAATTGAAACATGACTTTGGTCGTTGTTTCACATTATATAAAATTATTTGTCTTACCTGATATGTCAACCATAACCTACAAATGTTTACTGATTTTTTCTTAACATTAAAGTGTATTCATTTACATTCAAAACGGTGTAGGACTGAGATATTTCTGTTTATTTCTACACTTGCCTCCACTTTAATCCGCCAAAAAGAAAATTACTCTGTCAGTCTTTTTTTTTAAAATCATTAAATTAAACAGAAATTTAAGAATTTTTTAAAATCCTAAAATGACTAACTGATGGTAAAAGTAAAAGACATTTTTAATTTAAAAAAAAAAAGAGGGGGTGGGGGGAAGAAAGAATCAAATCAAACCTGATTGAAAATATTTGGTGAAACAGGAAACTTTACTGCAGAACAGACTTTGTCTGGCTGAGACTGGCCTTCAAGAGGAAGAAATGACAAATACAAAATATGAGGATTTTATGATTATCTTAAATACACAAAGACTCATCCCTTGTGTTTTAGTTAATTTTTTACCCTCAAACAGTTGTACATTAACATAATAGGGAAATTTTATAACTTCTGGTAATTTTTTTTTACTTGAAAGGATCAAATAATTCAAATTTTAATATCCCTTTATTTTTGAGTTTCCAAAAACAATTGATGAATCTAACAGTTGAATCTAACAGTGTACATAATTTAATTACCACGTGAACAAGGACACTTCCATGTGGCCAACACAGTTACAGAGCTTTTTGCTTCACCAGGCAATTTAACAGTGTTGACAATCTTTGTTGAAGACGTTACGATTCTTACAAAATTCGTACATAAAAATGTTTTTTCTGCACCGCTCTCATCTAGTTGTTGCCTGGAATTATTTTTGAAATTCAAAGAAATTGATACTCTGTTATTTAATAAACATGAGCCAGAACAGTCGTTTCAAAACTGTTTGTTAAGTAGCTTAGCGTAATAATTAAATAATTAACTTATAACATCAGCAAAATGAATAATTATGGATGAGTCTATAGTTTCAAGAAATCGTGCACTAAATCCAATTTCCATCACAAATCTCATTGCACACTTAAAATTTAACTGTTCTAGCTGTTTAAGAATCACTGCCCCGGTATTAACAGTAATCAATTTTACCATATATTAAATATGACAAGAAGTGACATGGCTCACCATGGAGGGAATATCTCAACAACAACCCCTGCCTTCAGTAAGAGTTTGTCCACGGTGTCAATGGAAAATATTGCCCTGCAAACTGAGCCAGCTTCCATGCCAGCTATGACGTGGCACCTGGAAATGTAGACTGAGAACTGCTTCTTCACTGAGAGCAGCTGCATGGTTGAAGAGTTTCTATTGGTATCTGGAATTCAGGGAAATATTATTTTATTCTAAAACAAGAAGTCACACATAAACAAAGTGTTGAGTATTGAAAGGAGATTCTTATATTTCTTTAATGTTCATTTTTATTTTCATTTAGTACATAAACCCCCTGAAACGTTATCCGAGGTACATGATCACTGTGTAGGGGACCTGCGCCGAAAGGCAAAGGTAACACACGGAAACTGTGTTAGAAAGAGCACGGCTGCATGGTTTCCTACCAAATGCAGTTGAAAATAACGTAGAAACAGGTTGGGACATGATTACAGTTGCCGCAAGGATATGAGGCGAAGGAGTGTGGTGACCCTAGCCGATGATTCCAAATATGCTATCTTGAGGGTACTGCTCCTAGGCAACCTTTCTCTCTCCCAGCTGTGGCGTGAGCTAGTCACGCCACAGAAAACCACGTAAACCCTATTAGAGGGCGTCTGTAAACACCTACGAGTCCCCCCGGGGTGGGAAGGGAGGGCTTTAGAGACGTAAATTGTATCCACCCCAGCCCAAGGAAGTCCGGCCCGGTTGCTGTGTAAGCATCACCCCGCCTGGCCAGGCGTCCCTTCTCTGATGCGGCCTCACTCGCATAGTCAATCGAGTGGAATGGTGGGTGGGGCTGTCTCAGGGGCGGGGAGCCCCCGGCATGCCGCTTCGCGGCCTGACTGGAATAGAGACCACTGGGGGAGTGGTTGAATGCCGGTTGGGGGCGACGGAGGTGTGCTGGGGAAAACTTTATGAGCCTCGGCTCGATAGTTTGCTGATTTTCTTAATTAAGTTAGTTAGTTAGTACATAATCACAGTAGGTTAGAATCCAGTTATTAAAAATTATTGATGTACTCTAAATATATTTTGAAAACTTTGAACAGTCAGGTGGAACATGAGATGGATTCCAAAAAAAACAGAAAGGTGCATCCCCATTTGACTTTAAGAAGCTAACTGCTTACCATCAAAAGTGCCTTCCTTAACTGAGTGGTGCCAGAATCTAATAGAAGACTTCTCTCTACTAATCAGGCGACTCAACCGATCAGTCATACTGCCTCTAATTTTAAAAATAATGTCAATACAATTTTCAAATTAAGTTCAGCTGATATTCAGAATTTAAACGAAATAAGACTTAAAGAGTTAACATTCATGCAAGTAACTCTTGCCCAAGCTTAAAGTTTTATCAATGATAAAATAGCAACTAAAAATATTGATCCTTTAACTATAAACAGTTTAAATATTAGGAATTCTTGTAGCCGAGCATAATTAATATTGCTTCACATTTCAGGGCAATTAGAATATCTTAAAATTAAGACTAACGTGTGATTAAATCAAAGTTAATTTTCTGTTGAATGCAATAAAAGATTGATCTTTACCATGAAAAATAACAGAGCCCCAGGAATAGACCTTATCTCTGCAGCACTGATAAAACTAGGTGGAAACAAACTGCATAGGCAAATACACTACCTCATATTCAGAATCTGGCAGGAGGAAGAAATGCCAATAGAATGGGACACTGCGCTCATAATCCCAATTCACAAAAAAGAATCTAAGGCAGCGGTTCTCAACCTGTGGGTCGCGACCACTTTGAGGGTCGAACAACATTTTCTCAGGGGTCGCCTAAGACCATCGGAAAATACATATAATCTACAGTAATGAAATAGCAACAAAAATAAGTTTGTGGTTGGGGGTCACCACAACGCAAGGAACTGTATTAATGGGTCGCAGTATTAGAAAGGTTGAGAACCGCTGATCTAAGGGGTTGTTTGCAAATTACGTCACGCTCAGGTGGGGAGGGGGTGGTAAAAAATTTGTGACATAACGCATTTTTTAAAAAAATCTAAAATTTTCTAATTTTGAAAAATCTTTATTCAATTATTTTTAAAAACATTAATTTGAGGTCAAAACTCATATAAAAAAATTACGCAAAAACTGTTGTGACCATTTTACATTCAGCCCAGGGAGGACTTCATTGTTTTGCATTTTACGTCATAGTTTTCTAATAATCCATTATGGGAAAACGTTAAAGAATAAAATAAAATCTTAGTTTTATTATGAAAATATAAATGTTTTGAATTTTTTTAGGTGTGACGTGACACTAAAGGGGGGGAGGGGGTGTGGTAAAGAATTTGTGACAAAATGTGACAGGGGGGTCTGAAAAGGTCATTTTTAGCATGATGTAATTAGCGAACGACCCCTAGGTTTGTCTGCTCAAACTATAGAGGAATCTCTTTCCTTAATGTTATGTACAAAATCCTCACAAAACTTTTAGTAAGAAAACTGGAAAGGTATAGTGAACAGATCCTAGGGGACTATCAATGCGGATTCTGGCAGAATAGGTCAAACACAGATCATATTTTTACTATTAGATGTCTCCTGGAGGAATGCTACGAATATAACACTGACATACACCAACTATAGGTTGACTTTAAGAAGGTAACTGCTTACCATCAAAAGTGCCTTCTTTAACTGAGTGGTGCCAGAATCTAATACAAAACAGCATACGATAGCATAGACAGGAGTTGCCTACACAATGCTCTACAGGAACTTGGAGTCCCTAACAAACTTACCTGGATCATACATATGACCATGTTTAACTCCAAAAGTAGAATCAAGGTGCAGGGAGAATACTCAAGAGAGTTCCCAGTTAATCTGGGCCTCAGACAAGGAGAATCACTATCATGTATCCTGTTCAACATCACGCCAGAAAAAAGTTATTAGAAGCATACACATGAGCGCCAGAACAACCATCACAAGCTACTTCCAGAGAGGTATTACAGAACAACAACCATCAGGAACTTTATATAGCCAGTCCTTGCAGTACCTGGCATGCGCAGATGATATAGCACTACTGGGCAGAAACTGAAATGACATAAGTAAAGCATTCAGGGACTTGAAAATGCCTCTGTCAAAGCTGGTCTTGATGTAAATGAAGCGAAGACAATATATATGATATAGTCACGAAATACCCACCCTGATGACAAAATCAATGTGAACAACCACACTTTTGAGAGAGTGACTACTTTCAAATATCTAGGTGCGACTAATAACGAGCACAATAAAATAATGTCGGAGGTGAAAGAAAGGATAACGGCAGGCAACCATTCCATTAAAGCCTCCAAAAGCTAAAGGGAAGCATCCTCAGGAAAATATATGGCCCAGTGATAGACAATGATGTTTGGAGAATCTGCACAAACCAAGAGATATATCAATTGTATAAAGACTCACCCATAAAACACTAAAAAAAAAAAAAAGGCAGATTGCACTGGACAGGACATATTGAATGGATGCCGGATTGTAGAGCAGCATGAGTGATAAACAGGCAGAAACCTAGGGGCAGACCGCGCACCAGTCAACCAAGACTGAGATGTATCAACAATGGAGAGAAGGACTTACACCAGTTGGGGTTCACGCATGGAGGCAAAAAGCCATGGATTGATCTGAATGGAAGGATGAGGTGGAAGAGGCCAGGGCCCTTCATGGGCCGTAGCATCACTGATGATGATGTTGAATAGAAAGTGTGCAGTTTAAGACTTCTAATAAAAACTTGTTTTGTGACTTCCTTTAATTTGCCTTTCAATTGATTTATTCCTCTAAAATTTAAAAATAAACCTTAAGTATTTTTTTGTTCTTCTCACTTGGTAAATTTCCTTCTTTTCTTGGCTGAATCCTCCTCTTGCTGATTATCTGACATTTCAATTTTTACTGGGGTCTTCTGCTTCTGAAGGGCAAGAACCCAATCACTAGCTTTAATTATTTCCCCTTGAGTTGACTCTGATGAGATGGATGTGCCACTGATAATCTCATTCTAAAAACAAGAAAGTGCACACAAAAAAAAAAAAAAAAAAAAAAAAAAAAAAAAAAAAAAAAAAGAAGGAAAATATATTCAATTATTTGTATAAATTAAGAAAAGAAGTTAAAATTTGACTACTTATATTTTCGTTTTTGGCTAATCAAATGTCCCCTTAATTTTGAGAGACTGAAGCCCTTTTACAGAATAGTTGTGTACCAAATTTAAGCCCTGTGCGTGTGGCACTTTATGAAAGCTCTGGATTTTATAACTAATTTTAACCAAACCAAATATATATATATTTATATATTTATATATATATATATTTATATATCACCCAAATGAAGTTGATAATAATTTTCTAACAAAGAAAAGAGAAAGAGAAGTAGCCATCAGGAAACAAGAATTAAAATAAGCTAATCTCTTATGCAATTGTTGAATTTTTGAGTTTATAGAAAAATGAAAAAAAAAGTGTATATATTTATTTTAAGGATGGGAACTATAGTAGAATGAGCTGATCAAAAATATAATTAATTCTAAAACATCATCATAACTCGTGGCAGATCTTATAAAATGTAAGAAATTTTAGTCTAGACTATATGTCTGGAAGAAATATTTTCAATGTTAACACTCACCTGCAATAATTCTGGCTGTTCACCTTCTGTGTTTTCAACATCACTCAAATCATTTTCTTCAACAATATCATCACTTCTGTCATCGGACTCAACATCTGATATCTGATCTACAGATTCGTCATCTTCAGCAATTTTTAATCTACGAACTACTTTTGGTTTCATGGTTGGTTTTACTTTCTTGTGCAGCGGTGGAGGAGGCCACTCGACAACGTTGTTGACAAATAAAAATGAAGATTCTGACCATCTAACATCAGGGTCTTGGTTCTTTTTCATAGTTCTTGAAGTTGTCTTCAAATTCTTGCAAGGATCAATTTGTTTATCTGCTAATAGCTGTGCTGCCAAATCAACATTATAACTTTTATTTTTCTGAGCGGCCATCTCTTTAATTATAGATTTCTGGGAATGTAATCCTGACTCTGTGATATGTGATTGTTCTATGACAGTTCGATGCAAGAGCCCTTTATTTTGCGTTAGGTGCCTCTTTTTGGGTTGAACACTATAGTGCTTGCCATTTTTAACTGTAGATAGGTCAACTTCAAGCTCTTCAGATGAGCTTGATGACCAATGAATATCTTCAGGTTGAGATCTCTGATCTGTTCAAATAGGCATAAAATGAACCACTGAACAAAACTTATTTAGTTGTATTTGTACAGAAAGTTTGTTAAAAAAAACAACCCAGAAAACTATGTCTTCTGTAGTCCTCACAGCTGGCTTCATTTTTAAAAAAAAAATCATATCCAGATATATGTTACAAAATTATAATATATGTAACTCACCTGCTGCCAAGACATCTTTAAATTCTGATAAAAACTCTTCCTGTTTATGTCCTCTCTCTGGGAATATTGACTTCTTTGTGGCTGCAGCAGTAATACTTTGTGCCTTCACTGAAACTTTCCTCCTCTTCAGATGTCTAGTTTTATCAGGTGTTCCATCAGTTCTAATAAGATTTTCCATTTCTGTATGTTGACTACAGTTCCCATTGTCTTTCACACCTGTTATTAAGTTTCTGAACTTTTGAACACCTGCAAATCCTTCACCACAAACCTCCCATCCATACTGAGGCATTTCAATTATTTGCTTTTAGAACAGAAGAAACTTGTGCAGTCTCTAAAATAAAATACAGGAGGAAACTAAAATAAATTCCAAACCTAAAAATAATTATGAAAATTATGAAAACTATGCAACTAACGGTAATGGGCCCACCACTATCAGTGCCATTAATTATGTACATTATTTTATTTAATATAGCCAAGATTGTGTCAATAGAAACCATTTTCATAAATAGGCATATAAAATAAATAGTGCAGAACACAACTAAATGTCAAAATACTACTGAACATTTTCAAACAATTAAATTCTGAGACAAATTTATGATGATAGGGAGGAGTCTAAAATAGTGTGATGTTCTTTATGAATATAATAAAAAACAGGTGACATCAAAAATGATGACATCAACATAAAGTCATAAAATTTTAAAACTAATTACTAATGAATGGCAAGCATAACTTTTTAATTTAATTTAAGTACTTTTGTTGACTTACAGTCTGTTACAGAATATAACTTATTATAAAATAATTTAATTATATAAGTAATAGTAAAAGTTACTTAGTACTAGTTAGTAGGGTAATCTACCACTTCAAAAGTGTTTAAATAGCACTTCAAACTGGAACAACAGGATTGTTTTCATAACCAACGCTCAAGTGGTAGATTACCCGATTAAGGCCTAAATAGACTGAACTAAGTTGAAAAGAAAAGTAGGCCCTGCCATAATCATAATGGCCATATCATTATTATCATGCCATATGTCATGATATGACTGATTTGTCTCCATCAGTCTTAAATGTTATGCAGTATTGAATTGTAAAGTTAAAGTGAGTTTTAGTCTGTTTATTAGTAGGCCAAGAGTATGACCAATTTAAAATTAATATTTAATTAAGATAACGTTTAAAGGCGTTTAAATTTAAATTAAACTAAAGAAAGGCGTGAAAGGACTAATAAAGACTACTAAATCTAAAGAAAGATAAAAAGACAAAGTAAAAAAGTCTTGCCAGCCACGCCACAATCAATGAAGAAATCAATCAAAATTTCGGCTATTTGATACAATTAGTGCCCAGCTTGATTGTTTAGGGTTCAGGTTAGGTATAGGGATAGATTTAGGGTTCAGGTTAGAGTTAGGTTTAGGCAGATTTAGGATTCAGGTTAGGTTTAGGGATACATTTAGGATTTGCTTTCATTATTATTTAACGTTTTATTCTTAATTTTACGGGTGGCGGCAACCAAGCTGGCGGCTGTGTGAGACATCAGAGCACTAATTGTATCAATGGTAAATTCGAATAGATCGTACCGCGTTTTTTTACCATGGCCGCCAACTTGATTGCCGTGACCCATAAAATTAAGAATAAAACGTTAAAAAATAATGAAAAAATGTCCTAAATGTATCCCTAAACCTAACTTGAACCCTAAATCTATCCCTAAACCTACCCTAATGAAATGAGGTACAATCTATCTTAATTAGCCGTGGTATCAATATATCAAATTACCACAATTAGGACTTATAATTATAAGTATAAGTCTGAGGATAATCCCTTATCCTTTAATTTTAAAAATACTTTTAATGAAGTTCCATGAGGTAAAAATTAATTTTAAAATGTATTTTTCTAGAAACGAAATAATAATTTGAATTTGCGTTAACATAAGAATAAGGTAAATAATATAATATAAGGCCATAAGATAAGGGATTACCAAGTCTGAGTTCTAATTAAAATAAAAATTAGCAATTGTGCCAACTTTCAATTTACGCAATCCGCGCCACTTTGAGTTTCCGTGTAGGATTTTCGTAAATTTACCTTAACTTGTCCCCACTTTGATCATGGCTTAAATTATAAGGAAACTCGGATGCTACATCGAATTTACTCCCCGAAAAAAAAAGGCATTTACAAATTTGGTGGTTTTTAATCAATTGTTACTCCTTCTCCTGAAAACCGCGAAACGTGGAGTTGTATTGTTTCTTTGCTCGTAAGAGGTTCACAATTATGCACACCAAAGCAAATTTTCAGAATAAATGATCCAACAGACTAGCTGGTTACATAAACTCTTTATCAGCTGTTTATTGTGAGAGCATAAAACAAGAAGAAAAAATAAATTTTACATAACGTAGAAACTATGTCAAGCGTTGTTTATGACTAGTCATGTGCTTAATGTGTATTTAAGACCAGGGACTTACATAATAAATAAATAATAAAGCACTTTCGTCCGTCTTTGTTTTTAAAGTTGTTACAAAGTAAGAAAAGTACTGACACTAATTGGTAAAGTAACTATAACTAAGTAAGTTATTAATAATAAGTTATTAATAAGCTAAGGAATTTTGGATTAGGAAATAATCAAATATTATTTTATTATATATTAAAACTATTATTATTATATATTTAATCTTGGAGTAGGAGCAGCTTACAGCTTAGGGTCTATTAAATGCCTACATTTTTTTTTTAAATAGCCTAAATAAATATTTAATTAGTATAAATTAGCCTGTCATTTACGCCCTATTTATATTTAATTTATCGAAGTGTCTTCATGTCTGGTGACCGGACAAATAAGTTCTCGAGATATTTGTCCGTAAAATAAAACTTTTTTGACAGTAGGTCTATTGATAGTCAGCTGGCAAGTATTGGTCTTATTTTCTTTGGTTCATATTTTAAATTTAGGCTACTAGGTAGAGCTTTATAAGATATTTAAACCAAGATAACGGATTTTTTTACTTTTCCGGCGACCTCTTGTCACATGACATGTCTTCCGGAATAATAACACATAATAGTCGTCGTCTGGCGGTCACATGACATGGCCGCCGGAAGAATATCTCCGGCACTATCTGTCCGGTCGCCGGGCGTGTAGACACTGCCTTAATTTATTGGGCTGTAGAAAATATAATTTAAATATATTAAAATAGGCCTACTACTGTATGATTTATAATAATGATCATACAGTATTATACTGTAAAATATAGGCTTTACAAAATTAAGCGTCTATCAAGCATGTGTGCTTAGTACACTCCTATATGGCAGTAAAGTGTGGATGACATATGACTGTCATGAGCGGAAACTCAAAAGCTTCCATCAAAGATGTCTGCATCACATTTTACGCATTCGATGCAGGACTAGGTGCCTAACACAGAGGTTTTGGAATGTGCACAAATGTGTAGCATATTCTCCACTCTTAGCAAGAGGTGCCTTCAATGGTTAGGCCATGTAAGGACATTGGAGGAAGGCTGTATTCCAAAGGATCTGCTGTATAAAGAGTTGGAAGAAGGGGCAAGACTTATTGGATGGCTGTGGCTACGATTTAAGGACATTTGCAAAAAGAGCATGAAGGAAGCCAACATAGAAATCAACAAATGGTAGATCATCGCTGAGCACCATTCCAGCTGGTGAACAACCAGCGTATGAAGAAGTAAAAAAGGCAGAAAATTGCTCGAAATAAAGCCCTTGCAACAAAAAATACATTATGGAAGGCCAAATTTATCCATGAGTCATGGTTTTCCTACAAGAAATGCAGCCAAGACTGTCATTCTAGGATCAGCCTAGTAAGATAGTGTTCATAGCTACTCCATTGTCTCTCAAGAAAGATATATATATATATATATAAAAATACAAGCATAGGCCCTAATCTTATAGTATAGAAGCTTATAATTATACTAAATACTGAAAGTAGGCCTAACACCAACTACTGTAATAAAAGTTAAAATGTTGATTTAATGACTAGGCCTATCCGATATACTATATTAACTGTATGACCTAGTGGTCTAAACTGAGTCAATCCCAAGCTGATGGACTGGAGTTCAATCCCCAGAAAATGCCTAGACAAGCAAAAAAGCATTACCAGCACCCTGGGTTAACCTTGGATGGCAAATCATCCAAGAGAAAGCAAACTCTGAAATCAAACCCGGAGACGGTGTCCCGAAGGCGTTATGACATTGACACAATGAAAATTTTGACAACTCCTGTGATTTAGAACGCATAAAGAGCACAGTGAAACACACACACTGCTGGTCATCTGCTGCATCCTGTTTACAGTGGTCTTGAATAAGTCTTGCCATTGGATTCAAATAGGAAAGAAGAGAGTGAGCCTGATGAATTGAGCAACAAGTCAAGGCTACTACTCAAGTAAAAAATTGCCATGGTCATCTCCGCATGCAAAGGATGAACAATAAGACTTTCAAAAATTTAGATTCAGAAATGATCCCGCAATAAGAAATTGACTCAATAATTAATTTAATTTAGTTGCTCAGCATATGTACCAATAATATACTCTCAATGCTCAATACACTATTCAATTCCGATTCACTTTAAAACTACAGACGACATGCTTACAAATTTAGTGTTTTAAATTCAAAATTGCTGTATGGCTTTTTTCCTATAAAAAATGT
Source organism: Omphiscola glabra (assembly GCA_964017045.1). Lineage (NCBI taxonomy): Eukaryota > Metazoa > Mollusca > Gastropoda > Lymnaeidae > Omphiscola > Omphiscola glabra. Next base: position 11,980,936 of record OZ024800.1, read on the forward strand.
TTGTACTGCTTTGGGTACCGGTATAAAAATGAATGTTACTCATAAATTGATAGATTATAGCAAATGCTGTTCTTAAATTATGGATTTATACTATTTATTTCTATTTTCATTTAGGTACCTCTAATTCTTTGCACCTTGCCTTGATTAGCCATGTGGATTTTAGATGAGAACAACTTGGCAATATGTGCAATTGTAACAGTAGCCATGCAGTTTATTTTCTTTTTAATTGCCTGCACTTGCAAGTTTGACAAAGTAACTGACTTTGCTGGTGGAACAAACTTTGTTGTTCTATCTGTTATGACTTTCCTAATAGCTTGGGTATGTAAACCCTAAGGCTGTCTGCCATGTTTAGTTAAGCATACCGGTTCTGATAGATATTCTGGGAATTTCAATACATTATTGTTTGGTGGGTTTAACATGGAAAACAGTGAGATAAATTATATATTCACTAACTTCTATTATTTCTTATTTAAAATAAAATCTTCCCCATCATGAGATTTTTAAATTAAATAATCAATGAACTGCAACAATTATATATGACTTTCAGAATTATTTAAATTTTTTTTTATACTATTCCTTGCGGCATTTTCTTACATTTTACTTTTTGCCACTCTATTGCAGACCTTCAGCACAAGACAAATCATTGTGACAGTCTTCATAATTGTCTGGGGGTTGCGTCTTTCAGGATATTTACTTTATAGGATAATCAAAATAGGAGAAGATAATCGATTTGATGACAAGAGAGAAAACTGCCTCAAGTTTGCAGGCTTTTGGACTTTTCAGGTATAAAAAATACTTATTAACAAGACTTTATTGCTCATATATATTTAATGAATTTTTTACCTGGTTATAGATCTCTTTTTTTTTTCTTTTTTTTTTTTGTATTCACTTTTCACAGACTCTGACAAAAATTACCTCCAAGCTGTTAATTATTTTTTGAACCATGCTTTTACAATGCCATTTGTAACTTTGTAATATTTTTTTAAAATAGGCAATATGGGTTTTCACTGTTAGCCTGCCAGTGATATTTGTCAATGCTCCAGCAAGTGCTGTCAAAAGTGATTACATCACACCCCAAGACATTATTGGCTTTATTTTATTTGGAATTGGACTACTCACAGAAACTGTTGCTGACTTACAAAAATTTAGATTCAGAAATGATCCCGTAAATAAAGGGAAATGGTGCAATACAGGTAAAATAAAAGTTTTTTATAAAAATGTACTTTTGATTGGGAAAATTTCTTGCCAGTAATCTGTTTCAGGTTCTCTATCAATTCATCTTAGCCCTGTGTTTGTGCTGCACTATATGCATGCATGACTATCAGGGTGGAATTTTGACTTGCTGAGTCCAGAGGCTCCCTACCATTTGAAATTACATGAGTTGGTCAAAAAAAAAATATAAATATCTAGCTGGCAGATTGTGAGGCCCTAAGCTTTAGCTAATTTAGCTTATAGGTAAATCCGGTACTGATGGCTATAGGTATCTTGTGCTCTCACAATCAACTGCGTGTGCTTTAGCTGTTGAATATTTAAACTTAAGGAATGTTAAAAATTCTTCTTGAAATATAATTGGGACGCTGTGTTCTTTAAAGAGGTCATAAAAAGTATTTCTTTAATTATTTTGGTAAATGGTTAAACAATTTTTTAAATTACTTCTGGCCCCTAGGTTTAATTTTTTTTTTTTGTGTTTGATAAGTTGTTATGTTTAAAAATTATTTTGAATGTTATATATTTTTAAATGACTACTATTAAAAAAGTATTTAACTTCATTTTAGGTTTGTGGCGTTTCTCTCGTCATCCAAATTATTTTGGAGAAATAACCATATGGATAGGCATCTTTCTTATCAGCACCAGCATCCTTGAATATGGACAGTGGACAGCTGTTCTTAGTCCTTTATTTACCATGACCATCCTACTTTTCTTGAGCGGTATCCCTTTGCTTGAGCAAAAAGCAGATGAAAGATACAGAACGTAAGTTAAGCCATTTTTTGTTTTACATTACCCTAATTGTGCATTAGTGAGAATGAGCCAATTACAGATCCTTTAATATAATTATATTTCAATGATATTGCATCATTACAAGGGAATTTTTACATGAAAACATTAAAAGATTTTATGTGCAGCATTTTATACAGTTGTACCATCCATACCCAGTAGAAATATTATGAGGGTTTGACTTTTCCGATTTCTGACATAATTCAAATTTTTTTTAAAAAAAATGTAAGTTCCTATTTGTCTCGCTCCAACTTCTGTTATTGACAATACACTGCCAGTAATGTCTATATGTTGCAATGATTTTAATCACTGCATTTCATTTCTAGCTTGCTGGTATTAAGAGTCTCATTTTAAAAAAATTATTCAGACAATTTTGTTTTAGTACATTTTTAACTCATAAAGCTGTCTTCAGGACTTAGGCTTAGAACATTTTTAACTCATAAGGCTGTCTTCAGGACTTAGGCTTAGAACATTTTTAACTCATAAGGCTGTCTTCAGGACTTAGGCTTAGAACATTTTTTCCCCATCATTTCAACTGTATAATTCTTTAAAAATGTTGACAAGAAATAGATTCCAGCAACACAAGACCTTCTGAGAATGGGTTTAATGTTTTTTTAAAATGTACCAATTGTGAATTATTAGAATTAAAAGCCTTTAGAAATTATTTATCAGTGTAAAAATTCTAAAACTAATAACAATAAAATTATACTTTGCTTATTTGTGAAATGAGCTTGTAATCAATTTTCAAGGCCACTCTATGACATATATGATTTATATAAAATTATGCTGCTCACCATAGGCAAAATAATTGCCATGCAGCCATATGCACTAAAAGATTGCCCACTGCTGATCTGGAGTTTCAATTGGAAAATTATAAATTCATATTTCTGTTATATTTCAGAAATCAGCTTTATCTAGTTTACAAAAGCAGAACAAGTCCTCTCATTCTCCTGCCTCCACCTTGTTACGGAGCTCTGCCATATTGCATGAAGTTTGTTTTTTGTTGTGAGTTTCCTCTGTACAACAGACTTAATGAGGAAAATCAGAGCATCAAGAACAGCCCCCAAAAGCAGAATCAACAGCCTATTACAGAGCAGCCTGAGACAATGAGCGCATAGTGTGACATACTTACATAGATTCATTATATTACATTTGTTTAACCTTCAGAAATATGTGTTAGATGTTGTGATTTATTTTTTCCTTACCATGATGTATGCATTAATGGATGGAGGAAAAATAACATAAGGGAAATGTTTGTTTTTTAGTATGTTGCCATAACTTATTTGATATATATGAGCTTTTTATCTTGCTATAGCATAATAAACTTACAAACTTGGTTGCATAGCAGATATTGACAATCAAATGTGTACATCTCAGTGAGGAAACCATTCAGCTTTATAAAATATGCAAAAAAGGCATTGTAATGGCAGCAGCCAAGATGTGTGAGTTTTTATAGTTCAAAATCATCTATTTAAAGCACCTATTCCAACATGCATAATTCTTTTGATGTTAAAATATGTTTTTTAATTTACTTTTTAAACCATATAAATGCTATGTTTATGAATGTATATATAATAATATTGTTAGTGGGGCTATTGTAACAACGGTATGAAGATGGGGTAGTCTTCAGACTGTGAAACTTTTAAATGTGACAATTGCAAATATTATTGTGAGTTGTTTATGATTTCAAATTTCATTATGGTAGGCAATGAACATTAGCAACAATTAACATTGACACTAACTTAAACATATTTAGTCCATGCTTAAGATATTCTTTACTCTCCCCCCCCCCCCCCAAAAAAAACTCTCAGTAGTATACCCTTTAAAATTGTTAAACATAAACTTGTTAATGCTTGGTAAATTGAACATTTTTTACTGTTTTTATTTTTAATGTTCTTATCTGTTCTATTAAAGTTCATATCTACTTTCTTTAATTTTATTACTGTGTTGACTATTTTACAAAGTTAACTTTTATATCTGTAATTTGTACCACTTTAAATACAGTTTTTAAATGTATACATTTTATTTACTAGACAGCACTGTAGCATAAACTTTAGCTCATTCCTCAATAATTTAGAACTTTTCCATTGATAATCATTGATAACATTCAAATTAAGAAGAAAAACAGTGTCACTTTTTTATCCTTTCATTTTAGCAGTTTCATTTGTTAAAATTTCATTTTTGTACTGGTAGTGGGATTTGTTTCTTTTAAGGAAAAGTGCTACTTAAATGATCCCGTTAAAAATACTCTGCAGCAATCTGCCTTCTTTTGTGTATATCTGAATTATAATACATGCATGTATATACAAAATAAAAATTGTATTCTTTGATAAAAAAATATATTTTACTTTATTCAGACCTTTTTTTTAAACATGCTAAGATATGTTTAAAAATCATTAAACTTAAATACTTCTTATCTACGCATTCAAAATCAGCCACACAAAACACTTCTTACCACATAAACAAGTAAGTGCATGAATTAAAATAAATTATAAAGTTTAACATTGTAAGTGCTTATTAATTTACTTTATCTCTCTTCCCTTGTGTTCTTAAACCACACAAAAAAGAATAAAATATTTCTCATATAGTAGTCTATAAGTCAGACTACAATAAAACAAGAATTTCAAACCTATATTCAAGATGTAATTGTTTCATTCTAGTTCAGAAAACAGTGCAGCAACAGTAGTATGAGGCTAAAAAAATTTCATTAAAAAATCTACAAAACAAATAATTTGAACATTTAAAAGGAAAAAAAAAAGGAACTTTTTTTTAAAAGGATGAAGAAATGCTGAAAAACCAACAGACACTTAAAAACTAAAGATGTGTAACAATATCAGAAACAATATAAATTATTCATTCCGTTTAATTAATTTAAATAATAAGACAATATTCTAATTCTAAAAGTCTTCAGCAAATATCAGGAGGATTCTGATTGTGCTTTGGCTAATATTTTCTTTTTCCACTCCTCATAATCTGTCTTGGATACTAAACCGCACTCAGTACCTTCTCCATTTGAGGCATCTGGTCTTGTTTTTTTTGGATCTAAGGACAGAAAACAATTTTTGAGGTCAAATTTATATATTTGAAATTAAGGGTACTGGTTAAAATAAAATCCAATGTGAATTAAATTTTAGTTTCAATATAATCCCTTTGGATCCATACATCTGTACACACTATTAAGTGTTTTCTGCAATATTTATGTATCATAAGTATGATATATCATAAAAATATATTTGAACTAAGCACAGTAACTCTCAGTGATTTTAATAATTTAATATACTTCAGTTGCCCCATTAGCCACAAAAAAAAGTTTTAATCAGCCATGCCATAGAGTTCCATTGCATGCATTTCACCTCAACAGATAAACACATCCGTCTTAGCAGTCTTAACTTAACTTAAGTAACTTACTCTCAATTTGATCTTCTATAGCCTCCATTAAACCTCTCTTCTTTGTTGGTGTCTGCTTCTTTGAATCTGTGAAAAGAACCACAAAAAAGGCATTTTCAAATACTGCTCAAGATAAATAAGATGCAAAACAAGTGTAATTATTTTTAAAAGAAATTTAGATAAAATAAAACTATTTGCTGGAAGAAAAAATTGAACACCCCCAAAAATAAATCCTTATATGTACCTGGATCTGGTTCAACATACTTTTCCATCTCAGTAATTAATTTATCAAGAGTTGCTTTTTTAATGCCACTGCGCTCCCGCAGTTTGCCAACATTCATTTTAATCTTTTGGGCTCTGTCAAAAAGATTCAGAAATATTAAATGGTAAGAGAGTTGTAGCCAAAAAAGTGATTCTTACTATTTGACTTAATGTGAACAGATGTTCATAACTATTTCGCCAAAACACATTTTCATGAAGTTGATAAAATTTCAATTATTTTTATGGTAATCAAGTACAAATGCTAAGAATTTAGAGATGCTACTGATTTATAACTGTTTTGATATTTTAAGCAAGTAAAATTTTGTATAGTCAACCTAATCTCTGGGTCTAAATTATAACATGTAGATTGGCTGACGCAAATTATCTTTTACCAAGTCCTATTAAGCTGAATTTAAATAGTTAATAAAATGAGAATGAAAAATATCTTATTTATTTATAATTTAAATTAGACTAACTTGATATCTCTTGTTAAGTCTGATAACAAAAATTATCTTGTACAATATTACATTTCTACCTGCTTGCAACAATGAGGGCAGCACACAGAAACATTGGTGAATAAAAGTCAACATCACTACATTGATCCCTGGTGTACCTGAGAACAAATATTTATGGAACAATCATCATCTGAATGCCTTAACATACAAAAAAATATATAAAAAGCAATTATATATCCTTTAAATCAGGGGTGGCCAACCCAGAAGGCTTTGTGGGCTACTTTGATAGTGAGAACACAGTTCGCAGGCCACATGTCATACTTATATAAAATTTTAACATAAACACCAACTAAATGCTGTATAGATATATTTATATATTCTATAATGCCCATATTGAAATGCTAAAAAAAAAACAACAGTATAAAACTAAAGGAATGATTCTAATGTCATTACATTTATCTTTTATCTCACTCATGATTTTAAAATAGATTTCTTTTTCAATCGAATGAAGAATGAATAAGTTTATTGTGAAAAATCAGGCATCCTTCGGCCGCATGGCAGGCTGAGTGCACAAGCTGGCCACCTCTACTTCAAACTTTAAATTAAAGAGTTGACTATAGCTGAGATAAAGATGTATCTTCAGGGATCTTTACAATTAATTTTCCCAATACCGCCATAGTTAGCATGTTTTTTAAAAGTTAGCTGAGGGCTGTTTTGACTTTAATTAGTTGGATGTGACCTATGAAATTTGGTACTTGTTCAGCTGGTCTTAAATTTATTAAGTTTGATGTTAAAACAGTCAATGTTGACAAAACTGTCAATTTTGAAAAATCTTCAACAGCTTTAATGATATAAATAGTTTATAATTAATTTGTAAAATGTACCTTTGAATTACATTATTTGCCAGATCAACAGTTGCACTACAACCATACTGAATGGCCAGCTCTCTGAGAGTCACACGATCTTCCAATTCCAAAATGCTTGCAATCACTTTGGCAGCTTCACAATAGGATCTCTTGTTCATACTCGACAACCTTACAACATCAACCTATGACATTAAATGGTGAAAATTCAAAACTTACTTTTATTTATAATATAATTATGTATGAAATTATGCTTTTGAATTGTTTTAAAATGTTCAACTTTCATCCTGCTTCATATATTTAAAGATAAAATGCCTTCACAAAATTTTTAAAATCTTAAAACACTTTAAGTAAGTTAAATACTAAAATGTTTGGCCAACCATACCAGTATTGGGTTTTAGAAAACTTTGTCTGCACCAGTGAGGAGCAGAGGCCTAAGAAAAATTAGGAAATTAGTAAAAAAAAGTAAGGTCAAACCTGAAAAAAGGAACGCAACAAAACAACGAACGTGTTGGCAGGAAGCCTTCATCAGCAAACAAACAACAGAAAAACAGAATAAAATCTTAAAAAATAGCACTTAGCTGAGAAGACTTGGATACTCCTTCTCAGCTAAGTACTATTTTCGTTGTTTTGTTGCATTCGTATTTTCTTGTTTGACCTTACTTTGTTTCACTCACTTCCTATTTTGCTAACCCGATTGCAGTCTCTCCCCTTATTACCTCAAGGGATTAGATTACATGGTTTATGTTTTATGTGTCATCTTATCACAAACGACACTGTAATTTGTAGGTATATAGCCCCAAAAACTATTCATACATCAATTTTTATTCTTAAATTAAAATCTTGTGACACAACTGTGAACATTTTGTGAAAAACCAGTTGAGTTGAAAACTGCTGCATTAATATTTCAACATACAAAAAGAAGTCAAATCAGTAGAATTTAAAATCATGTAGCACTCACTTTTGCTACAGACACATCAAACAGAGCATATATATATATATATATATATATATATATAATAGCTGAGGCAACACAACCACGTTGCGCATGTAAAATACGGGAAGATACGTGCAAAATCTACAATAATAATTCCAGATGCACATACTTTGAGGGTTCTGTAGTCAAAATGGACCATGTACAATGTCCAAAAGCCTAGGATCTATGGCCTTTACCACAGTTCTGGGTTTATCATCATTGCCAAGTATTAAGAGGAGGTGACAATGTGCCTACATGATCAAGCGCACGGCGGGGGAAGCAGTGAATGAGAGGGCAGCATGATGTGCAATGGGAGCAGGGAGGACAAGATCCACTCTGGAATCATCTATTATATATAGTGATCCCTTGTCTATCACGGATTCACTTTTCACAGTTTCAATCTATCGCAGATTTTTACTTGTATATATTGTGGATTTTTCGCTATATCTCGGGATTTTGTGTTTTATAGGTATTTTTGTAATTCATTATTCTAATTACTTTTACGGCAATATTAGCATTTTCTAGCCTAAAAAATTGAATTAAGAAAAAATATATAAAATATTAAATATAAAACATATTAAAAGAATATTAAATCCAAATAAAATATGTAGCGTACAGCAGATGAGTAGACAAAGACTCCCATGTGTGGAAAAGGCAGTTAGGGCAAACTATTGGCTGATGGATGGGAGTCAACCAACCAGAGTTCTGTATCCTGGGTGCTGCTTGGCTCATATAGCATGTGTTCTGCATCTTTCCTCGTCCATTTCAAATCGATGTCTGATTGTTGGCCATAGTGTTGCACTGCGGTGATGTGTTTTATGAAATTTTCTTAAACAATTTAATTTATCTCAAGCTCTACGATGTCACCCCAGCATTTATGCCTTCTGAGGCTTTTAAGCTGTTTAGAAGAGTGTTGGAAAGTTTAATATCATTGTGGGAAAGGTTTTAAGATGGTTTATATAGCATGGAGCAATGCATACAAAAAATTACGGCCCCAATCACACAATCCAGGCAAAATTTAAGATACATATTGTAAACGCAGAAACCAGAATAGACTAATGCAATCTCCAAACTGGAACCTAACCCCCTCAATTATTATTATTGTTTATCCTTCACATGCGACGATGACCAAAGCTTCGACTTGAAAAGTAGCCTTAAAATGAGTTTTATTTTAATTAAAGTGAGGGAGAGTTGCTCAATTCGTCAGCTTCACTCTCTTGTGCTTGACGGTTTGATCCAAAGGCCAAGTCAAGTTGATTGTAAATAGTACAGGATGCAGTATATGACCAGCAGTGTCTATTTCTGTGTTTCACTGTGCTCTTTAAGTGTTCAATGTCAGAGGAGTTGTCTGAATTTTCATTGTGTCAGTGTCATACCCATGTCCTGGTTTGATTTCAGAGTTTGCCTCTTCTTAGATGGGTTGCCATCCAGGGTAAACAAGTCCCATCGACCAGGGACGCTGGTGTTGTTTTTGTTTGTCTAGGCTTATGCTGGGAATTGAACTCCAGTCCACAAGCTTGGTATTGACTCAGTTTAGATTGCTCGGCCACCTAGCATGTTACACCCCCACCCCCCATGGCAAGGGACCACAGAATATATATATAGAAAAATATGCAAAGAAATAGACATGGATCAACATTTAATATAAGGTGCTTTTTATTTCCAAAAACTTGAATAGTGACAAAAATTTGTTCATAATTTTTTTTGGACACCTTTTATAAAAAAGTTATGTGTCAAAATAGATAATTTAGAGAGATTAAAGGAATTATTTCTCACTTGATTAAGGGTACAGCCATAAATTTTAGATGCAAGATCTACACAAACAACAAATTTGCAGGAACCTGTCAGTTTAAGAGCACTTAGTGATGTCGCTGCTCGTGCTTCTAGTAGATCACTGAGTTCAGCTGCCTTTCTGTAATATTAAAATTATTATAATGTGAAATTGAAAATTAATATAAATACATGTTGTAAAAGAATAAACTAATTCTTGACCATTTAAATTTATTGGAGACTTAGAATTATTTTGTATTTACTCTTGTCAAATTAATAACATTATTCATTGGTACCAGGTAGTTGCAATAAATCAAGGCAAAGACTACTGTCAGTCTGACAAATTTAATTTACACAGAAACAGTTCAGCTGTGATTTTTCAGAACGCTGATTATCTGAAACATGGGTTATTTAAGCAGCCCCAGTCTTTTTTTTTAAATATTATTTTTAGAACTAAGGTGCATAGCTTGGAGCATATGTATACAAAAAATGTATAGTCTTTGTCACACAGTCAAGGTAAAATCTAGATACATATTATAAATGCAGAAATCAGAATGGGTTAATGCTATTTCAAAACTTGTTAGCTAATATATATATTGCAGAATATCTGAATGCAAAGACATAGTGAACTCTGATTCATCTATTTTTGGAAACAACCTCTTTGAAGAAAAAATTTCCAGTTTTCATCGGTTTTTGACATCAATGAACTGACCCTTATATTTTGTGTTGTAAACCTAGAAAAAAGTGTATTTTATTGGTAAGGTAAGAATTTAGTGTATTCTATTCACTTATTTCTTTCAGCGACCTTTCTATGGCAATGTTCAGTTATCCAATCCACCCATGATCCCAATTAGTTAGGAAAATTGAAAATTGACACTACTGTGTGTTAAGGGAGATAATTTTGTCTAGGTCCATACATCTGGTCTCTGCTTAATACACAATTCCTTGTGATATTCAAAGATGTAATTTTAAGTTAAATATTAAACTGGGCCCTTTGGATTATATGATACAGAGAGCTCTGCTGTGTTTGAGCATTCATTTAAAAACATACTGTAGCCAGCGAGCTTTGTGCAGTAAACCAGGTTTATACTTTGTCCTGCTATCAAATGCATAAAATGCGACTCATGGACATCTTTGGTGGAAGCTGTTGAGTTACCGCTCATAACTGGTATAAAAGTGGTCCACACTTCAATGCTGTATAGGACTAGGAGCGTGCATACAAAGCACACATGCCTGATAGATGCTTAGTTTTGTTCTTTTAGTTAGCTTAAGATTATTTCACACCCAATTATTCAATTTAAATATAGTTGCTGCTGCGTTTGCGATCCCGATGTTCACCTCTTTGTCAAGAGAGTGAACTAGAGATACTGGATCCAATTATCCAAGGTATGTGAAATTCTCAACTACTGACAGATTATAGCCCTCAATAGTTATGTTTGGAGGGCACTGTGCTTCTTGCATTATATTTGTTTTCTGTAGACTAATGGTCAGTCCAAAGTCTTTACATGTGTGAGAGAAGCGAACTAAACGCTGAAGACCTTCGTCTATGTGCCATTTTAAGGCAGCAGCATCAGCGAATAGCAGTTCATGAATTAGCACCTTTTTTACCTTGGCATTTGCACTCACAAAGGCGGGCGATATTAAACAGCCTACCATCAGATCTGATATAAATGTACAGTCCCTGGAGGAAAACTGAAGAAGCATTGACTTTGACACTATTGTTATTGACAGCATTGAGAAGGAAATGGAGAAGAGCGTTGGTGCCAGTACGCAGTGTTCTTTTCTCCGCTGCTGACTGGGAATGCCTCAGAGACAGTGCCATTGAAGGTTACTGTGCTGACTGTGCATGCTTCCGTGCAGTACGGAATGGCAAAGTTAACTATTTCGAGAAATGACTGACTGTGTTTGAGTATGATAATAATGATTGTGGTTGAATAGCCACTTCGTACAAATAAAGGGTAATCCCTTATTTTGACGCATTTTATTATTTCTACAGAAATAAAATAAAAAATCAATTTTTACCTCATGGAACTACATTAAAACACTTCAGTGGATATTATAACATGTATTTATCGTTTTACGAATGTTTTGTCATTGGTTTTAAACTGAAATTTTAATATAAAACATGTATTTCCAGTGTCTGTCACTTGTTTGTGTTGTTTTGGTCAATTTAGCCGGTGTGCGGCCAGATTTTTTGCCAGTCTCAGACCACATGTATTATTCATACGGTTAAAGTAATGTAAAAATAATAGACAATTATGTCAGATTCGGGGCATCAGCTTACACTGGGGTGTAAGGACCTGGCTCTCTCGAGCGTTGAAGGTCCCGTCGTGATGTCCAGACACTGTAGGCCGATTTAATGCGGGCTGTGCCAGTATGAAGGTTAAAAATGTCATAGCTTGTTCAGGGGTCGCCTACAACCATCAGAAAAACTTATTTCTGAAGTAGTAATTTAATGATTGGGGGTCACCACAACATGAGGAACTGTATTAAAGGGTCGTGTCATTAGGAAGATTGAGAACCACTGTTCTAATGGATTTCCAACGTTTTGTTTTTATGAATCTGATAATCGGCATCACGCCCCCTACGCTCTCCCTTTCCCTCAGAGCGTGATCATCGGCATCACGTACGCTCCAATTTCTCCCCCCCCCCCCCTCTCTCTCTCTCTCTCAGTGCACTCGAAGTATACGGATAACCCCTTAAAGTTGAAGCCATGGTGGGGAGGAGGGGGAGGATTTGGAGTTGATTACCAGGGCAGCGGACACACACATCATCATTAACTTGTGAATAAAGCTATCTGACCAAAAGTGACCGGGACTTGGCATTATGTCACTATATCAAAGAATGACAACGAAAGAGTTTCAGGGGTGATGTAAGCTGACCGGAGAAACCGCGAAACAGTGGGCCAGGCAAAAGACGCCAAACTCAAAGTCTCGACGTAATAGTATTCAACCGACATCAAAGAGCGACCGATGTCCACGCCATCGACACCGGGACCAGAGCCCCGCGGACCAGAGGCATGGCTCGAGCACGTGGTGTTGATGTAACACTTTTGTTTAACTAGGGCTGAAGTTAATAAATTAATAGCCCGTCCCCGGGGGGGGGGGGGGAGTTTGTGATAATGCGTCCACTTTTTTTTTTCAATTTATGGTGATTGAGAAATTTGGGGGGGGGGGGGGGGAGATCGGCCATGATAGCGTTGGGTCAATACGTTGTCCGTGATTGGTCAGCTCTAATTTGAGCTCCCCTCCCCCTTTTTCGTATGCCAATGAGCTTAAGTTGACTGATTTGTGTTAAGTAAAATGAGGGTGAGGGCTGGTGATTTTATATAATAAGACGGACTCATTTTGAGGTATTAATGGTAGTGGGATCACTTCGTTGAAAATGGCAGGACGACCAAGGTTAACCCGAATTCAAATTGTTGATCCAACGGAAATTTTAAATGATGCAGCAGTTCGGACTGAGATTTGGTTTATGCGCACACTATGTGAAGCAACAAATAATGTTAATACAACAATGGAATTTCTAGCAAGACGCTCCCTTTTAAAGAACAAAATGGAATGCAACAATTGCAATGTGGCTTGTAAGCTGGCTACCTACAATCAAGGTATTGATAAACAGATATGGAAGTGTTCAATTTGTGGTTTGAGGAAAAGTATACGAGATGGCTCATTTTTTACCAGGAGCCATCTACCATTATCTAAACTAGTCATTCTCATGTACTGTTTCGCCAATGATTTTCCTCAAGATGCTACAAAGCATGAGTCACAAATACAGAACCAAAACACGGTGATTGACTGGTTTAATTTTATTCGAGAGGATATAGGGATATATCTGAACCAGCATGCAACTCAGATTGGTGGCTTTGATGATAATGGGGAGCCCATGGTGGTTGAGCTTGATGAATCCAAATATTTTCATAGGAAATACCACAGAGGAGCGTGGCGTCAAGGCCACTGGGTTTTTGGTGGAATAGAAAGGTCCACTGGAAAATGCTTCCTAGTGGAAGTTCCAGACAGAACAGCTGGAACCCTGGAAAACATTATCGTCCAACAGGTTTTGCCAGGGACACACATAATAACAGATGGATGGGCAGGCTATAGAAACATAGGGCACTTGTCCCATGGGATATTCATGCATTCCGTTGTGGTGCATGAAAGAAATTTTGTTGATCCCAACGATCCAGAAGTGCACACACAAAACATAGAAAATCTGTGGATGCGCGCCAAACGTAAACTGGAAAGACAATATGGAACAAGTTAGCCCCCACCCTCAAATATAACGTCACAAATCTCTGCACCCCCCCCCCCCCCCGCTATAAAAAGTCACTGTGTCCACTAATGACCTTTTAAAGAACGAAGCGGCTATTCGCACTCGGGTACCAGAAGTGAGAGGTTGGGATTAAAAAAAAACTATTTAAAATATTTTCGATGGATTTGTAAGACAAAATGAGGTATCAAATGAAAGATAATGGAATGGACTATACGTTTGTAAACTTAATTCTTCAGTTTAACTAAAAAAAACTACCACAAATGACATCCGAATAGTATTTAAATTTAGTCAAAATGGACCCAGACACGCACCGCCGCCATTCGGACCCGGGTCCCATTACACCAGTGCTTCTCAACCTTTCTAATGCTGCGACCCTTTAATATATTTTCTCATGTTGTGGCGACCCCCGGCCACAAAATTATTTTCGTTGCTACTTCATAACTGTAGGGTATGTGTGTTTTCCGATGGTCTTACGTGACCCCTGGGAAAGGGTAGTTCGACCCCCAGAGGGGTCGCGACACACAGGTTGAGAACCGCTGCATTACACTTTAAAGAAATTCATCTCCCGTAGATATCAAATTACTGCACCCGTGTCAGAAACATTTCACTATAACAGTGGTTCTTAACCAGAGGTAAAAGTACCTCCCCAGCCCTGAGGTATGGAAGACCAGAAAATAGTATTCAGTGGCGTAGCTAGGAGGCTGCGGACCGCACCGGGTGACACCATCTCAGGGGGTGACAAAAAGTTGAAAAATTGCGTATATACAGAGCAGACACTGCTTACAGAGCATACACTGCTGTGTCTAACCGAATATCCATAAAACGATTACAGATGACACGTTCATTTTCCACCCATGTTACCAATCAAAATGCGGTTTTATTTAAATTTCCAGGTTGTTCGTCGGCAATTAGGTTACCTTATTATTAGATCAGAAATCCTCCGTTTTGAGAGCATTTACTAAGATATCCCCCCCCCCCCCGCGGTCAACCATTTTCGTTCTATCCCACTTCATGTTGTAGGCCCCCTAATCCTAATTCTATTCTATGATTCCCATGTCCACATAAAATAAGAATAAACGTCCTATTTATGGTAAAGAAATGTGTGAATTAATTGAAAAACCACATATTATTTATCTGAATATCCAATTTTATTAGTGAAACAAGACCTTTATTTCACAGTAGTAAACCGATAAAAGATACCTAAAATATGTGAGAACTTAATATTTAAAATTGTTAGCCCACCACTTGTTTAGAAAGAGATATCGGACACCTAGACATAATTAAAGTAATAAAATAAATACAACATATTTATTTTAATCTAGATACATCCAATTGGGCAAATTTTATAAGGTATCTTTAAGGACAGAAGAGTTCTCCACATTTTACCACAATGGCGCCGTGAAAGACAAAAGATTCATGAAAATGTACTTCTTTTGATCTCGTAAAATGTGTTAAATTGTTGTTGTATTCCAACAAAAAGATGGTACTTTAATTTTAAAAATACTTTTAATGAAATTCCATGAGGTAAAAATGAATTTTAAAATTTATTTTTCTCGAAATAATAATTTGCGTCAAAATAAGGGATTACCCAAATAAAGTATAAAGATATAGCTGATAGTCACTGATAGGCAAGGCCTAAACTAATTATTACATTTTTACTCCTTTGTCGACTCCTAACTTGTCGCAAATTGTAGCTAAAATTGAGTTACTATTGGACATTTTTGTCAATAACACGCCGATTAAATTCGTATATATCCACTTTCGGTACAGTCAGTACAGAACTTCAACTTTTCCCCCCGCATTTTATTTGTTGTAGTCGCTGCCCCTTGTTGGAACAAATAGGATGATATTACCGCCAATTGGAGGAGAGCGGTGATTTGAACAAACAATGATAATAAAAATAACAAAAATCGTAGCGTTTAAAAATAAGATAAATTAAATTTCAAAAGAACTAGGCTAATATTTTCACTAAAATACTAACATAATTTCAGTCTATCATTTAATATACACATAGATTATTATTTAAACATTGCAAGTTTAAATTAAGGGTTAAGTGAGTGAAATCAAGGTCAAGGGAGTTAGATGGGTTAGACCAAGATACTAAACTAAGATAGTATTAATGTGGTAGGCGTGGCATTTTCATTAAAAAATTTGTCAAGGTTCGTCACTAGCTATCGCGTAATTAAATTAAGGTCTTAATTTGCCCTTCGAGTGTGTTTGGGTATTTTGGGAGAGGATGACTATTCATCATAATTTTATATTTCTCTCTATATAATCCACTAAGTCTAAGAAATTATTATTTTGTCCAACATCTTTGAACAGCATAATATAAATAATGGGGCATAAAAGGCGTAGGCCTATAGATCTAATAAAGCACGTGTAGTGGGGCGCAAAATCAGTGAGCCGGACAAAGAATTGTTATATTATTTAAATAGAAAATCTAATAATTGTCTAATCATTTAATATTTTTAGAATCAAATGTTTTCAAATCAATGATTTAGGCTGTCATGATTATTATTTATATTTTATTCAAGCATACTTATTTATGCTATATGCTACCATGTCCATACTATTAAACTTATGTTAACTTGCAATGTCATTACACAAGACTAGGACTAGGCATTCTGTCATACTCATCATATAGTATTCATACATAGAAATACAGTGACCAACTATAGTATAGGCCTAGTCTACAGTGAAACTTGTAACTAAATAATTTTATAAGTTTAAAAATGAACAAATAAAGCCCAAAACCGTCAGAAATTTAGTGAAATTGAAATGTATTCAAAAATTTCTTTAATTTAAGATAATAAAAAGATAATTTGCTATTGGCTATTGACTGCTATTGTTGGCATATTTCATTTAGGATTATAAACTGGTTTAAAATTAATATAATATAATTGATACAAGTTAAATATCTTGAGGCATGTAGCTTGTTTTTGACAACACTAAATAGATACCCTGACGACGAATTATGTTGACAATGTATCACGTGACATTTGTTTACAACCTTATGTTGATTGCAATATGACGTAAGCAAGAATGCGATGTTTCCGCTCTCACAAGCGCAGCAGTTCTCAAATTTCCTCCTATCTATTTATCATTAATATCACACCTTTGAATGACAGTAAAAATATATTTTGCATTGTTCATAATATTTAAAAGTTTCTTTTGATGTATAATTATAAAATATTTCATATCCTATTCAATACCATTACACCATACGTTAAAATGTAAAAAGTTCTTGACGAGATTATGATCCCTTACTTTTTAGAAACGCTGTTCCATCGTACCCCCGAATTCAACCAATCAAATCACGTACCGGTCATAACACTACATGCCATGCCGGCATGATTATATTCATGCGCGGGGTTCCTTTTTAAAAATAACAACAAACAAACATTTTTAAAACTTTAATTGCTGTAAAAATATAAATAGACAAATACTCAAAATAAGCAACTTGTCTGTTGTTTTAAATGGAAATAGTAGCTTTTGGAAAGCTAGTTTTTAAATTAAATTAATCAAGCTAAAATATTTTTGACGCGCATGTATAAAAACAAGTGCTTGGCTGCAAACCATCATAACATAAACAAGAAATAGTTCATTCAAGCCTTGTGCTTGGCACGTCTGTGATCGGAAAAGGGGATTTACTAACTTTTGTGTGAATTGTTGGCAGTTTAACTTTTCAAATCATGCCAGTCCTACTGAAAGGTTCTGATAAAAGTATGTTTCCAGCTGTGGATGTAGAAACACTAGTTATTGAAGTAAGGGACCGATTGTGTTTAAAGAATCGGGAAAAATTTTGCCCGAGTCGGCGAAGTGCCCCCTACCATGTAAACAAACATGTAGCTGTGTGCGAACATTGCAGTAGGAAGCATTATTCTTCACCGGAATCATGCATACATCAGCGTCATTGCAAACACAGGCCGAATAGTTTGTGCGGAGCTTGTTCATGTGCTCCAAAATCAAGGAAACTAAGTGACAGTCCAGATTTTGAAGACCCACATATTTTATTGGAAAAGCTTATCGCCGAGCAGTCGCTCATACAGGAAGCTGTTCGCCGTCTTCAGTCGCAAACAAAAACTCTGACTACTCAACAATCAGACAAGTTGTTTCAATTTGTCGATGAAGATTCTTGTGATCAATTCAGCAACCAAACACCGTGTTATTCAGAATCCGAAGATGATTCAGTTTCACAGCACTCTGTGGACATATAAATTATAACCATAAATTATACACAGTGCTGTTTTTGTTGACCCATTTCTAAAAGTGGGTGGCGTAAGCCGTTCGGAGCGACAAACTAACTTAACAGGACTAGAATGTTTACATGATAAAATACGCAGCAACATGACCTTGATCGATGTTTTCTAAGATTGCAGACTTTTCAATTTCACTCACATGATGGGTTTATTCTGAGTTTAGTCATGGCCATTGGAATGGTTTTAACTGCACAGCAATGCATCATCATACTCTTTTTTTCAGACCATTCTGAATTTGACGTACACTACACTACACCAACATTTCAGTGACCATTGTGGAGTGTTAAACATCGAAGAGACAAATGGTTTTATGTACAGTCTGGCTTTCTTGCCTACTTACCTCATTCAGTCCTTAAACTTCTTCCTTTTAACATAATCCGACTCATTGTAATACTAATTAATTTTACCTCTACTTTGACAAGGAGATGTAATGTAAGTTATGTTCATGTTTTAAACCACATCCGTCACATCCAAAAGTTTGGGTTCTCACCACCAAGTTTAGTTTTGTTTACAAAATTATTTTCTTGTTTTAAAGTTAATAACTTTACTATTACTAATTTTATTCATCATTACATGTCATGAGTTACATACTTTTCCCATGTCTTTTCTCTGTTCATAAAATTAGTTTTGTCCTTCAGGGCGTGGCTTGAATTTGAATCTTCATTTATTGGTCTAATATGGTTTAG
This sequence comes from Omphiscola glabra, assembly GCA_964017045.1. Classification (NCBI taxonomy): domain Eukaryota; kingdom Metazoa; phylum Mollusca; class Gastropoda; family Lymnaeidae; genus Omphiscola; species Omphiscola glabra. The sequence continues at coordinate 11,999,860 of OZ024800.1, forward strand.
TCATGAATATGACTATTTTTACATTTTGATATTTTTATAGTTAGTCTAAGAATGTATAATTTGTTTTCATGTTAGCTTTTTGTAACTTTGTCAGCCAGTTACATATGTTAATAAATCTGGCTCTGTTCCATGAAGTATGAATCTTGGGATAAATGATTCTAATACTAATACGCCAACTTAAATTGAGTCATAAATCAATAACTAACATAATTTATCTGCTCATTGGGATGCCTCATACTCCTATTCAGTTGTATGAGAAGTGGTTTGATAACAGTTGGAGTGAATAGTGATGGTATAATTTACTTCACACAAAAATAACTTGCTACAAATACAAATCATGCATTGGAATCTCATATTTTTTTATGTAAGTCTTAGGTTATCATGGTATAGCAATTTCAAGCTTTTTTCCTTAAAATGTTCAAAACATTGTTTCCTCTCTGTACAATTAACATATGTACATTAATTTTGCCAACTAACACAAGGTGAAATGTACTGTAATTTTTTCCATTTTCTGAAACAAAGAAAATTCAAATCAATTTGTTTTGAACATGATGGTGCTAGGCAGCACACTATGATGATTTGCAGCATTTTTAATGTACGGTACCTGTTTAATTATTCTTCACACTATGTATGTTCTAGTATCTAGATTTTTTAATTTTTAAAGTTCCATATTATTGTTGTGATACTTCACCCCTCGAGCTTTGTCCTTTTTATAACTATTTTGAGGCCAATTAGTTAATCAATTATGTGAATGTTGATATCTGGTTGCAAACACAATGCATACATTTCACTGTTATTATGATTTGTTATTGTGAGTACTTGATGTGTTGTTTTAATAAAAAAATTTTAGAGAGTTGCGCAAATGTAAAGGAAATATTAAAAAACTGCTGTTTATTTTACAATCACATTTGGTTCATGTTTTGTTTCTTGTAGGGTATGCTGTTGTCAATGTGTGTGTAATGTTAGCAGAGTCTTAAAAATTGTGTGATTGTCTGTCTTCATTAGATGCTAGTTCATGCCTACTTTCCACTGAGTCACTGAGTAAGAACAACATATAGTGCAACATCAGAAGAGAATTATGGTATAAGTTGAGTCTACTGGCCACATCAACTACCTGTATTACGTTATGATTGAAAGTCATGACACCAATATTTTGTCCCTCAAAATGAACTACTTGTACTTAATAAATTAGCCAGGCCTATTTGTCTAGTTTCATTTGCAAGCATTAAGAACCTTGGCAGCATATGGCTGGGGTCAGCTGTGTTAACTTTTCAGTGAGCCATTTAAACTCATTTAGGTATAGGACGTGATGATAAGAATCTATACATCACTTGGACTTTGTTTGCAGGAACCCCTCTTTTTAAGATTGTTACTTTACTGTTACACTACCAGACCTGTTTACTCTTACGATTTTGGCGTACAACGTACGATTTTGAGGTGCATACATTATATAAATTATATATACTGTATGTTTATTTTTTTACTATTATTAAGAAAATTTATTATTTTGTGATGATATTGTACGATTTTAAGAGTTTGAGGGTAAACATGTCTGCACTACACCTTAAATGACTTCATGGCATGTGTTTCTAATTTCTAGCGACTACGTAGTTTATTAACACATCGTACTTTTGAATAGGGTAAGAAGGATACAAATTATAGTACCCGCGGACGCCAGTCTTGTCTGAGTACTTTCAGTTTCATAGAGTGGAATTATTATTATTTTTTTAAACATTATTTGATTACCGGTACTTCATTTGTGATTGTCCAATTGGTACCGGTACATTGGTTGCAACAATTTTACTCTATACTACCGATTTCGGTAGCAAATAAATGTAAGTTTGTAGCCACCACACCCAAATGAGAAGTTTTAGTCATTTACACAAAATCGACACATGATGAAGTACATGGAGGTTGTTCCCATAGACAGTGGGCTTTACTGCGCAGGGAGGTCCCGCTACTCACCCCGGTCGATGGCGTATCATGCCACTACGAACAGTTCACAGGGGTCAAGGTCTACCTGGGGTGAAATAATTATGAACGGCTGCCCTACATTTTCAGTCTGTTTTCATCACTTTTTTTGGTGTGCACAGTATCGGGCACTAGAAAATCATACCGGTACCATGAAGTATCAAGAGGGGTTCATGTATAGAGTAGAACTATAACTAGGTTGTGTTTAGCTTTAGCTGAACTTGTTGACATCTGAAGACAACATGATTCATGATATAAATATACTGCTGTGCGGTTTTTGGTATGGTACCGCCGGCTGAGTGGTACTGGCACTTGTCTATAGCTACCATAGTTGTAGTATACCCATGGAACCGGGTGCTAGTACCGGTACTATTGTTTGGTCACATCAATTTATGATTATTCGTTATAATTATTTATATTTCGTGGAGTGAACAATCTTGTGTGGATTAACCACGTCTAGATAATTTCTACCTTCTACACACGCATAGCTCAAAGATTGTTTAGTGTTCTCAGGACATTGGCGAAGCGGTAGTTTATTTTTAGACTTGAGCTGGCTTAATGGGGGTCTGACGTCACAGAAAGCCTAGAACGAAATAAAAATAATGCGCATTAAATCCTGTTAGATTTAATTCTTTATGATTATGTCTTCTGCTTTGTGTTGTTCAATGAACAAAGTGAATCAACACAGTAAGCGATACTAGTAAAATGATGATAATTTATTCGAATACATTTAATTTAAACGAATATATCTACCACTTTTTATTGTTTGCAGTTATATTATATATATACCGGTATCTTCTTTGCCTTTTCAACCCCCAGTTGAGCTTATGCATTCAGAATGTATTCTTATTAGAATGTATGATTTAAATAATACTAAATTTCTTAGTTCGAGATGTTGTGATAGTCGTCGTTTTACACCGAGCCACGCCATCATATGAACCGGCACATGGCGACTGTCGTTTTGGCAGTGTCGTTAACTCTGAGATTGCAACAGTTTATTGCGGCAATGGTTTAGTTTCCTATGACCTTGGGAATAGTTGACCCGGGGGGGGGGGCGATCCAAAGTCAGTGCTGATTGAATGCGACTCTCGTAGTAAATACAAGGTGGAAAATGTGTGATCAATGTTCCCCTCTATATATCTGCTCAATGTTCCCCTCTCTATCATATCATATATATATATAAAAGTGAAAATTTGTTTGTTTGTCTGTTCCACAAAGGCTTTTACACGGATTGATGGATCTTGACCAAACTTGGCACATATATCCATCATTATCCAGAAGGAACTCTTAAGGGGTTGAGAACTTTTAATAACTTTTGGTTTGGGGCCGGGGGCCCCGAGTTCGTTTTTTTCTTATATGAGCTATATAAAAAAATTACAAACAAATGCTCCTACGTGAATGGATGGATATCGATCAAACTTAGTACACGTACACTTGATTATCCATATTCAAATACCTAAGGGTACTGAACTCATAATATTCATTCTTCTGGGGCCGGGGGCCCCATTTCGTTTTCCCTTATATGAGCTATATAAATATAGATGGGCTTAATACTCCTATATGAATGGATGGATCTTTACCAAACTTAGTACACGTACACTTGATTATCCATACTCAAATACAAAAGGGTACCGAACTCATAATATCCATTCCTGGGGGGCCGGGGGCCCCATTTAATTTTTCCTTATATAAGCTATATAAATATTAATAGGCACTGAAAACACTTTAGGTTCTATGTGAATTGATGGTTATAGGCCTAGGGTGGTAGCAATGCACTTCACTGTCCGTACTGAAACACCGGGGATTTAAAACTATTAATATCCAATCTAGAATTTTCCAGAAAGTTCGATAACTTTAAAACGCTATATTTATGGCATCATTCAATAGATTTTAATGGGACAAATTTAAAATTTTAACTTCATAACTTACCCGAATGATTTTTAGAGGGCCCCATCTTAGGCTAAACTAATTCGGTACAATTATGGAATGGGCCCCCGGGGCCCCTCTTTTAACTTAAATTTACTATAGTTATAGAAATGCATTTAGTTGTATAATTTTTCGTATTTGAAGAATAATTACTTAGACAAGACAGTTTTTACACAGTTCGAGGAGGATAATACATTTAATCTAGAATGTTCCAGAAAGTTCTATATGTCAATAGGCTTAGATAACACTTTAGTTTTTTTGTGAATTGATGGATATAGGCCTAACGTGGTAGCAATACACTGCACTGTCCGTTTTTAGATATCGGTGTATTTAAAACTAAGAATATCCAATCTAGAATTTTCCAGAAAGTTCGATATCTTTAAAAAGCTAAATCTATGTCACGATCAAATCAGGAAATGGGATAACATTGGAAAGGAGGGTCCCTAGATGAAACGGGATCCCAAAGAGAACAGTATCCTAACGGGATCTGTAGGCCACCTGGATCGGGGTCCTAATGCAATCCCGGGCCACGCCGGGTATATCGGCTAGTATCTGATAAATGTTCCCCTCTCTATATCTGCTCAATGTTCCCCTCGTTAAAGTAAGGCACCCCCCACCCCCATTTTTTTTCTTCTTTAAAAAAAAAACAAACTATTACAGACACATTCACAAGGATTACCTTTTTTAGGTGACTAACTAAATGTCGATATTTAAATATAGTAAATATGATGATGTTGTGTGTAGCGTGTGCCATTAAGCCAATCACACTGTCAAAAAATTGTGGTCGAGGCACGGAAAGCCCCCCCCCCCAAACCCCCCCCCAAACCCCCCCCCCCCAACTGTCTACAAGTTCTTCCCTTCACTTATGGCTTCAAAACAAATCGACCGTAAGGCTAAATGATCTATTCGTATAGTAAGCATTGCTATAATTAACTCACTTCTGCATCCGGCATTGAAAGGTTGCATTCATTCTCTGCACACGTTACACGCGTGTTGATGATACTGTCTGCACTGAGGTCTGGTTTGTAAAAAGAGGGGGGGGGGAGGAAAGGGGTGTCCAGGAACCATGACAGGTACCGGGTTATTGATTAGAAATGGATGGGGGTTGGCGCTTTTTAAACAACTAGTTCCTCCTAACCAGATAGGATTGGGACGACCCAGTTTGAGTGTTGTAATATTTGGTGTTCGGTCGATCCAGTCAGTCAGGTGTTTTCTCTAACAGTACTCCAACGTGCGGTATCTATCTATAACGATACTTTTGAACTCCCAACGACACCAGCTTTAGCAGGAATCACGATTAAGACCACATCAGTGAAAGTCTCTGAATTCCTTATCAATATTATGTCAATTAAAAAATTGTTCAGTAAATCTATATTTATAATTTCCTCTTCATTTTTAAAAAAAAAATAAGCAAAAATATCATGTCATATCCCATTTTGCCAGTATTTGAAATGCCTGCTTTCAGTGGCGTAGCTCGCTAGGGTTGGTGTCGCCCGGTGTGGTAAGGCTGCACCTATTGGTACACGGGTACCAGAATAGAGAGGTTGGTATTAAAAAACGATTTAAAATATTATTGTTTGGTTTCTAAGACCAAACGACGTATCAAATGAAAGATAATTGAATGTACTATACGTTTGAAATCTTAATTCTTCATTTAAACTAAAATAAACTACTACCAATGACACCCGAATAGCATTAGTCAAAATGGACCCGGACACGCAGCGCCGCCATTCGCACCCGGGTATGATTAGGCTCAATGCTATTGGGATGTCATTTGTGGTAGTTTATTTTAGTAAAACTGAAGAATTAAGATTTCAAACGTATAGTACATTCAATTATCTCTCATTTGATACCTCATTTGGTCTTACACACCCAACAATAATATTTTAAATCGTTTTTTTTAATACCAACCTCTCAATTCTGGTACCCGTGTATATATACCAGTAGCCACTTCGGTGCGGTAAACTCATGGCGTTATCACCCTCCCCCATCCTTACCCCCCGACTTCCACCAGGATGGATTTCATCGTGTTAAAAAAAAAAACCACATTGTAAGAATGACAAGAACAAAAACAAATTAATTGAAGGTCAGGAGGTGAATGCATTTAACAAGGTTAATTTGTATTTATTTTTAAATTGAATTATTTACTTTGCTTTTCTTCGTCTTCAGAGCTGCAATCCTGTAAATCACTTCATCGAAATCGATATCCTTTGACGTACCACTTTCAATTGATAGTGGAGCCAGATCAGAAAGCCTTGGTTGTCCCATGGTGGATAGTAAATAGTTCTTTATAAGTAGTTGCTTTTGGAAAGCTCCACTCACATGAAGTCACAGAAACACAGATCGTAAGAAACAATTGAAGGCTTAGCGATAGTATTGGAAGAGATTCTAGGACAGCGGTTCTTAACTAATGGGTCGCGACCCCTTGGTGGGGGGGGTGTCGAACGACCCTTACACAGACTAAATGAAGGGATGATGACGTCACATTGAGAGATGATGACACCACATTGAGGGATGATGACCCCAAATTGAGGGATGATGACGCCACAGTGAGGGATGATGACCCCAAATTGAGGGATGATGACGCCACATTGAGGTATGATGACCCCCAAATTGAGGGATGATGACCCCAAATTGAGGGATGATGACGCCACATCAAGGGATGATGACGCCACATTGAGGGATGATGACGCTCAACGAGACTGTAGAATTTATTATTCAATCGCCCGCATATATTGTTTGAACGAGGATTGTGTTGTTTAAGGCGGCGAGGTGCACACTCCAGGGGTGAGGTGCACACTCCAGGAGCGAGTTGCACACTCCAATGGTGAGGTGCACACTCCAGGGGCGAGTAGATTCTTAGGTGACGAGGTGCACACTCCAGGGGCGAGGATGGGTGGAAGCTGGCTACTCTCAAAGGCATCAATAGATGATCATTGGCAATGTGTCGAAAGGATTTACCTACTCTAGAGCGATCCAAGTACATTAGTAGCCCCTCGGATTGAGGTACATCATTTGGAATGACAGTTTTGAGTTACCTCATACCTTCACCAACTTCTTCAAAGGCCAAAAATGCCAGTGCGTTTATCATACAACAAAATAAGTTAAAGTCTTCATTATCTTTATAATATTGTGTTGGGTCCACCGCTGGGACTTCACGCCAAAGTGGGTTGCGTCAGATGATAAAGAAAGACTTTGCTGATGACGTCGTATCCAACACACAACTAGAATTTCTCATAAGGCTAATGCCACCAAATTCAGTCACGGCAGCCTTCAAGGTGACAGTGAAGTTGAGGTTTGCACATAACCATTGGTTGTAGGTTGCATATATAGAAGTAACACTTGTCTTCTCAAAAGGTACACGGATGCCGTTAAGTTGCTTGAAAATATTTCGAGCCATAGCTTGCAGCACGGCCTTTCATTGGATGGCTCTGGGCTGGTTTGTCTTGGTCTTTCATTACATGGATCTGAGCTGGTTTGTCTTGGTCTTTCATTACATGGATCTGAGCTGGTTTGTCTTGGTCTTTCATTACATGGATCTGAGCTTGTTTGCCTTGAGTGCTTGCAGCACGGTCTTTCATTGCATAGAGTCTCTGACTCTGGCAAGACGAACATGCGTCTCACTTGGAGCATAGTTTTAGGGTTTGCCTACCTCTGGATTTTCTTTCTCAAGGTTTGTCGCCAAACTGCCTCGACATTGACCACGTGACCGTTGCACACACTTCCACCATATTTTAATATTGCGAGCTGCATGCTTGCTGTGTGGTGTACATAAATCCATTAAAGCACACGCCTGTACATGGATTGAATCACCACTCTGTCCACACTCCCCTCCGATGCTTTACACGTGTTCGGTTGGTAACTGGTAACACGATTTTGATCAAAGTAATGGACTCGGCTGTGTGCTCCTGATCTCCTCGGAGGGGTAGAAAGAAAGGAGGGCAGCAGGGGTGTGTAATTTCTCCCGGCAGTCAGACTAAAAGGGGCGCCAAAAGTGTCTTTGGTGGTATTTTATTGATAAAAATAATGGATTCCAGGGTTGTAAAAAAATTGGGAGGGGGGCGTAAAAATAAATCTTGTCCCCGAGCTTCAAATACATTCTAGCTACGCCTCTGCCCGCTCTTGTTCTAAATAATTGTAACATCTGCCCTCAATTTTACCCCGAAGCGGTGTTGTTGAGCTTAGTCACTACGACTACACTACACGTTGAGAACTTACAAATTTGTAATCAAATTGTGCGAATCAAATGATTAAACTGTAATTCCCATTAGTTTCAAATACCATGCTAACGTGATTGTTATTGATGGTGTAAGTCCAATTTTTTTTTTTTAAGATAACGATTGATTCCCATTAGCAGCATTGTGCGGCGCAATAACCTCTGACCTTTGAATGATAAGGCTGTTTACAAACAAGTGCCGTGTTGGCGTATGAATCAGAGTGCACTCCCGTGTTTGTGAACGCTTCTTTGTCGAACTCGGCACACTGCGTGTCATTACACCACACCGCTGCTTGTCGATTCGGCTCGTTTCCCGCCACTCGAGGCTTGACTGGGTTGTTGACACTAGGTTTGACATAGGGCCTAGGTGAAGGTTTCTCAAAACGTTGAAGCCCTTAAAAAAATACATATGTTGCAACGGCCTGTGGAGTCTTCTTCATTTTATTGTTACAATCGTCTTTAAGTCCGAGAAGTGCTTTGGATTGGAGATTTTCGGAGCATCTTTTTTTTTGATTACGTAGTCGTAGTAGGCCTTTAATTTATTTTATTGGTGCAATGACCTCCGATCTGGTACTTCTAAGTTTGTTTACAAACAACTGCGGTGTAGACAGTAGTGAATACACTCCCTTCTAGTTTGTGAACGTCGTTTTTTAAAACCCGGATTAGGCTCTTTGCTTCATATTTAGTGGGAAGTTTTTCTAACAGAAGTAGAAGAGTTCTCATTTGATATTAAAAAAAAAAGAAGAAGACGTGCTCAAACAATTGCACCATTCAAACGTTTGATATGAATTTATTTATGTTTTCATGACCCCTTGTCCTTGTAACAGCGCCATTTTCATTGCAATTATTACTGATCGCCAAGTTCAAAAAAAAAAAAAATGAACACTTAAGAAAAAAACTCAAAAATAATGAGTTTGCTATATCATTCGTGTTTACAAACAGTTTTTCTGTGGCCACAATAATGGACTATGTCTATGTACCCCCAATTTTACCAATGTAAGAGCCACCGCAGAATGTCACTACGCTTTGGATGAGGTGATGTGTGTAGCTCGAGGTGCCGATGTCACCCTACCAGTGCAAGGAACTATACCCCCCCTTCCCCCACACACACCCTCTTCTTTCCCTTATAGAATAATAGTACAGCATACAGTGGTGTAGTGGCCCAAGTTAGAAAAATAGTTCATCATTGTTGTCAACAGAGACCCAGAATGTGTTGATGGCAGAATACCTAGACACGCGTAATATGGTACTTTGTGAGTAAGTAATATCCCACTGATTACCCCAGATTAGTCCATGGTACAACAGTACAATGTAGGACAGCAGTGTGTATTTTAAAATATAGGTCAGACTCAGATAAATGAGTGCAGGAAATCTCGACCTACCGGTAACTGTGCTGCCACCGAATAAATAAAAACGACAGATTACTACTGGTGGTTGAAAATATGAAAATGCGGTGTTGGGGCCGAACGTGGTGAATATAATGAGCCGGTAAACATATTTGTGTCAAACTGAGGCCGAAAATATGACGTAAGAGTAATAAGACATGCCCTGGTGGGTGTCATTGACAGTGTGAAGGTAATGGTCAGCTTTTAGTTTACGTCCCCCCACGGCGTGGTGTACAAACATGCGTTTAGCTGTAGTTGTAGTGTTGTACAGAGGTTTAGTTAAATCAAATGGAAAACATAGAAGAAAAATATTTTTTATTTCATACAACAAACCCACTTGACGTCATTTCCTACACGCTACAGTTACACACGATGAGAAGGTATGGCAGGCTTATTTGTGACAACACAAGCGAAGGAGTCCTCAAAATACTCATATCTGTTAGTAGCAATAAGTAATAATTTAGTCAGTCCCAGCACTGACCCTACATTCACAAGCCCCCCCCAAATAAAAAGTGGGGGGGGGGGGGGCGGCTGCAGATGGGGAACTATTGAGAGTTGAGTGGACAGTGTGTGGATGAGGTTCAGACATTGTAAAATGTAGCAACAGTTACAATTTACTTTTCATCTTTGAAAAAAGGTTCATTTTCTCCCATCAACTTATCAACATAATATTGTCTGACCTGAAAGAGACGGAGGTTGTTCTGACCAGATTTTCTCAGTGTTAATCGTAGAGTGTGTATGTGCCTGGAAAGCTTGGCGGGGGGGGGGGGGCGGAGATCGGGTGATGAAACAGGTCGTTGAGATTTCAGGACGAGAAAGTCTGCGACCGGTTGGGGTCAAAATCAATAGTGACGTCTGCACTGACTGAAGTGGGGGAGGAGGGGGGATTTAATTTATTATCAGTGACGGATGGCAGTGTTTTTTGTGTGTGTGGGGGGGGGGGGTGTTAAGGTTCACTTCACCAATTACATGGATCTAATTAAAAATTGATATGGTTGACCCCATTTTCAGTCTGTAACTCGTTTATTGATATAGTGTTATCTCAGTAACACCTTCATCACTGAAGCTAGTAAGATTTAATTAACATGTTCTTTTACAAACTATCCATACGGGACTGATAACACCTGGTTCAACTCAACTCACGATGTACCAAAGTACACGGCACACGCTTTGCCTCTTTGCTTCCGGCAGTTCTGGGTGCGCGGCCCGGTGGATGACGCAACTCGTGTCTGTCTTCGAGTGCGCATTAAAAAAAATCCCAGACGGATTGAAAAGAATAAGAAGGAATATTGTCTTTGCCTCCTTCCTTGCAACAACAACAACAGGTTATGTATGTGTGTGATTAAGTTGAGAAGTTGTGTTGAGATTCTTACGGTGTCCTCTTACCAAAATATAACTTTCAACTTCAACTTATTTAGAAATATAATGGAAAGTTGCTGATTGACGAAGTTGAGTGCAATTGACCGTGTCTATAGGCTATAGGCCATATCTGGCCTCCATCCAGTGGCGTAGTGAGGGGGGAGCAAGGAGGGCATCATGCCCCGGGCGCTACTCACAATGGGGCGCCAAATGGTATATTTTACTATAATATTGTATGGTTTTCGAATAGGGGGGGCGCTAAAAAGGTATTGTGCCCCGGGCGCGAGTTAAGATCGCTACGCCACTGCATCCATCGATATATATTTAGGCCTCCCCACCCCCCCAAACCTTAACCTTTTCATGTCCTCATGTCGCACTATTGATAATTTCTTATTATCCACCCTGCATTTTTGCATTGTCCCCCCCCCCCCCCAACTTGATCTCCGCCAACTGACCTGGTACGTTGCCAAGTTGCAGCACTCCCAAGGTTGGGGGAGAAACAGTTTACTGGGTTAGTAGGTCAGCAGACAACGCCACGACACGACGGAAACCTGTACGAGCGTGTAAGTGTGTGATTGTGTGTGTTGATGGTGTGTGTGTGTGTGTGGAAGTTCTACGTCTCAGGGCAGATAGTTATGGGACGCATGCTCCAAATTGTTTTGTCGTTGTGTAAGGAATGTATGTTAGAGTAAAGAATGTAGTGAAGACATTGTCCTATTTGTATTTGAGATGCACTAACCTACAGTCTATATCTATTTATAATATTCCCGTTGTGTTCACTGACATTGTTGCTTGACACAACTTGATGATAAGAGTTGGCAATACAACATTTTAGCATGTAAATGCAATACTTATGATTAAATAATTAATAATAACACAAAATATTAGGCCACTCCACTGAAAGGGAATTCCATAAAAATCGTCATAATGCAATTTAGGTCCCATAACCATTACAATTACAAGATAATTGATGGACTGCATTCTAGTTGTGTAAATCTGTCGAAACGTTTAAATATTTTGTCCTGACTATAAATTCAAGTTTATCATACTTTGTTCTTATATTTCATTAACCATTACATCAGGTTTGGTGCTAACATCTGTTTAATTTTTTTTTTCTCTGTGAAAAGTATTTCTATGCCTGTGCCATGAGCTACTGGTACTAGTGACAACCATCCAGGAACTTGCGTAAATGGTACCTGCATGAACCAGTCAGTCAGTTGTCAGTAGACAATGACAAGCCTCGTTGGATTATATAGAGTATTAGGCATTATGTTTTCTTTGTTTGATAATACAGTACCGGTAGTCAATTAGCAATGCTTGACTGAATGTTAGCTTACAATTCAGATTACATTGTATTAAAAAAATGTCTATATCAAAGAATGGGTACAGTACCTTTGCTTTAGTTAGATGATGTTAGCGAAAGAAATGTGAGAATATAAGAGACACTTTTAAATACTAAATATCATCATATTTACTAAACTGACTAAACAGTTCCTAGAATCTAGATGCAAAATTATAATTTGTCCAACTACCAACATAACTAATAATACCGTACATAATTAATTTTAAATTTCAAATGTGATTGGTTATGGTTATAATAGCTACAGGTGGGGTTGGGTCTGCCAAGTTAATTATACGTTGATCGCAAGTGAAACAATATATAAATAGAATTACCAAACGACGCCTAAAATTAAGTTTTTGTTTCCAATTAACTAACCAAAACAACAACAAACAACCCAACTATACAGGTTCAAAGGTCGTGAACCCTGGTGTGCGCTCCAAACAAACTCAACGTTTTTAAAAATTCTGCTATCGTACAGTCCTAGCAGTCAGTCATAATTTTGGTAACAGACACAGGGCTACCACACCTTGGGAAATTTCCCAATATCTTGGGAATTCACGACCCCCATTGGGATCTGGGGAATAATTTTGAAAATCAGGTAAAACCTTGGGAAATATTAATAGGAGGAATATTTTTTACATATTTTGAAAAAACGCAAACGACATATATGATAAAATTTAAGTGAAAATAAAGCAAAATAGTTTTTAAAGTAACAAGGAAAAAATATCTTCTTAAAACTCTTTTCTGGTTTTAATTTTTTAAACCATTCATAAATAAATAAGAAATCTTCTGAAATTAAAGTTAATATTGTGAAGTATTAAAAAGTTAATAATTAAAGAAATTCAATTTTCTATTCTTTTTTTTTTTTACATTGAGTACTAAAAATTACATCCAGGTGTTGAATGTCTATCAAATTGACCTTGTACACCATATGCATAGAACAATCTCAGCAATAAATAAACTGATAATACATCTTGAAATCTCAAAGGAAATCAATATAGACTATTAATATTATAGAATTTGTAAAAGTGTGGGAGGGGGCAGTAGGCTCGGAAACTTTATCATTTGGCTATTAGACATTAGTAACCATACGAACAACAGTACAAGCCAAAGAGGGAACGATAGTGTTCAATCAAGAATCGATAGTAAAATTTGATGAATTTCAGTTACTTCTACAATATGTTCAAACTATGGTGTGATGCATCTGTTAAAAAATCCAGCCAAATTTTCATCAATTGGAAAAAAAGTAGTTGTGCATTTACACACAGGTAATTAAGATATTAAAATTATACCGGTACATTGTAGGATTATAGCTGAAAAGTTCATTTAAACAGTATTTTGTTTGAAAAGAAATTATAATAATTATAATGTAAATTTACAAATTTAAAAAAATACTTATTGTTTTCATATAATATCAATCCATTTTAACTACAATTATTATTATTGAATTCTGCTTTATTGCTTTGCAGACCCCATTACTAATCTACAGACTTACAACAAGGAAAAAACATGTTTTGATGATGAACCTTTTGCCTTGTAATAGTTTTAAAGAGACTTCTGTGTTGATTAGCCCTGTGAGCTTTGTTCCAAAGTGACTTTTTACCAGAAAATTTGGAAGTAATATATAATTTAATAGCCTAGCTCCAGCGGGTATTGATAATTTGGATTATAAATTAATATATTTTTTTTTCAAAATCAAATTATTTTTTTATGTGATGAAGATTTTTAAAAAATGTCTTTTAAAATAAATTTCAGTCAATTATTGTACCCCGAGTTTCAGGGGCATTAATTCAAGCTATTATTGCATTAATTACTACATAGAAAACCCCTTGTTAAAGAAAACTCATATATATTTATATGATCTTGGGAAAGCTTGGGAAATTATTTGACAAAATCTTGGGAAATTTTAAAAAGTGAGTGGCAGCCCTGAACAGACATAGTAAACAAACTCATCTCATTAATTGGAGACTCGGAATCGACCTAAAATAGTCCAGCACCCCTCTGACCTTCACCCAACCCAATTCTGAAATAATAGAAACAAATAATAACTACGTGAACCTTATATTAGCCTAACCGTTGTAGTCCAAGTATTGGACAACAAACTTATTTATAGAACTTTATACTTTATAATAGTCCCAAACAAATTAATCAAATCAATCTACTGAACTGGTTTTTGTTTTGGATGAATCTTGTTATTGGCAAGATTGAGGATAATCAATGGATTGGATTACTTTTCTTCTGTCCTTGTAGTTGTAGGCTACTTGTTAATGTCACGAAGAATTTTTTTAAAACTATAGATTGGAAATAGTTATTATGGTTGGATATGACATATGATCTGACAACACCCTCCCTTTTTCCCAACCACCAGGAGTTTTAAAAACTACGTGTTTTTTTTTTAATAAGATTGTTTTCAAAGAGATATACTCCTCCCAGTTCTTGATTTTGTCGTCCCAGTTTTTGATTAAAAGTAATGATGACGTAGAGTGACCATAAATACTGCACTAATATACATTTGAATAGCATTGAGTTTAATGTGTCCCGGGTCCGAAAGGGGGCGCTGCGTGTCCGTGTACATTTTGACTAATGCTATTCGGATGTCATTTGTAGTAGTTTATTTGAGTTAAAATGAAAAATTAAGTTTCCAAACGTATAGTACATTCAATTATCTTTCATTTGATACCTCATTTGGTCTTACAAACCCAACAAAAATATTTTAAATCGTATTTTAATCCCAACCTCTCAGTTCTGGTACAAATGTACCAATAGGCGCAGCCTTAAAAAAATGAGTTTACCAAATCGTACAAACCTAGTATCGCCTTTTATTCAGAAGAAGTTCATAATATAAATATGAAGAGGAACAAACGAACAAAAAAAAAAAAAAAAAAAGTGCAATAACGCAAGACGCCAAGTGTTGTCAAAGGTACATGAGCGCCTGTTGTCGTTGCTTTAGTTTGATGGCGTCGTTATGACATAAGATACATCGTTTGAGGTACCGAATGTTTAAGTTAAAACAATATACATCAAAACAACAAATCAGTCGGCTAAACAAAACTCCTTGGCGAAAAAAAGAACACAAGTTAAAAATTTCGTCAAATTTCTTTTTGAACGCGCTATACAGTAAAACAAAATAATGCGTTCAAAAATAATTTTGACGAAAATTTTAACGTGTGAACTGAAAAAAAGATTCGACCAATTTTTCGTTCGATAAAATTTCCGTCGATCAATTTTCTGTCGACGAAATTTCTTTCGATCAAATTTCCGGATAGGGTGGTGGAAATACAGGGCTCGTTACCACGCCGAACAAGGACGGATCATGCAATCCGAATGTTTTTCTTGTTGTTGCTTGTTTGCACTGAACTGATCGAAGCTACCACGAGCTGTAAATAGCGTCATGTTGCCCTTTGATTGAACCATTGCGTCACATTAGGAAATGGTGTCGGTGAGCCGTCGAGCGTGAGTTCTGAATGCCCCCCGGCACACCTCAACACGGGCCAGACGCCGGGTCTCCCCGCCACCAGATCGTGCGGCGGCACGCTGGACACCCCCCCCCCCTTTTCGGCTTTGGGGACGCCCGTTCAGCCAAAAACGCTGGATTAAAGCGTTCGCAGTCAACTCTCCCAGAGGTTTTGGGCGGGTTTGCTTCCACTCCTGGGGAAATGATGTGGCGTTACCACCCCACCCCCCAGGGAGTATTTCGGTCGGGACGGTAAGCTGGGACGAAACGGCTGCTTTGGAGCAGCTTTCTCACGACTGCGCAGCTAAAATCATCGGCATGGGTTTACCACCACCCTGGTTACCGGAAATTTGATTGAAAGAAATTTCGTCGACGGAAAATTGATTGACGGAAATTTGATCGAACGGAAATGGTAGAATGTTTTTTTTCAGTTCACACGTTAAAATTTTCGTCAAGTTTCTTTTGGAACGCATTATACTATACAGTAAAACAAAATAATGCGGTTAATGGAAGTGTCACAAATGACTGGGAGGGGTACAGGACAAGGCTCCATTGTTCAGGTAATTTAAAGGATGGGCGGAAACTGCTGTTAGTTTGGGGAGAGTATCGTTAAAGGGTCGAGGGTAAGGTTAATAGAGTCTCGCATCTTTGAGATAGAGGGATGACTTCGCATGTTAATTTTGGGGTTAACGGCGGGAAATCCAAATTAATCGGAAATTAGGGGGCGGGGCTGTGTTGTTAGATAACATTCCTAGGCCACCTATGGAGGTAGAGAATGGGCATATAAGACAGAACACTTCCTGACATAGTGAGAGTGGAGTTTAGTGAGAGTTGAAGTTGGTAGTAGTTCGTTGTGTTGGAAGTAGAGAGAAAAGAGCTAAGATAGCAGTTGTTAGGGAATAGTTGCAAGAGAGACCAGGAGACGACAATTGACTAGAGGAACATAGAAATAGTTGAGACGAAACAGTGAACAGTCTAGAAACAGTCATAGCGTTGGACATTCATATAGATAGCTGACAATCAGTGAGGATTACAGAAGAACCTTTTTATCATAGTAATAAACATATTATTTTCATCATCTGGACACCTGGAGTTGGAGTTGGTCAGTTTACATTTGTCTACTTTGTGCTTTTGTCTGTCCCAACGCCTAGATACCCACAATACAAATCACAGAGAGGAGCGGTCCTGTACTGACCACTACTCAATCAACACAGTTGGTGATAAGTCAGGACCGGAGCCCTCCACCGTAACAACCGTTCTGTGACAGAAAGGAACGTTTCAAGCGTAGCGGGGGAGGCATTTTGGTTCCCAGGACCATACATAAACTGAATTCACCCCAGTTGTGGTGCGCCCAATCATTTGGCACAAGTTTAGATTCGAACAGCGTACTGTCACATTGATCGACGTGAGGGGAGGAGCATAAATTGCGGGTGCCAAAGTCTCTCGAGCAATAGCGGGGGCAGGGGTCCCCTTAGAATGTTTTTGATAAATTAAAAATGCAAGGATGTCTTTTGCATATACTTGAATTCGATGTTTCTTTCAGCCAATTTGGGAGGGGGGCATTTCAGACTTTCGAGTGATTAAAAATCTAGGTGCCACTTGACCCCCATAGCCATGGTGTGGGCCCATTAACCACGATCTAGTAGAACCACTCTAGTGGGTCATGCTGCAACCCCTACGGCTGCAGATGGCCCAGAATATTTTAGGGGCTTAAAGTTATAACGTGGGCACTTTATTATTTATCAACTATGAATGCAACCTGGTTTGACCTGCTTTGACCTGGTTGTGTTGTTATACAGATATTTCTTTATAAATGACTAAATAGAAATGTTGTTTTCAATTTTTATTTCAGAAATGTTTGAGGTAAACTATTTCATTAGTGACTTAAAAAAAGGAAAAAAAAAATCCTTCCAAAAATGTTTTCCATCACTAAAAAGCACTGCTAACATTATTTTATACGTTGAACTCGAATGAACCAAACAACAACTTAAGTATATTAATTATCTTTTCTAAATACAGTGGGACCTCTCATAACGACAGGGCCGGATTTACAGACAGACCGTCTAGGCCGTGGCCTAGGGGCCCCGCGAAGAAAGGGGCCCCAAAATTGGGAGTAGTATATAAAAAAAAATATTTTTGAATTAAAAAAACTTGGCAATACCGGTATTGTTTATTTTTCAAAATGGGGCCTCAAAATTTTTTTTTGGCCTAGGGCCCCTAAAATTGTAAATCCGGCCCTGCATAACGAGCACCTCTCATAACGAGTAATTCGCATAACGAGCAAAAGAAAATGTGAAGAAGTTGCTCCTTTAACGAGCGACATTTCGCATAACGAGTTACGCAGAAAGGGGAAGCCCCTTTTCCCCGACAAATATTTTGCTTGAGATGAATCTTCCTCTCCATGCCTTGCTTGTTATGGACAATGCGCCCGCCCATCCTCCAGGACTACAAGATGATATTCATGAATAATTTAGTTTCAACAATATCCAGTTTCTGCCCCCCAACACGACTCCGTTACTCCAGCCTATGGACCAGCAGGTTATTTCTGACTTTAAAAAAACTCTACACTAAAACACTCTTCGAGCGTTGTTTTGAATTTACCGAAGAGACAAATCTCACTCTTAGAGAGTTTTGGAAAGATCATTTTCACATCGTTGCTTGCCTCATGATGATTGACAAGGCTTGGAAAAGAGTTACCAAGAGGACACTCACTTCTGCTTGGAAAAAACTTTGGCCAGAGAGTGTTGTTAAATGTGATTTTGAAACAGTACCTTTGGAGTCTATAGTAAACGAGATTGTGTCATTGGCCAATATCATGGGACTCGAGGTGGACAACAACGATGTTGAAGAGCTTGTGAAAGAGCACAGTCAAGAGTTGACCACCGAAGAGCTTATGGAGTTGCATCGTGTTTCACAGCAAGAAATTATGGAGGAGAGCTCATTAATGGAGGAGAGCTCATTAATGGAGGAGGAAGTAGCAGAGCAACAATCTTCTAGCGCAATAAGAGAAATGCTGAAAGCATGGGGAACTGTTGCATCGTACATTGAGAAGCATCACCCTAATAAGGAGGTGGCTATTCGTGCTACAAATTTATTCAATGATAATGCTGTGACACATTTACGTCAAATTTTGAAGCGTCGGCAAAAACAAAAGTCTTTAGACAGTTTTCTGATTAAAAAGGATTAAATATTTGTCATAAGTTCATTTTTTTTTTTAACGTTTTTTGTTTCAAATCTAAATTGTATTCCAAGTTGTTACACTCCTTAACAATTCATAAGTCATTTTATTTGAATAAATGTTACTAAAAAATTTTGAAAATGAGTATTCTTTCAGCATGGAATGCATTATCATATTTTGCATTGATTTGTATGGGAAAAATTGTTTCGCTTAACGAGTGTTTCGCTTAACGAGTAAGATTCTGGAACGAATTATGCTCGTTAAGAGAGGTTCCACTGTATTTCCAAGTTTTAATGGAGCCAAAAAGCAACAACAACAAAAAAATTTTTAAAAATATAACAAAAAATAAAATTAATGAACAAAATTAATAACTGTTTTATAAAAAGGTCTATACATTTTTATGGGTTTTCAAACCGGTCCTTTTTTATAAATCGTAGGTATCGGGTATTTATTAATGTGTCATTTTATTTTTGTCTCAGTGAAATCTAATAAAAATAGAGCCTATACATGTCCAAATAATTAAAAACATATTTCACATGTTTGATACTCATCAAGGACTATGTTAAAATTATAGTCCTTGATATTGATGTAAATTTAGACTGGTAGTTTGATACAGTGTTACCAGCAGTGGCGTAGCTAGGGTTGGTGTCACCCGGTGCGGTAAACTCATGTCACCCCTGTCCCTCCTACTGCCATGATGGATTTCTTCTTGTTAAAATAAGTCCACAGTATGACAATGACAAGAATAAAAACAAAAAAATAATTGAAGGCCAGGAGGTCAGTGGATTTAAGATCTGTAACAACGTTAAGTAATACTTATTTTTACATTAATTGACTTTTTAAAAAATATTTAAATAAATGTAAATGAATTTTTAAAAGATATTAGAAAATTTTGTAAAGTAATATTTCGTTAACACTATAAAAGTAATTTTTAAATATTTTTAATTTGTACCAATTCCGATTCATGTAATGTAGGCCTACTTAGATTCGCCCGATGACATCATATTTGGCATCAATGAGAAGTGTTATTTCTTTGAATTTTTCTGACCTAATTATAGGGTCTCCTATTTTCGGAAGCATCAACCTTGAACTTTTAATTAATAAAGCACGCATTTGGATTGGTTATACATGTGGAAAATGTACGTGTGATCGGTTATTCTTTTATGAAATTCGGTTAGACCAAGCAGTGTTTGCTCAATAAATATGCAATATTTCAATTTGGTGTCACCCTCTGAAATGGTGTCACTCGGTGCGATCCGCACCCCCTGGTTACGCCACTGGTTACCGGTATTTAATTCTTTAACTTTAAATTTTGTGTCTGCGGGTCTCTTCCCCACCCCTCCCACCTGCCTTTAAAAAAAACAGTGGGTGCAGGATGTCTGATGGCGATGCGAATTAAAAGACAAAATCTGAAATAGATACATTTGTGGCAGTAAACTGTAAAGTAGACTGCACAACAAATAAAGAAAATCAGGATGAAAAAACACCAAACGGTTATCTTATATATCTTTATGATATATCTCCCCAGCACATGCTCACCCAACCAATGTCAATGCGCTCACCAACAGTGCTGTTATTAAAAAAAAAATAATTTGTGTGACGACTTAACAATGAACGCGCGTAAACAAATCCGGCCATCTTGATTGTTTTGTAAAACTATTTTTAGATTCTGCACTCTCCGTCTGACCTACACGCAGACCGGTGTTTAGGGTAAATACGGTCAATAACCCTAGGTGGCAAGTTCCTAGGGTTAATTTCAGGTCACGTAAAGATCACCCTGCAAAAAGAAAGTCGGTAACCTACTAACAGGTGTTAGTGTCAGTGGTATAATCAAACTATTGTGTCTCCTGTTTTCTTTAGAGTGGTCAGTACATAATTATAAGTATAAGCTCACGTAGTGGCGCCTTTAAAAAAATAATTATAAACAAAATAAGTTTGCTTTGTCAACGTAAGATCTCTTGCGCTAATAAACTGTATTATTATAATATATTTTTTTTAGTTAAAAAAAATCCTTGAAAAACACAGGGGTAGGAGCCCAAACACGTTTTAATTTTTATTGTTTCTAATGCTGTACTATTTGACATAAAAGAATATTTCTAAAAAGATTCCCCCCATGTGACCTGTTTCCCAAATACCCACAACCGACTAGCATACTATTTTTAGCTACGGGAAAAAAATCTTAAATTATAAATAAATTAGTCCAAATAAATTAGAATAAAAAACAGCAGAGGGGAAAGAACATTAATATTGAAATTTTTACCTAAAAAATTGAAGTAAATTGATCAAAACATTTTTTAAATAAGATTTTGTTAAGTAGTATGCGTATATGAATATGGTAATGTATGTTCGTAAGGTGAGGTATCTCGATTGTGCAAGACTCCAAACCCAGGCCCACTACGCGATGAAATTTCCAAAATGACTAAAGACTTACACAGGCGACGCTTATGTTCACCAATTTCACTTGTGGACTTTCTTTCCCCAAATCCGTCTCTAAAATCGTGGATATATTCGTAGAACCGTTTTATGTTATTGAAAAAAAAAATCGTTTAGTGTGTGTCGTGGTTAAGAGACCATTTATTTTCTTCGCCGTTTACAGCCCGCTGACTCTCTGGATATAATACAGTATAAGCTAAATTTATTATAATCCAATGCATGATAACTGCACCACACGCAGTACCAAGAGATTGCACACCATTTTATCTACCGACTTTGCGAAAGTCCTGAAATACCGCTACCGGTGTCCTCAATAATAAACATTTGTATTTATATGGACTTGGAGAGTACGTTAAATAAAAGTTTTGAAGTGGCTTCATCATCCAGTGATTTTTTTTATTGAGACAGCTTTCCCGTGATTTTTTTTCCCCTTTGACTTTATCTGTGATTTTTACCTGTGACTTTTCCCCCTACCGTTCTCTAAACCACCCATCCCCACTTCAAACAGAATCTTTTTTTGTTTAAATTATATTCCTATTATTATTGGTTTCCTTTTTTTCTGCGTCCCTTATATTATTTCATAGTAGTATCACCTACTTAAAGCAATAAAAATTAAATACATTTTAAAAAAAATAATAAAACCGCATCGTTAATGTTCATAAAGAAAATAAAGAGATGGTTTTCAGAGCAAATTAAAAGGTGGCTATAATTTATAATGGATACGTAAGAATGAAATTCTAATTTAAACCTAATCAAGAGAATATACAGATTAATCCGTCGCATTTGCCTAATAGTTGATCGATGTAGAAATATTACAATTATTCAATTAATGATTTTGTGGTACCGTCTCATTTATAAACTGTCTACTAATTTTTATTTTTTCAACAAAAAAATGAACCAGACTAGACCTATATTTAGCGTGACTACCTAAAAATTTCTTAAACTTAAATACGGTATTTGAATTTGAAACCTTAAATGAAAGGGAAACAACCACTAAATTAATTGTGCATACAATTTAACATTGATTATCTTGTCTTGACAACACGTTAAAAATTACAAACGCAAATATTGCCAATAATGTAGATAGCAGGCAATTGGCTGACGAATCACGTAACAACTGAACGTAATTGTGCTGACTGGGTGAAAATATCCAAAGAATGAAAGCTGTAGGAAAAATCTCTGGGAGTCAAGAACGAACTGTTAAAGATGGTGACGAAAATTCAGATGTTTGATGTGGGAAATTATCTGCTATAAAAAGACGGTCATCTGACAATGTCTCCAGTGTCTACTCACAACAAATCAGACTTACATACTCACAACAAATCAGACTTACATACTCACAATAAATCAGACTTACATACTCACAACAAATCAGACTTACATCCAACAAATCAGACTTACATCCTCACAACAAATCAGACTTACATACTCACAACAAATCAGACTTACATGCTCACAACAAATCAGACTTACATCCTCACAACAAATCAGACTTACATACTCACAACAAATCAGACTTACATACAACAAATCAGACTTGCATACAACAAATCAGACTTACATACAGACAACAAATCACTTACATACAACAAATCAGACTTACATGCTCACAACAAATCAGACTTACATCCTCACAACAAATCAGACTTACATACTCACAACAAATCAGACTTACATACAACAAATCAGACTTACATACAACAAATCAGACTTACATACACACAACAAATCAGACTTACATACAACAAATCAGACTTACATGCTCACAACAAATCAGACTTACATCCTCTCAACAAATCAGACTTACATACTCACAACAAATCAGACTTACATGCTCACAACAAATCAGACTTACATCCTCACAACAAATCAGACTTACATACTAATAAATCAAAGCAAGAAACAGAGCTATGGTAATTATAATCCAAAGTATATTCTCAAATAAATAACAAAATAATATTAACATCAGCATCAGGTTGTTGCCATTTATCTTAAATTCAAACAAAGAAAGCTCTAAAAGGAAGAAAGAAATTACAAGAAAAACAAAACACACCAATAAAGCTATGATGAGAGCAATGGTTCTCAACTAATTTTTTATCTATGGACCATCAAGTATGTTCATGGATCACAATGTTTAAAATAAAGTTATTTCATTTTTATAGTATAGTGTTGCATAGTTTAATGACATTATTTGTTCTTGTTGTGTTTTACAAAATATGGTCATTGTAAGATGGTGTTTCACATTTTGAGGATAATGTAAGACACAAATGTTATCCATGCCCTGGGACAGATCATTTTAATCACAATTTTCAAAGGTTAAACCCGTAAATTAAAATAAAGTATCAGTTGTGTGTTCCTTTAAGAGGAAAAAGGCACACAAAAAAAAGGAGATGATCAACCAAAACACATTGGACTTAAAGTAATCACACATTTGGTCAACTAAAATAGAAGGAAGAAAAAACAACCCCTACAACATTTAAAGATGAGAAACATCAAAAATTGTAAATTACATTCAATAAATCTAGGGATGTAAGTACGTGGTAATGTCATCAGTGTAGGGAACAGGTGAACCAAAATTAACTGTTCAAAATACAATTATCAGGTCAGCTCTGAGTGGCCAATGTTCACTCTTGGTCTACCTGCATGTATTACAAAACAGTGGTTAAATTTTTGTACTCACTTTTTAAAAACATTATGTTAAGCCCATGATGATTCACCATGATCCTTATATCTAATGATACATTTTATTAAAAAAAAAAAAAAAAAGAAGATCTATTTGGTTTTTGTGAATCCTGCTCTAAATGTGAGCAGACGAACAAAGTTTGTGGAGAAACTGCTGCTGGATTAATGAGATTAAAAAAATCATGTTTGTGTCAAGACCTACAGCTAGCAACAGTTGATCACAATTAACTGATATGTGTACTTGATGGGGATTATCCTTCCAGAGGAGATCAAGTAAATGTTAATTCATAAGGGCAGGTACAGTTAACGATGAGCATTTTATTAGAGTAGAGCAAATTTCAAGCTGTGTAAGTCCATCATAAGGATTATTTCATTCAGGGTAGATACAGTGGGCATAGAGCGAAAACATAATACGACAACACAACAGCAGGTGATGTTATGGAGTTAATTCACTGTGAATAACACTCAACTGAAGATATGAACTAAAAGTGAGGGTAAAACCACAATTGTATCACTTGCTGTAAAGGAAAATATCCCATTCCCGGTACTTAATTTTTCCATTTGTTGTATAGCACAGTATATCCAAACTACCTTGAATTCTTTAGCTGTGCTGCAAGATGATGTCGGATGTCCCTAGCAAAATGTCTTCAAGATGATGAGAAGCACACAGTGTTTGTAGGAACATAAATATGATAAAGCTGTGTTGCTCAAAAGGGAGAGCAGTTAGCCTGTGACTATTACCTTGCTGTCAAACACTTCCCGTATCTGAAATATGACCATTACAGGCAGTTCATAAAGAGCAATACAGTGCAATCTTATGCCTCTCAGCATTACAAAATTACACACCAATATGAATATTAACTACATTTTGTTACATAGTATTTTTGACTTATTTTCCTGGAAAATCAGAATTCTGGGAAGGCCTAAAGTGTGCCAGGCAAGAAAAAGGTTGCAGAGCTCTGGTTTAAATATAAATGTATTGTATTAAAATGTTTATATTCCCAAAGGCAATAATATCTAAAAAAAAAAAAAAAAAAAAAAAAGCTAAATGTGGCCTTATAGAATAAGAGGTTGATAATCAAAGGGATACATTGATTTTGGCCTTATAGAATAAGAGGTTGATAATCAAAGGGATACATTGATTTTGGCCTTATAGAATAAGAGGTTGATAATCAAAGGGCTACATTGATTTTGGCCTTATAGAATAAGAGGTTGATAATCAAAGGGATACATTGATTTTGGCCTTATAGAATAAGAGGTTGATAATCAAAGGGATACATTGATTTTGGCCTTATAGAATAAGAGGTTGATAATCAAAGGGATACATTGATTTTGGCCTTATAGAATAACAGGTTGACAATCAAAGGGCTACATTGATTTTGGCCTTATAGAATAAGAGGTTGATAATCAAAGGGCTACATTGATTTTGGCCTTATAGAATAAGAGGTTGATAATCAAAGGGCTACATTGATTTTGGCCTTATAGAATAAGAGGTTGATAATCAAAGGGATACATTGATTTTGGCCTTATAGAATAAGAGGTTGATAATCAAAGGGATACATTGATTTTGGCCTTATAGAATAACAGGTTGACAATCAAAGGGCTACATTGATTTTGGCCTTATAGAATAAGAGGTTGATAATCAAAGGGCTACATTGATTTTGGCCTTATAGAATAACAGGTTGATAATCAAAGGGCTACATTGATTTTGGCCTTATAGAATAAGAGGTTGATAATCAAAGGGATACATTGATTTTGGCCTTATAGAATAAGAGGTTGATAATCAAAGGGATACATTGATTTTG